>OX453063.1:21490666-22090666 GCA_949699795.1 Spicauda simplicius
TAAAAGTTACTAAAGTAATACAAAGCTATCTCAGTATTCTCAGTATATTCTGCGATGATACGCCACCTTACCGCCAAATCGAAATAGTAATATGTTTGAGATATTAGATGGCGCTGTTTACGTTACGGTCATCTACATGAACCGAATGTATCGATAAATCAATACCGTTTCACTTAGTCAGTTTTTTTAGTTATAATTTCGTATTTCCATAAACTAAAATTGAAAAATAATTTTAAAAGTAATTTAAGAGATAGAGGAAAAATATTTTATTATGTGCCCCCGTAGGCCTATACAAAATAAAAACGTTTCATTTCATTTCATTACCTACCAGCAGTATAGAAAGAAATCATTTAAATTAAATTTACACAAACAAATATCACACATAAATTATTAGTAATTATAGGCATATAGGTACATAAACTTCTACCTAAAGATTTTTAAACAACATATATACTGATTGTACATTGTGACAAATGGGCCAAAACGTTGGAGTCCATAGATCGTTCTAAGTTAATTTGACAGATGTTAGTTTAAAAAAGTAAAACGTATAAAATTGGTATAATTTATTTTTAATTTTATGTTTCTAATAATGTTCTGTATTTATGAAAATATTATATAAAGTAAATTTAAAAAAAAACGTACAAAATTGTAATACATTGTTTTCAATGAGCGGCGCAACTGACGTAGACAAATGTAAACATTGTTATCGAAGAGATGAAAAATAAGGTAAACATTGTCGTCAACCCATTATTGTCCCACTGCTGGACACGGGTCTTCTCTCAGAATGAGAGAGTTTAGGCCATAGTGCACCGCGCTGGCCAAGTGCGAATTGGTGGACAAGTGGACAAGTGAGAAAGGTAAACATTAAATCGCATCAACCCATTATTGGCCCACTGCTGGGCACGGGTCTTCTCCCAGAATGAGAGAGTTTAGGCCATAGTCCACCGCGCTGGCCAAGTGCGAATTGGTGGACGAAACATTAAATAATACATAATAAACTACCACGCTTACAATACAAATAAAGAAATACAACTTAAAGATTCTTTGACTGGACAGGAACTGAAAATAATAGCACTATATGACATAAAAATGACAAAGGATACAAGTGATAAAGTCTGAGGAAAAAATAATGTAATATTTATGAGACAGAAGACGCAGAAGGAACTCACATAACAGCCAAATCACTTATTTTTTTGGAGACGTTTAGTGTGAGTAACTTCTTTTCCATCGTGGGCTTTACTAGAGTTTGGAGCTGTCTGCTACGAAGAGACAGGTACCGGCGCACTAGGGATAGCATCAAGCTTCGCCAAGTTTTTCACCTGGTAGTGCGAGCCTTCCAGTGTTAACACATTGATGACCCCATCTCGGTCCTACACTTGGTGACTCCAAACAACTGTCTAGCTCGCATGAAAACACTGTGGCGGCTCTTCGTCAGAAACTCTGATTGTGTGACACCTTAACCTTTTAAATATGATAATATTTCATTAAATATTTCAGTACCTAAGAGATGGATATTTGTCACACATTTTTTTTTTGCTAATAAGAAGAGAAACTGGCAACAAATATTTAATGGGCCACCCTATGGTATGCACTAATTGTACCAGACCAATGAATTTTACATTTACTGCAATATTTCCGGTAAAGCTTTAGTATTTATAGTATTTTTTAAAATAACTATTAAAGTAAAAAACGAGCTTAAAGTCCAGTGGTAAGTGGCCACTGCCTCTAATGGACATCGGCTATTAATCTCTCATAAAAATGTTTTAGGTTATAAGAACCAAGTATGTTTGCCATTCCTGCTGGGTGAGGTCTGGTCGACAGTTATGTCAACATACTTAGAATTTGGTCGACATTTAGAGAACGTGCAGCATAAAGAAAATGTACAGAATGATGACAACATACAGTATGAACACACATTTTTACTAAGTGTGCCAGATATTCCTAACTCTGCATGCAGCCCTTGCCCCACAATTATAAAAGAAATAATGTTACCAAATCAAAGCGAATTCCATATGAACTATATGGATTCTCATTGCATATTTACCAGATGTAATAATAGTTAATTTATTTGACGACAGTATTAACATACTTTGTAGCAGTGTGTGAATTGAATCTTGATTCAAATGAGTGGGATTTATTTGCCCATAAAATAAATGTATCCTTTTACAGATTTCAATTGAATTAATCACATACTGCTGTTTTATTTTTACAGGTGAAATAAGTGTAAGAATAACTTCGCTACTTAAAACAAGGATACTTTATTATGTTTATTTTTGTATTTTGGATTGAAGATTGATGTTAAGAACAAATAGTATCCTCGAATAGATAGTTATATTGGATTGTATCAAATATTCTAAATGATGGGTTTATAACTGCAATAAGACTATTAGATCCATTAATTAAAGAGTGAATGGCGAAACGCAGGTCGCCAGTCAGCTAGTAGATAATCTATATTTTCATATAATAACATATTATGTAAATTAAGAATTGATTGTTTGATAACTCCGCTGGATGAGGTCTTATTGACAATACGTTCATCTCCGTTAGGTTAACCTTCCGTCAGAACATGTAGTATGAAAATAATATACAGCATAAATGCCTACAATATACCTACAGCATGAAGACAACCATAGAAGAAGCATGAACTCGCAATTTTACTATTAACAACTTGGGAGTACAACACAAATAATAATCTTTTTCAGAATAATTGCATATTGAATAAAAATATTCTTGAATGGCTTTCATTTGGAAATTCCCTTCATTTAGAGAAATTGCGAATTAGTTTAAATTGAATCTTTTGACCGCCCGGCCTAATATTAGTGGTCATGCTCTTAGCGCCCGGCATAATGAATCAAAAAATAAATACTACAACAAAGAGGGATAAGCAATGAATTTGTCTAAAAGATTGGATATTTTTTTATGATAGGTACCTACATATGATATTTGTTTGTGGGGTTAAATAACTACTAAATTATCTATTTAGTAGTTAATTAACCGCCTACAGTGTACGCTACTTCAAACCACTTCGCTCAAAATAAAATCAGTGTTAAAATACTTAAACGTTGCAATTTTTATTTTTAGTAGTCCAGACTATTTTTATTATTATGTCTACTTGCAACAATAAACGTAGAATTGTAATAGCTTTCATAATTCTAAAATGATGACAAAATAACTGAAGAGAAATAAAATATGTATAGCGTTATACACCTTTTTAAAGAAGGCAAGAGAAAGCTCATTCTTATCAATCTCTTCTTAGGTACACAATTTGCATAGACTACAAAAGCAAAACAGTAGTATATGAGCTAGTGTTGCCGAACTATCGATAGTTTTTCAATCGATAGTTTTCATCTTAAAACAGCCATCCTATCGATACTATCAATAGTATCGATACTATCAATAGTTCAAAATAAGGCAATTTTATCGGATGAGAGCGATACTATCGAAAGTATTGTTGCTCAAGAAGAATGGATTGTCGATTGTATCGATACTACCGATAGTATTGTGATCATAAATTATTAAAAATATTGAAAGAATCGATAGTATCGACAATTTGGCACCGTCGATAGTTTGGCAATTTGCAATAGTATTGAGTTTGTTTTAAAAGTAATGTAATTAAACGAGGACTAATAAAGGCCTCCATAGTTTGTGTACGTAAATACGTAATGTTGTCGCATTATAACATTATTTAAATATTATTCCATTAACTTTCCAGTTCTTGCATTTTGATGGAGGGGTATGGTTGCCGGCGATTTCATAAGAACTTAGCCCTCGGGGGTAGAAAATCACTTATGTTTAATTTCGTATAATACCCATGTATGATGTTTCTTACAGGTGTCATTGAGCTGCAGTGGTCTAATATTACTGGGCGGACTATTTTTTTTTATTGAAGTAGCAAACGAGCATACAGTCCTCCTGATGGCAAGTGATAATTGCCGCCTATGGACATCTGTAAGCAACTTCATACAGAACATGGGGTTCTATTTGAAGTCAATCACAGATACGTCGCTACTCCCGAGGACTATGATGGTCGCCTCATATCATATCAAGTGTGCCGGTGTGCCACACCCTTCCATCGAAACGCAAAAACTGCTTCAAGCTAGAAATAGGTGCGGCGGTGGTACTTCCCCGGGCGAACTACACTGGTTCTACCAACTAAAGAGACCTATAGACTACACTCTTTCCTACTTCAATCCTAAATATATCCTTTTAATTCCTATCTAGTCTCGTACTAAATTAATAGCGCTTTCCAATCGACGTCCATCTCATCTCAAAAGGAACAAGACTTATTTTAATGGAACGTACAATGAATTCGCTTCAACCCTTCAAGTCGGGACACAAACGAGACGCTCGAACGTCGTGATGGCGATCCGGGAGTGACGTGACACCCCCACCCCCCTCCCCGGTCAGCCCCCCCAGATAATAAGGGTGGCCGTGAGTGTGTGCGTTTTAAAAAATATACACTCGGACGGAACGAGGTCGGGATAATTGCTTTAGTTGTAGTGCCAGTGTGATCTAACCTATCTGATTCTAGATCAAAGACAAAGGGTGGAATATTCAAAATGTACTGCGTTTGGCATTTTAAATCATTGTTTTTTTTTTCAAATTTCTTAGTGTAGTAACTACTTTACCCAAGCTAGATCTATAAGTGGGTTGTTTTTTTTCAAGTATTTCAATACTCGAATTAATTTAATTTAAAGAGTTTTATCAAATAATTCAAAACTTAAGAATAGCAAAATTTAAATTTTAAGTTGCGCTGGGTCGAGGTATATAATCGATAAACAATAATCTCGTTAACTAATACCTTACCAAAAAAATATAAATGATGGACTGTGATATGCAAGCAAGGTCCAGAGTTCATATTCCGTATACATTTTAGAACAACCTTTACTTTTTAAAACATCGGGAAGTATTACTCAAGTTATTTTATCGTCACGATAAGAATAGGAGTTTAAAAAAGTATAGCAGTCTTTATATTAGTCTATTTTTTCTAAACCAATACCCATACCAAATACATTCCACACATACAAACGTCTAACACGTCCAACTCACACAGAAGTATCAGCTTTCTGTCGCATACACATCACGTCATTTGCACAAAATGAAATAGCCTCAAAGACGGGCGACTTGCCGGACCCCACGCCCACCCACCCCCTGGATTGACACCGTTGCAGGTAACCCAGCATCACTAGACACTACTTGAGAATTATTTCAACGTCGGCGAAGGTATTTGAGAAATTGCAACTATGAGGGTTCTCTTAAAATTGTGAATGTTGATAAAGATATCGAATGAATATTATAAAAAAAAGAAAAAATCATGAAAAAAACATTTTTTTTATTGCCTTCGTATTAAGTGGACGCAAGTGAGCTACATGTATTTTTTATTTTATTTTTTTATTCTATTTACTAATTCCCATTAGTAAATAGAATTTACCTTATAATATGTATAAGGCAGATTCTATTTACTAATGGGAAATAAAATAAATATATATAACTTTCTTCAAAGGCGTTCTTTATTAAGTAATATTTACTAGCAAACTCAATTTAACTTCAATTGAATTTTATTTAAATAGCCTTTTTCTATATAGCCGATTACAATAACACCCACTCTCCCCTTATATAACGTCATAAACAAGATTGAAATGCACACAAACTGTCAAAGATACAGTTATACAAATGTCAATAATCTGTCAGATGTCACAGTCAGCAGCAAACATCAGCTACTCTCAAACGTCACGTCATTTACAAGACGCCTCGGACCCCCGGGGGTGCGCCCCCTGTCCCCAGTCCCCCCGTCCCCCTCGGCAGATTGACAACGCTGCAGCTCAGTGACTGGACAGTACTTGCAGATTTTGTTGTTAAAGTTTATTAAAAACAAGCAACATAAAAGTATAGCAAAGTATATTGTCAGTGCCGTTTGTAAAGTTTCGTAAATAATTACCTATATTTTATTTTAGTATTTGCATTTATGAGTAAATTTGTGAAATATTAGGACAGACATCATCCATACTTACGAACAACGATAAAAAGCAAACATCAGCTATAACAAACATAGGGTGTATTTTTTCCACCCCTCAGGTAGATTTAACCTAACACAGTCTCAGTTACATAACTGGAAATATCCTAATAAGCATTAATAAGTAATTAGCTCAGTACAATTATGACTTTATTGTAGACTTGCCAAATTTTTCAAATACGTAAAAAAGAAAAACTACTTATGTAACCTCTCCATAAACCAACAAACTAACGTCTTGACGACCCGCAATAGGTCCCGGGTTCGATCCCCGGCCAGACAAGTATCTGAATAATGCGTTTAAGAGACCTGTTCTGGGTCTGGGTGTTTTTGTATTCGTCTTGTGTGTTCATGTTACCCACAACACATGAGAAAATCCTACTGTGGAGCTATGAGTGTAGAAAGCGTGTTTTTTCTTTAACTGATTTTAACGTCTTAACAAAATCTACAACCAATACGACGATAATCTATACGACTGTTACACAGTACACAAAAACGTGAACTAAATACAAGTGCTCACGATATTCGAAAACAAGTAACAAATCTTAGAAAGCCAGTACCCCAGTGCTCCACTAGTCTCAACTACCGAAGACGTCAGCCGTCCGCTCCCCACCCCACGCAGATGGATTGATATTGCAGAATGCAGGTGAGCGGGTGAGCCGATCTCAGAACAATAGCAATCTATAAACTTCTGTCCTAGAATTCACTCTTGCAAGATACGGAACACATGAATATGGTCCATTGGAAGTTAACTAAAATGGTTAAGAATTATGCAAGATAGGTCACACTTAAATAATTTCAAGCTTACAGTTAATTGCCTCAGTGTGAAAATGTTTACATTAGAAAGTGAAACGTTTTCAGAAAAATGGTATTTTTTTCTTGAAAAAGTTAATAGTTTTATGTATTTCAGTGACAAACAATATAATGCCTTAACCTAAAATATGTAATGGTAAATAAAATTGAAAACTGGAAACGAATACTCGTACCTATGTTTGTTTATATTTAAAGCGCAACAAATCTTTCAGCTCTATTATTTACTAAAACTATACCCGTTCGTAAAGGATACGCGATTGACGCAAATTAATAGCCGTTCTTAACGACACTCCAAAAAACGAAACACACCATATCCCTTACTTACACCCCATAAAAACGCGACAGAGACACATGTCCCCCCTTATTATCTTCAATTAAGAGACTCTGATAATGTGCCATGACATACGTTCGACGTGACCAATACTTGTGGGCCTATCAATGAGCCTTGCGACACCCCTGGTGGTAATGTTAATGTTCTAACAGAGGGGGAGGAAGCAGTTCAAAAATCGCTGGACGTCTCAGCGGAGCAAAGTTCAAAATGCAGCCAAAACAGTGTAATTGGAACTCTATTACGTGACAATACGAGGAAGGGCGAGTTAAATGACATATTGTTGCGTCAGGCCCAGTGAGTGATGCATACGGGACAGTGACGAATAGCGGACCGTTACATGTGATTAGTGGATGCAGCGTTTCCGTGATCAGATGCTATAATGAGACGTGATAGACACCATCACTGAGTGACGCCATTCGGAGAGTTTGTGGATCATTTATTACAAAAAGAGTCGGGTGATAAATTTGAGAAAGTATACCACTATAATACTTTAAGCTCATTTGTGCTTCGATTTTCTGTTTAATTTAGTTACGGTACTCAGTTTTTAACAATGGAATGTATATGAAAGAGAAATATCACAATTATTATGAAATATAGTATTTAGTCCATAACCATTCCATCATTGGACTAAATGAACGAATTTGATTATTAGAGATGAATATCATTTAATTGTTATCGTTAAAAAATATTTTGTGGATAATGTTGTAGTCTAGGATATCCTGAAATTCCTTATCCGAAAGCACTATTAGTTACATTTAACAATAGTGTCTATATAATGAAAACAATGCATTTTTTGCTAAAAAAATAAATGGTTGCATATTTTGCCTAAAAGCCTAAAGTTTAATGCAAACACGGAAGATACGACACGTCAAAATGACGGATAAGCGTCAAGTAGATGAGCTATGACGCCCGATAATTTGATTAACGATGCCATGCTGAAGCTTCATTAATTGCTTGCTAAATACAACACATTTCACACTACCATCAAAAATATAATATTTTACAAAAACATAACAGCCTAAGTTCTTAAAGTGCCCATGCACAAGACTATTAGGTACAGAAGGAGTTTCAAGTTTACAGCAGCAAGTATATGGAATAATTTGCCACCTCCTCTGAGGGACAAAATGAGTACACAATGTTTTAAAACAAAATATAGGTCTGCTCTGCTAAGGAGGCAACTTGCTGCTGTAAATTTAAAACACACATACTGGAAACTGCTGCACATAAAGGATTTTTTTTAATCCTAATCAGACATCGGAATAGGTATTTAAACACATATATACACATACATACACTCACACACACATACACATTCTTCCTTACACACATACATATATACACGCGCGTATTTGAAGAGTTGCATTTAAGTTATTTTTTTTTATATATATTTTTTTTATTGTATTTTTTTTATATACATATAATTTATAATTTATTATAAGTGTAATCATAAATATGTTTTATTATAAGTGTAATCATAAATATGTTTTGTGTGATTACCCTTTTTGTTCTTGTTTGTATGTAGTTTTTGCTGTTTTCCGCTTGGTGATTGGGGAGCCCACTAGTCTCATTTCTCCCGCACAAGAACTCAGGGAGAAGGGAATGACTGAAAAACAGCGCTCTATGAGATAGAAATCTTATAGCAGCATAAGCTGAGTCATTTCCTTTTGCCTTATCTAATATACATTTAAATTTGAAATTATTGTTATGTATTTATATTGCAATTCCTTTATGTTTTTTGTTTTACCTGTTGTCATTACTATTTTTTAAGGCAATAAACGAGATTATTATTATTATTATTATTATTATTAAGTCTGACTTAGTGTACATAAAAAGTATTCAGTTGTACCAAAATAGTTTGAAGGCAAAAAATCAAATTCAAATGAATAGATGCGCTTACGAATAATGACTTTAACGCACACAGATAAAATTACATATACAACGAGCACTTTTCATTTTATTTATAAAATGTTATGCAATAAAATTAATCCCTGTAATAAAAGTTTAATGAGAACGCGGAAGACGTGAGACGTCAAAATGACGGATATGCGTCAAGTAGATGAGATATGACGCGCCGCGAATTTGATTTACGACGGCATGGTGACGCCATATTAATTTATTGTTAAAATACCACATGATTTAAATAAATTTGATAATACAAATTGTATTTTTTTTTATTTGACTGAAGTAGCAAACGAGCATGCAGTCCACCTGATGGTAAGTGGTCACTGCCGCCCATGGATATCTGTAATCAACTTCATACAGAACATGGGTTCCATCTGAAGTCAATTGCAATTCAGATGCTTTGCTACTCCCGATGACTATGATGGTCGCCTCACATAAATGTGTGCTGGTAACCGCACCCTTCCATCGAAACGCAAGAAATGCTTCACGTTAGAAATAGGTGTGGCGGAGGTACTTCCCCGGTCGAACTACACTGGTTCTTAATATTATGTTCAAAATATGTATGTGATTAGATACACAGAGGTGGTAGAAGTCTTTGTCCTGAAGACCACCGCCACTCCAATTTCTGCCTAATAACTCCAGTGTTATGCTCTCTTATGATTCTGATCTAAATGGATTAGAAATACATGTTTATCTGAGGGGTTCCAACTTAGCACACCTATCTTATTGGTTAACATGTCTGGATGCGTGGATGGATCATGTGCCGCAATGGCCACTATCAGGTTGACTGCATGGTCATTTGCTTCTTCCATTTTATATAAAAAACAACACATTTTTTTTGCATTTTACAATAGTACTTTAATTTGTCAAAATTAACTTAGTGAATGTATGTTAATTACATATTTAAGTTATACCTAGACGTATTTAAAATTACTCAACAGACAATCAATTATAACATTTGAAAATTAAATGAAGAAGTTCTTAACTAATATACGAAAGAAATTAAATAGTATACTTGATAAATAATATCAAATCGAAAACATTTAAACAATAAACAGACATAACAGCAATATAAATATAACGCACAACAGAAGTATAAAATTAAAATACAACGTACGATTTATTACAAAAATAGAATAATCCAGTATCGTATTAAAAGATGCAATGCAACGCATCGCGGAAGAGGCGCGTCAGTGTGATGGATAGACGTCAACTGTATGAGATATGACAGCAACGTAATTTGATTAACGACGCCGCGGTGACGCGCGTTAATTTGTTACAGGTCTCAACCGGGTAAATAGGTGCGCTATTTACGGGTGACGTTATAAATTGTGATCGCGCCTATCGTGGCGTTGCGAATTTACGTTACTTTACTTTTTAGGATTTAATTCGTCGAAAACTCGAATGTTTATATTTTAATTATGGAATGAAAAGTTTTTATTTTGTATAGGCGTACAGGGACATTTATAAATACGATATTTTTTTTACACTACCACCATATCGGAAAACGACCGTAACTGAGAAGAGAGTGAGAAGAAACAAGTATTTTTTTCTTTGTAATATTTGTATGTCCACCAATTCGCACTTGGCCAGTGCGGTGGACTATGGCCTAAAACTCTCGCATTCTTAGAGAAGACCCGTGCCCAGCAGTGGGACATTAATGGGTTGACGAGAAGAATATTTGTATACCATCTCGTTTTTGACATGAAATGTGATAAAATTGACAAGCAGTGATTTCAAAAATAAGAAAATATTTCTTTTTTTGTTTTTGTGTGTGGCTCCCACAGATTAATTATAACTATTAACGCTTTGTGCATGACACAGTTGCAAGCAATATTGTATCTATTTAAATACTGATAAAATTACAAAATATTGAAACCTGTTTCATTTACACTCATTAGAATTAACGTCTAATTTATCGAACCCCAGATACGAGTCCACATTGACGTAAGACGTCAAAACGTCCGTTTTACTGGCGCGTTTCTCGATCTGTGTCCGTTTCGGTCAAGCACAAATACAAATTGCCGTCAATAAATTAATTACTCGGATTTCTGTATCTTGGGAACAGATTTGGCCTAGTTGAGACTGGTATTGCGTACGATGTATGGTTGTGGCCATAAATTGACCACCTTTCGTTCAAGGGACATTTGTAAGCCGAATTCATTAGTCATTGACCGATCCAGTCTCAAAATCTTGTTCATTGACCGGTTGATAGTCAATGCAAATTGACATAATAAATTGAAAATATTTCGCATGGAACAATTGGAAGGTTATGACAGTCATAGTTATAATACTTTGCTAAGGAAGAGATGTTAAAAAAAAACAAATAAAAAACAAATAGAGTGACGTCGAGTTTTTTTTTGATTAAATAAGAAAATGTGCATGCAGTTCATATAAGTGGTCAGTGCATATTTGAACTTGACTGTTACTTTGCTACTTCTGACAACTAAGGTGGACGTCATCAACCCATTATTATTACACAACCCATTATTATTACATCTTTCATTCTCTTTCAGACAGATCTTTTCTGAGAATGAGAGAGTTTTAAGCCATAACCCATCGTGTTGGCCAAGTGCAAATTGCTAGACTCCACACACCTTGAGACTTTTTTCTTTATATCTGATTGAAGTAGCAAACGAGCTTACAGTCCACCTGATGGTATGTGGTCACTGGCGCTCATGGACATCTGTAAGCAAAAAATAGAACGTGTGTTCTGTCTGAAGTCAATCACAGATGCATTGCTCCTGAGTACTATGATTGTCGCCTCATGTAAAAGTGTGCCAGCAACAAAACCCTTCCATCGAAACGCAATAAAAGCTTCACGCTAGAAATAAGTGTGGTGGTGGTACTTCCCCGGTCGAACTACACCTGTAGAAAACTTTCTTTAAAGCATTCTCAGGTATACGTTTCCGCAAACGCAAGAACTACTTTACGCTAGAAATAGGGCAATACACGATAAAACTATACCTTGTTGTACCTCCATACAAAAGGTCGATGCGGATTCTAAACGAAAACTATAATTTCTACATTAAATCAACACTAAACAGGATAAACGTCCAACTGGACATCGGCCACAGATGCGGTACTTCCTCGTAAGACGTTTACGACAGGACACCTCAGGTGCTAATGCAGTCTGGCATGTTGCAGAATACGTATCTAAGCGAAAACAGCCAAGGGAGTAGTTACATCTCTATTAGGAGGAGAGGGAAGGAGAACTTAGTATGGTGAAAAAAAGAACTGAGGAATTTACTCATGCTAGGGAGCGGTTTAATAGATTCCGAAATAGGTCGACTAAAATAATAAGTCATAAATAAAGTCTTCCCAGAACAGAACAGAACAATTTCTGTGCTAATAGTGCCCTCTTCCCCTCACTTTTATATGCCCCCAAAACAACAACATTTGAGTACTGCTGTGATAAGACAGATACCGAAACGGTAGCAATTTCGATTTTACTACATATATAAATTACATAATTATAATATTATATATACCTATATGACCGTGAATAATACGATACAGTCCAGCAAAAGAATCATACATCGCCCTTCAATAATCACTAGGATTCAGTTACGAATACGCCTTTATAACCTATGCCTATGTCTATATTTACTGGATGATCCTTCTTCTTCCTTCGCTCAGTTAAAGAAGGACGAATCTGTAGTTCTATACGATATAGATCTTTGACATTTTCAAACTTTACTGTTTTGTTGATGAAGAAACAAAGTGTGACTAAATAGACATTTTGAGTTTCTTTTCTGAGTCAGCTATTTCATACTAGACCCTATTTTAAACAAACCCCTGTTTTAAACAAAAAAAAGACCCTGTTTTACCGAAACCACGCGAAGCTAATACACAGCTAATTATAAAACTATATTTTATAGCGCAAACACAAAAACCGCTCCATTTTCCGTAATTTTTGCTAAACGCACACGACCCGTCCCGCTCAAAGGCTGTCCGGCGTCACTCACCCCACCTACTCGCAAACCTCCATAAATAGCTAAAAATAAACCCCGCTCAGTGTATGCAGGCGTTTCTTTGCGAGCAGTTGCTTTGAGGCGATTTTAATTCGCTTATTTCGCTGCCGGGAAATTGCCAGTGTGTTCCCGAATTAACGGTTCTAGCGCGGTAGTGGCGGGCGCGGGAACGGGCTACTTAGCTATTTCACATATAAAAAATTAAGTGGAAGCGAGAACGGGCTGCTTAACTATTTCACATATAAAAAATTAAGTACTTTTTGATTTAATTGTTGTATGAACAGATATCTTATATTAGTAATAAAATGAAATATCTTTAGTAATTTACAAAGTAAATACTCTTCTAATTAATCCAATGGTAATAGGACCAAGAGAACCACTTTACAAATTTAACAGATACTTTTTCTTTTCATAAATGTATGCATAATCTTAAAATCACAACGCTTCATCACACATGATATAGGCATCGAAAAACAACAATATTTATCTTCTACTATATCATTCAAGAGCTAATTCAGTTAGTTTACAATCGCTACCTCTTATTAGCAAGCGAGCAGTCTATCTGCATGCGGAGGTCTGGCCACGTCAGCTCGGCGATTGTAAAGGCGCGATGCGATCCCAGTGTGCGGCGCGCTTAAAAAATATATTCCTCTGGCGCTCAACTGACAGTGCGGCTTGATCAGTCTTTGTTATGTTGGTATTTTGTTGGTTGAGCAAACTGTTTGATGTCGTGGTCATATTTTTCAACATCTCCTACTTGTAAGGGTGTGTCATATCTGCCTCATAGCAAGGTATCGATTGTTTTGAGATTGATGTTGGGCCATAGTTTGGTAATGAGATAAGCGTCGAGCTTTCCTCAAGATAACGCATTGATGTGGTTGAATGTTTTCTGTATTATAGGAAGAGTTTGTGCTTCTGAGGTGTGATTTGGAGCGTTTGTTAAAGCAGACATGTTTTATGATGTTAGATTCTGATAAGTTTAGCTAGAATCGTTGGTGGTAGTTGCTACCTTTTTTTTTGTAACAACGCGAGGCAATCTTAGTGCAGATAAGTTAACGTGCACGTGTCTGTGGGTGGCTACCATCAGATGGACTGCTCTATTATATGAATCAATTGCTACTTTCATATTTACATTAAACATTATTTGACTTTGATGACTTTATTACAAAGTAATATCTTTAGTTTAGTAAAGAAAATCAGTTACCTGACTGACCAATTAAGTCAGTCAGAAGTAATACGTAAAATTGAATTTGAATTCAATGACGAAAGAGGCAGTAGCTCGCTATTACAAGTACATTACATCACATCCAGCCAGTTAAAATCCAACATGGCAAGTATTAAGCAAAATAAAGAAAATAAAATTGTGGTTTACTGAGATGACTAGGCTTTTTTTTCATCCAAACATTCATAATCAAAAGAAAAATGTTATCAAAAAAGCAAATTCCCCGAAGATCGAAACAATCGCTCTAATTAGTCGACATTTCAAATCAGCCGGAGGAACTCTTTAAAAAACCTCCCACGCCCTGTTTTACACGATTATCGAGTGGGGTGGTGGGGGGTTACAAATGTACACTCGCTAACAAAAATCGGTCGATTTTTAATTAGGCGCCCGAGGCGGTCGGGGCACGTGATCGGAATGGACCGATCGCTCATTGCATAACGTACGACGTCGTATTAGCGGGAAATGAAGTTAGGAACGTTCGACTTGACTGTCCAATCAGCGATTGTGCCTAATGAGACGGCTTCTTTTTCTGTGTTTATTCCTTCACTGTGCCATATACTTACTGTCATGTTCTGACTTGTTTTTCTGTTTGTTCCTTAACTGTAGCGTGTTATGTTCTATGCGGAAGACTTTACCTTATTGGTCCGATTTAGTGCGACGTTGTCTTGTTTCCGAACAAACAAAGCTCTTGAGTGACAGTGGCGCTCCAAACTTATTATCCACTCTTGAAATCGTCTTGAACCACTTTACCCACTGGTATTTTTGTATTTGTGTCAAAGTAATACTAAAACCAGATAGAAAATCAAAGTAAGGTAAAAATCTCCAGGGACAAATATTTTAAAACAATATAATGTATTCAACTAATTTAATATGTTAGTTATGGAAGTTGAACCAGGAATCCTCAGCAAAGTTAAGCACACTAATTGATGCATTAATGCGCCACTCAGATTTCAGTCCAGTCATATCCCTTATATAGACGAATCACTTAATTCATTAGATAAGACCCGTCTCCTCAGCTTTTCACGAAAACAAAGGCAAAAAACAGTTCCCGGTGTAGATAAGCGAGAAATAGATAAATATTTAAGTCAACGACCTTCAGGTACGTAGTCGAAACAACTTGTATTTCTTTGCCCCCTCCCCCTATCTCCTCTCGTCTGAGGCTCATGCTTACAAACTGTCGCATTACAGGCCATCCCTTGCACAACAAACCCCACTCTACTCTCGTCAGAAACACCCGATTTTCGACTCTACTTTGTACGTCATAAGAATATTTGATCAGCAAAAACTAACCTTGTCTACCGAGGTCAAGATTACATTTGCGTGCAAATTGAGGTATTTTGAACCTTATTCCGTATAATTATGGATGGGCAAGCGTGAATTAGGAGGTTGCCGGAGTAATGTTAATTCTAAGCTAATGATATGAGGTTCGTTCTGCTTAGAATTGCCCAACCTGGGTACGTAAATACGAGAATACAAGAAATTATTTGCAAAACGTAAAGGACTGCTCGAACAATTTGCAAACATCTAATTTTCATGCTAAACTTCTGAGCACTATAAAATTTCACAAAATTGTAAGTAATTATGTATTTTCAGAAATATCTTTTGTTAAACAGTAAATTTAGTAATTTGCCCAATTTTAAGCCCACTGGGCCAGTACCTTCTTATGTTCCATGGGATAGTAAAAATCTTTTTAGGTGCGTATTTCTTCTCCTCTTAACTGTGTATTTCTGGTATTGGAAGGCTTATAATTTAACTTAAACTAATAAGATATTTTCATTCACATCCAACCATTGTCAGTTGAGCTCTTACTTTAAATACTCAAAATAATATTATATGAAGGCTCACAGTAGGTGTATCGAACACAATTATGACAACAAACAAAAAAATGATATTATTTCATTATATTATTTACATTCAATATTAAAGCTGCGACGATGAGTGTTCCCGCTTTTAAACAATATTCATGCAGACGTGGTCAAGGGCCTGGTTATCCTAATTAGTTTTAAAAAAAATTTAACTCATTACTCATTAACAAGTTTTGTCTAAAAAGTATTATGTATTTAGTGTGTACAGCCTATCTATCTATTTCTAGGGTGAAGCATTTCTTGCGTTTCGATGGAAGGATGTGGTTGCCGGCACACTTTTATATGAGGCGACCATCATAGTCCTCGGGAGTAGCAACCAATCTGTGATTGACTTCAGATGGAACCCATGTTCTGTATGTAGTTGATTACTGGTGTCCATGGGCGACAGTGAACACTAACCATCGGATGGACTGTGCATACTCGTTTGCTGATTCAGTCAGATAAAAAAAAATCTATTGGTTTCAACCAAGATATGAAACTCTGAACACGACCGCCACTCAGCCGCTAACCCTACATAAAACGGTCATCAAAACTAGAGTCAATATATTCAACTAACGTCTCAGACTTGTTCAGCTAGCCACTGGTCACGGAGTGAGTAATCGAATAGACTCGTAGAATTTAGGTTTCGTATGGTGAACTATGAATGTATGCTGCTAAATCCAGTTATAATATTAATTTGTATTAAGTTCCACGTAAGTAATAAAATAATAACATAAAAAAATATAGTTATTTCCTTTGTAATAATTTTAATTAATTATTGATAATATTTGCCTTAGTAATACCTTGACGTAACAAATAAATAAAAAATAAAAAGGAAGTTGAAGAAAATTTGAGAATGTAATTTCAATTTACTTTCTAATAACTTTCATACCTTTCTTATTTTATTAAATGGTGTAAGCAATTTATATATTTTTTAATAAATGAAATAACACAATTGTTAAATAGGATAAGATTGAAGTCTAACCTGATACAGGCACCAGATTCGTTGCCACCCCTAACAATGCTGTTGTCAGGCAGACGTGGCGATTAAATTTAAATTAAAAAAAACAGTGTCCCCCAAAAAAGTTAAATGTACCTATAGCGCTCTATCTAAATCACGGTTTACGGCATTTAAATTTATTTTTACTAACTTAACTCAATTTATAAAAAGTAATGAAATACCGTAATAATCTTTGCCTACCTCGTTTAAAATTTCCTCTTTACAGCACAACACAGCACTCTGTACAGCATCTTAAAGCAACTGTTTATTGTTTGGTGACGAGGAAGAATATTAGCAAAAAGTAAACCGAGGCCTTGTTGAAAATTGGAATTATAAGTATATCAAATATATTTATGAAACAGAAATAGCGTTGCATCAAGAGTCTACGACATTTAGTCCGTCAGTGGCCCGCCATAACCGAGGCTGGCGCATCTAGTGACTATTTCAATGCTAATGTTATTGCCGCGGCGTCGTCCGTATTGATTGATATCTTAACGGCGTATTAGTGCTGTGTAGATGGGAGATTCGGTGCTTGCTTCTGCGCTTTCTTTGATCGTATCGAGGACGGAATTTCATGGGTTTTTGAATTGTTGAATATATGTCGTTGTGGTTACTATACTATTGTTTGCTTTAGAGTTGTCTTATCTGTGTATTCTAGTTGAATATTTCTATACCTACATATAAAATTACCACCAAGAATATATGTGAAAAATACCTACATCAGTCCTGGATGCTCGTTTGCTACTTCAGTCAGATTAAAAAAAAAAACGTAAGAAAGATTGGATAATCATAAATCTGACGACCCGCGTGACGGAGCGGTTACCATACCGGTCTGACGCGCAGTGGGTCCCGGGTTCGATTCCCGGCCAGACAGGTATCTGAATGATGAGTTTAGATTCATGTACTGGGTCTGGGTGTTTGTGTATTCGTCTTGTGTATCCGTGGTACCCACGACACAGGAGAAAATCCTAGTGTGGGGCTATGAGTGTAGAAAGCGTGTTTTTTTAACTCTCTTAACCACACCTTAAAGCGACACAGAATAAGTCGCAGAAGCGGCAACCTATTTTACCTACGCGACTAAATTCGCACAGTAATACAGTTCCGGTTCGTAATTCCAGTCGCTATTAACCGTTTCCTTTATAGCGGTTCTCACTCAGGCCGATTGGTCGCTCGACTCTAGGAAATTGTCTATAATAAGTTACGACTAATGGTCGCATTGTGCAGTATTCTTATCCGACTTTTCTTTGAAGCCGTCTTCAATTTTGATGCCCTTGTTAAATTAGAGCTTTGTAGTGAGTTTTAGGTGCAATTTGGCTATAGGAAACGTGAAATAGGTTGAACAGTTTGAAATTCAATGTATTGGTATAAAATATTACAAACACATTGGAAATTATTTAATCTAGTTTTTTTTTAAAGAAATAACTGACTTGTGTTAATTAATTAATTGATTAATATAAGTACAAGTTACTTATAATAATAATACCTCTCGAAACCCAAATTAATAATGATCTTATATCAAGTTTAATGATCCAACTGTTACTAGCAGTGTACCAATTAATAATCGTGATACGTATGCTTAATATGTTAAAAATATTAATTAATGATAAATAATTGAAAAAATGAGTCTGCTGAATTGTCATTGTCAAGGCTAGAACAAGGCCGTAATGTATCATAGGTAAATAAACTTGTCAAGTCTCAAAAAATTCAAATTATTACAGGAACCAAAACACTATTTACAACTTTTAAATTAGATTGTATACGATCTTATGTTGTAAAATATTCAACTTTGAACCTTTGAATTACACTTAATCTATGAAATCATTCTAAGACTAGGAAAATTAATTTTATGTAGGTACATAACTCAAATTCTTATATTTTACAATTTTATTTTAAGTTTTTCAAGTTGGCTTTTCCGTGTCAACATTGTCGTGCCTCAGAGAGTCTCCCGCCGTGTAGGTATAACAAGTCGTATTTCACCACACATATTGAGTGTAGCGTACTCTTTGGAGCAGTGTCGTATCTGGTAGGATACGTTTATGGCAGTTTTCACTCAGGGCGATTACTTCCCACTGATGGCTTGAATGACCTGCACTTTGAGAATCGTAGTGCATTGCCTTGTTTCTCCATTATGGGCGTTGGTGCATAAGAGTAGATGTTATTGCATTTTGCATGGAATTGGCTGATACTTTTTTGACATTTTTTTTAGGTTACTTTTAAAATAAATATTGGTTTTATTGTAGGTTGGTGTTCTGAAGTAAGTCAGGCAAAATTTAAAAAACAGAAAAGAGAAAAAGAAAATATAGTACCGACGTAATGTTTAGGACGTTTTGCACACCTCAACAAAATGCTACAATGCATACACTTTTATTAGGCACATAAATGACTGACTAACAAATACTAGACTAATTAAGTAATAAAGTCATTACCATAATACATAACTCCAATATCTAATGTGACACCGTTCCGTATAACTGTCAAAATAATATATAATATTTATTAGAAACGTAGACAGAAATAATTTAATTCAAGACATAATTCTTAAAATGTCTCAAATAAACAATGAATAATTTGCAACAACGACAATAATTTCAATATGTTCAATAGCTTCAACAACAAAAAAAATGCTATAAAATTTCAAATGTCACAGCGGGAAGTGGAGTCGAAACGGCAATCAAAATAGTAATCAACACTCAAAATTATGAGCAATAGATCATCGACAGGCAATAATTTATAGTATTCGTGCTATAAAAATGATGTATAATAAATAACTTCGTCTCCGAAAAGTCGGGTGACATCATGGTTCCATTTGCGAGAACTTGTACGACCATAAAAGAGAAGCGATACGCGATCGAATGAAAACAAATTGACATAAACCTGCCGGAGTTTGACTGAATGTTTTGATACTTAACGGGTCCTCACGATATGCGGTTTTTGAATTCTTATTGCCGATATTTCGACCCAGTTGCATGGATCGTGGTCTCGGCGGTACTGCGGTGGCGAGGAGAAACCGTTGACAAGCACTAGTGATATATTAACCTATCTACCCGTTAAGTGAAAGTGTGAAAATAATGTGAAAAGATAATAGGATGTAAAGAATAATACGTATCTGATCGACTATTAAGAACACAATTTATATATATAAAGCAACGTATATGGGCGACAGTGACCAGTTATTCTTTTTTTAGTGTTAAAATTTAATTATTTGTTAGTTTTGACAAATTAATATAATCGATATATATGTACCTACCTATTTATCGTTTAGTCGATTGCAGAAGACCAAACAGATAGATACATTTCATAGTGATATCTATATTAACCTTAACTCCAGTTATATGATATGATTAATTAGTTAACACTGAATTTACCGCAAAAACAACCTTTCGTTCTATGTGGCAAAACCACTCTTCCTTACTAAGTGCTTCAAATAAAATAGCATACAGCGTGTGACATTCAGTCATTTTATTGATTTGTATTAAAACGTACACCAGAAGAGAGCAGTGATAGCCTAATGGTTGTAACTTGCTCTCTCGATCGGGAGGTCCGAGGTTCAAACCCGGGCACGCACCACTGATTTTTCTAAAATTATGTGCGTATTATAAATTAATTATCATTGCTTTTCGGTGACGGAAAACATCGCGAGGAAACCTACACACCCGAGAGTTCTTTAAAAAAAAGTTTTCGGAGGTGTGTGAAGTCCAGCGATTCGCACTTAGCCAGCGCGGTGGACTGTGACCTATTACTCTCTTATTCTGTTAGAAGACCCGTGCCCAGCAGGGGGACAATAATGGGTTGACGACATTAAAACGTATCTTTGCATCATATCTTTATGTTGTATTGTCCCGATACAACATAATTCACACATTAATGCAATCAAAACTTAATCGTACTTACCATAATAAAAATGATATACGAATGACACTTTGAAACATTCGATACGATCCCATTCTCATTAAAATCAACACTAATCTCTCATACATACAGCTTATATTTGATACTCAGATGTGCAAGTACAAGGAGATCTGACTAGTGCGCGCATAAAACTTGTAATTGCCAGGACATTCCCATTAACTTAATATCCAACAACAGAGTCGGTCCGTTAACCGCCTCGTTATAACATTGGTTGGATTAGACGACGTGAATGTTACTGTTTGCCGTTAAAATTGATAATTTTATTGTCATACCTATTTTTGGGATTCAAATATTTTCTTTGGTACCAATATTTCAAAGTTACTACTCTATACATTTTCTTAATTAAAATTAAGTAGCTAAGTAGCATAATACATATTTTAATATAAAGTATGTATTATGTAAAAGGAAGGTAAGTTGAAGGTGTTACTAACAATAGAGGTTTTTGATGACCGACATTTTCTTACATGAGTAACATAAAACTATATGTGAATTTTAACTGTACAAGGGAGGACTATCCATAATACATCTTAAAGCATGGTCACTTAAAACCGGCAATGACTCAAATGGGTCATATCATTTGGCAACGCGACTTATAAGTCCCTTCAGTCTATATTTGCAGCAGGTAGGCACGGGGCAATTTCACGGCACTTTATTTAGATCTGCTATCAATTATCTGCCACAACTGCGTTTAACTTACTGATAATGTTGATAATTTAAACTAGTCTGTCCGCATTGTCGGATTTCATTTGTAAACTCTCGAAGTTTATCGCCAACTGTCAGATCTTTCGTATTTTGTCTGGTTTATGTTGGTCTAGTCGGTGGACAGTGAGTCAATC
This sequence comes from Spicauda simplicius, assembly GCA_949699795.1. Classification (NCBI taxonomy): domain Eukaryota; kingdom Metazoa; phylum Arthropoda; class Insecta; order Lepidoptera; family Hesperiidae; genus Spicauda; species Spicauda simplicius. The sequence goes on from OX453063.1 coordinate 21,512,508, forward strand.
TGAATAGTGGATAAATGTGGACAATACAATATTGAGTATTTGTGTCATTATGCAAAACTAATCAAATGAATCCATGTTTGCTTTGCGAATAATTGCAATGAATAGTACTAATTAAAATACTTTATTGTATAAAATGATGATAAATTACAATATTTATTTTTTGTTATCACAGAAAATATTATATTTCAAATTCTACCTGCGGCTTGGCAGTAATGGATCCCAAAATAAAACATAACATGACATCAAATCATCAAATGACATAAATTAAAGATTCAGAAAATATAAATTTTAATCTTTATTAATTCCGTGCACGCCTTACATCCAGGCAATAACGTGGAAACATATTATTTAATCTAAATCGAGCTGACAAAATAAAAACTGGGATCAATAATATCAAGAACTGACTTCAACCGGAGGGTCAAGCAGGTGACCATAAATCTCGCACGGACAGTCCCTAATATATTACAGAAATGATATTTTGTAATTTAAAACAAGATAGTTAATTCCATATTCGGTTGTAAATCATATATTTAATGGTCGGGTGGGCGGACGTCGCTTCTAGTAAGTTTCTACGGTGAATGATTTTTGTGATGGGTTATTATTCGGAAAGTTTATGTGATTCACGGGTCGTACATGAGAGAGCCGTGAATGATATTCCCATTGATATAACGGGGTTGCCCGAATGTGCCGTACTGAAGCAACTATAGTGCCCGCTTCGGTAGGAGGATAGGGTTATCAAGTGGGACTTAGCAATGGTAGCCCACCAAATTGCTGGCATTGTTCTGTAGATACTAAAGTTTTCACTAAATTTCTATGAAGTCCCTCGGTTGCAACCCATTATTGTCCCAGCACGGGTCTTCTCTCGGAATGAGGGAGTTTTAGGCCATAGTCCATCGCGCTGGCCTAGCGCAAATTGGTGGACAGTGAAGTAGAGGAGTATTAGGAAGCATCCATACACCCGATTAACACTTCTAACAGAAAAAAAAAATATTTATACTTGTACATATAACCTTAGATTCAAATATCGCGTGTTGACCCTTGACAATTAAGTTGGAATTCGGACAACGAAATTTCTGTTATCTACCCAACATTTCAAACCTGACACAGCAGCGCTTAATACAATTGCTTTAAAACAATGTAGCAGTCATGCTTCCCTGAAAATCCCTGAAAGAATCTACTACCTTTAAATTTCAACGAAATATATTTGTATCTTAGTTCAATATCAACCTGTTCTACCTTATCTGTTATATCAATACACTAACTAAATCAGATGGCAAGCACTAAACAAGAATTATTTCCCCGTATCGCCCGTATTACGGTACTAGCGAATTTTACTTAGAGTAATGATTCGACTCATGGTTGTAAACTGGTTTCCCTTTAGGAAAATGTTTTCCTAAATGAAAACCAGCTTACATATATAAAACTAATGTTAACAGTGTTATTATAGTTATTATTCTGTTTGTTCATTGTTCAGGTTATGTTTATGTTCATAAAAATCATAAAAAATATTACAAGTGTTTTTCTGTAGTGTGGTTGTTTGCAATAGAAATAATTGATCCTTATTATTAAAGTCTGGTTTCTATAACTAGGTTGAATAATAAAAAAAAATATAGTAAATTTTACTTTATGATAGCAATGTGGCAAACCTGAACTCTACTTTGAACGATATGATAACACATTTAATTTATCGTTATCAAGTCTTATACAGATATATTTCAGTCCACTAATTCGCACTTTGCCAGCGCGGTGGACTATGGACTATAACTCTCTCAATCCGGCAGAAAACCCGTGCCCAGCAGTGAGACAATAATGGGTTTACGATACAGATATATTTAGTCACTGTTATTTTAACATAAGACGAACTGCATGATCGTTAAATATTTCCATTAAAAAAGACACCCTATTCGCTTCTCCAATAAACAATTACGTTACTCGCACAAAACATCCTATCACCTGATCAGAAATATGGCTATTTTGAGCACCTTTACATCTAGGGCTGTACAGTCGGGACCATACCGTTCGTAGATTGGGTATCGAATATCTGGGATCTAGTGTTACCAGCGACATCTAGATGGCGTCCCTGAGTTACGCGAATGGTCAGATTATCTCTCGTAATATATTTGCGCCCTTGGCAGAACGTGGTAGGAAATTGAAATAGAACATTGAATACTGTTGTTTAAAGATCACATGATCGGTTAAACTTCCTGCGAGATCAGGTATATACATGTTCATCAGTTTTGACGAATCTTAAACGTTACAATTACAATTAGTTTAACATAAAATATTTTTTGCGGTTGAAATCATAAGAGGAGGAGGAAGAGTGAAAGGAGAAGAGTTTTGGCAAATTCCAAAACTATAGGTTATATCTACATTTGTTAAAGGGAGGAGAATTACCATAGCGACTGAGAGTTACCATACCAAACAATACTGTTTCATAATATAGAAGTAGCGAAGGATCATGCAGTCCACCTGACGATAAGTGGCCACTACCGTCCATGGACATGTGTAATCAAACCAAGTTATGATCGGAGCCTTAGCAGCATTGCGTCTGTGGTTAACGGCAAGTGAACCACAGATGACTTGCTGGCCATGAAGATTAAGGTGGAATATCTCGGGTAAGTATGTCTCCCTTACGACACCCTCCGGACCAAAATATAGTCACTCACTGTTGTTATCAGACAGAAACATTTACATTAAAACTTAGGTCTTTTTTATAAGTATAGATAACAAACACAAACTCCGTTGAAAGTCAAAAGTGAATTAAATTAAAAATTAACCAGCGTTATGTTCACAGTGTAACTAAAACGGCACAAACACATTAACGAAGGCGTGACAGCGTTATTAACTGTCCTCAGTTAAACGCTGTTAATTGCCGGTTAAAAAGCCTTAATCAAGCGACATCTATATCAATCAGTAACAACTATGTCCGTTGGTACGTGCTAATAAAAACGGCACATTTGTCTTCATAGTAGGTCTTAACGTAATAACGTATGCCGACCACAGTTTTAACCATACTATAATTAATAGTTCAGAGTAATTTCAAGGTCGAATGTATGCTTCGACTAGTACCGCCACATCTATTTCTACCGTGAAGCACTTCTTGTGTTTCAGTGAAAGAGTGTGGTTGCCGGATCACTTTCATTTAAGGTGACCATCTAAATCCTCGAAAGTAGCAACGCAACTTCATGTAGTTCAAATAGAACTCTTGCTAACCAATTTTTTTTTCTTCTTTTTTTATTATCATGGTAAACATGTCCAAAGCGGTGACGCTGGTTCAATAAGCTAGTATGCTTATAAAATTAGCATCCAGCGACGCTTCTTCTAGTTTGAACAAAGATTTATAGCAATAAATGAGACGCACCATTTAAATCAACAGGGTCAGCAACGCATCCGTTTACGATGTTAGAAAGAATTTTTATTTTTTTGTGGTGTCTATTTATAGTAATATACACAATTACACATACATTAGATGGACTATATGCTCTTGCATACAGGTGTGCATAAAAGTGTTATCTTAAAAAAATGGTGGTAGAATCAGTATTGTTCATACGAGTAGGTACCGCTGCCAGACTTATTTCTATCGTGCACCATTTCTTGCGATCAATCGAAGATGGTTGTCGGCACACTGATACCTATGAAGCGACCATCATAATTCTCGGGAGTAGCAACGCACCTGTAATTGTTTTTAGACAGAAATCGTGTTCTCTTTGAAGTCGCTTACAGATGTCCATGAACGTCAGTGACCACTTGCCACCAGGTGTACTGCGTTATTTGCATCTAAAAAAATGGCCAGCAGCTTTCATCAGCATTTCCATCAATCAGTAAACATGTCACGTGATGCGCTGAACGACGATCAACATCGCCGCAATTAAGATGTCGTCGACGCTCACCCATCACGCTGCACGTTCCACATGCCAGCCTGTCATTGACATTTCTGTCATCTGTCATACTGTCATCGAAATGTACAAGGAACTAGACAAAACGAACGACATTTTGAAATATAAAGCCAATAGTGTGGCGAAGTGAAGCATTTATTTTTTTATATCTTTTTAAATATCATCGTTAATAGCATAAGGTTAGATTTATTAATCACATATGGTTTAAAACTGACAGTTAAGAAATTGCTTTAATTACTCTTTATTTTCTGGATATAACCTAAACTTTTGAACACAGATACTCGAATCCAAAGCCTTGTAGATTTGTCACTATTATACTTTATTTTTCTTGTACCTAAAGTTAATAATATGCAGTAAGTATATATGAATTACAACCCGTATGTACCGCAAATAATAATAAGTACACATCAATAAAAACGAAGTGTTTGTTTATAATAAACAATTTTATTTTTTAAATCTAGACCCAATCGTCGCGTCGCACGCCTCTGTTCGAGTCGCACGTTACCGGCGCGGGCGCAGCGACAGATTTATGTGGGACGTCTGCTTATTATGCGACGAGATAGTTCGCCCGATTAGATAATTAAGGTGGTAACTACGGCTTGCTCTTAAACAACTAGGGTGTTGTTTGAAAGAAGATGGGAATTGATACAAGTTATAGAACAACCTAGTAAACATATTTTTCCTTAATAAAGAGCCTTTATGGATACAAAGATTGTTGTAGTAAACACAATCATAGCGAGCGAATAGTATTACGATATTGTATTCATTAGTTTATTCATCATATAGGTGCAACCCAGCATGATAGAGTTTTAGGCCATAGTCCACCGCGCTGGCCAAGTGCAGATTGGAAGACTTCACACCTCCGAGAACTTTTTTTAAAAAAACTCTCGGGTGTGTCGGTTTCCTCACGATGTTTTCCTTCACCGAAAAGCAGTGATAATTAATTTCTAAATAATTCTAAATCATTGATGCGTGCCTGCGTTTGAACCTCGGACTTCCCGATTGAGAGGACAAGTTTCAACCATTAGGCAGGTGTTAATGTTACACAGGAACACGTTGCTGACCATCTCCTGGATTCCTTTCCTTAGTCACTTCCTGCGACATCCATGGGAAATTTACATATTAAAGTCTATATACGAGCCATTAGCTAGTAACATTAGTTACTAACAGTTTTATTTCCCATTGTAGTTAAAGCCAGCGATATAAATAAAGTTATCAAGTCGTGCTTTACCTGCGCGGGCGCAGCGACAGATTTATGTGGGACGTCTCTTCATTATACCGGCCGATTGTGCGCCCGGCTAGACAACGAACAGTGGCTACGACTTGGTTTACTACAATCAAGAAGATTACTTAGAAAGAAGAAAGAGATTCATACATGTTTTACTAAAAATATAAATACATGTTTTTTTCTGGACTATTGTTAGGAACAACATTTATTTGGTTTAATGTAAAAGTCTGAAGACTCCCAGAAAGAGCATCAACCACATATATTTCGAAAAATTAATCACTTTCAACTAAAGCACTTGCAATGAAAGCTTATAATTATACATATCTTCTATCTAGAAAAAAATATAAAATATGACTCGAAAATACCTACCGCGAATCAATGCCAAAAACTGTCACATGTCTATCCAAAAAGAATAAAAAACGAAAAAGAGCCCTCAAGAAGTAAACAAAGCGGATCGAGATGTGCCGTACCGGCGCGGGCGCAGCGACAGATTTATGTGGGACGTCCCCTCATTATGCCGGCCGATTGTGCGCGCGATTAGATAATTAACGCGCCTACTGCCACGATGCTTTGTTGCAGCATTCTTTGTTATGCAGTCTATGTCTCGTTTTGTTAACAAAGGCGGAATACTTGCACCTTTGTTAAGTGGGCTTGAACTGTACAGTTTTCTATCTTGATATGGCAAAACGCTTTCGACACTCACAGCCCTCACTTAGATTCACTCCTGTAGGTGCTATGGACACACAAATACGAATATAGAAATATCCAGATCTAACTCAGTAATTTAAATTGATAACTCAATGCGTGTCAAGTGTTAGGACCAATCTGCCATGCGGTCATACTTCTAACGAATAATGGCATAGTCACCTAAATATTATAATTTATTTTGTTGTGCAAGAAAATAAAAATAGTCTTTCAATAAATGCGATGTTGTCAATACAGTTTTTATGATCATCAATCATTAACAAGTATTAGAAGAATGCTCCATCTTCAATTTACACATACTTTCCTTATCATGTTAGCACGATTAGAAAGTACAAAAAGCAAGATGACATATTGTATTGGCTGTCATCTACATAGCAGACAATTACGAATCGCGCAAGAAAAACGTCTCACGATCGATGTAGTTGATGTATATAATTAGATTCTTACTTTCATTTGAAGCGCCGCAAAACCGACATTGATTCATTCGGTACATATTCAAATGTTTAAAAGTTCCACGCACCCTCGTGGCTACGTCATTCCGTGACGGCACGAAGAGCATACATTCGTGTTCACATCGACATGCGATCGTAAATCCAGCGAGTGACGCGATACCGACAAATCATTCAAACTCGCGTCGATCGTAAATGCGCCGGCGCAACGCATTAATCATTGAACGGAATAAGACCGCGGGCGCTCCCATTGGCCGCTCCTGATCGAACAATTATTCAAACGTCGGCCTCTGATTGGCCGGCGGAGAGTTTTTTTAACGTTGACAGCGTGATGGATTCGACCCTTCGACGCCTGCGCAGGCTATAGCATTGTGTATGTGATGCACTCCGCATGTACGAGTATATTATGTTTTTACGGCTCTCTTAGAGCGTTTAGACGCGCCATTAAACAGTGAACCGTTTTTTGTGTGTTGACTGACTAATTGGTTATCAAAATGATTTATGTTCGAACGAGTCGGACACAATGTTGGTCGTGTAAGAAGAGGACGGCATATGAAACATAGCTTCCTGTTGTAATAAAGATAAACACAGAGTACACGACTGAATGTGACGTAAGAAATGACTACAAACATGGCGTCTATAAACTTTTGTAATTAGTGATACTATTAAAAAAATACTCTTTACAGATGTCTTTATTCTTCTCATCGTCATAATATCGTTAGGGAGGTTTGGGTAGCTTATAATGATGTATTACTTACATACAACTACATAGTATATATCCAGCAGCTTTTTGCCGCTATCTTAAGTTGCACAGTAATCCATACAACTCCTATTTGCACACTTACCTGTAACAAAAAATATTTAAATTAATTAAGAAATTTGACAAATCAAAACAAATAATATTACTTTCTCATTAATGAAACATGGTCTTGCGAACCGGAAGACAAAAATATGTCCAACAACCTACGAGCGATGTGGCCGCTCATTGCCACTTCAGCTTGCTAATTTTGGGAGCTAGGTCAGTAAGCTTTATTCGTCTACGGATTTCATCGTTGCGAATCATGTCTTGTAGCGAAATCCCGGGCTATGGAGAGGGTTCTCCATAGCATGCTGAGTGACCCTGAGCCTACAGTAAATGACCACGTTTCAGCGCCGTAGGTCATCACTGGCTGGCAACACACATTGCTCGAATAATTTCGACTTCAGGCACTGAGGAATAGGTTAGTAAATACTATTATTTCTTAAACTAAATAGTCTATACATACATAACACTAAATTACTTAAATGTAATGTCTGAAACAGGCAAATTAAATATGGTCCTTCGAGCCGAATGCTGGAAGAAGACAACAAATTTCGAGACGACACGAGTCAAGAACAGCGGTACAGTGAGGGAAACAAATGTAAACGTACACTGAAGGAAACAAATTTAATGTCCAAAAAACTCATTACCGCAGCCGCAACGGAGCAGAAACTGCGACAAAATGCAGTCTGAGGTCGCATTAAATAGCTCGCGACAAATGCATTTAGCTCGGCAATATGGGGCAATATGAAGGTGATGAGCGATATTGCCTTCATATTGCATATCTATACGGTCTTACACCAGATAATGAAGATTAAGTGATTTTTATAAAGCTAACATAGCGCTGCTTCAATTGATTAATAACACAACACCAAATCGCTTATGTAACAGGAGAGGTACCAAAATTGAGCAGTGTTTTTATTAACTGACTTCCAAAAAGGAGCAGGCTCTCAATTCTTGCGTTTCGATAGAAGGGTGTGGTTGCCGGCACTCTTTCACATAAGGCGACCATCATAGACCTCGGGAGTAACAAGGAATCTGTGATTGACTTCAGATGGAACCCATGTTCTATATGTTGATTACAGATTACAGATGTCCATGGGCGGCAGTGGCCACTTACCATCAGGCATGTTCGTTTGCTACTTCCGTCAGATAAAAAAAGAACGCAAGAAATAGCTGTGGTGGTGTTACCTCCGCGGTTCAAATGCACTGGCTCTACCACTCAGTGTATTTATTAAAGGTCTTTTTTGAGTCTTTTCATTGATCAGCTTATATATTTTATCTATTTATTTAGTTACTTTCGTCACATTAAGAATACAAAAATACCACTTACTCATCACGCAGTACCAATTAGTAAATAACTCAACCAGTTTACAAAGAAGACAATAAAAGCCTTAATTAAACATCCCCGATTTTACGATCTGTATATTAAGCATACACCTTATAGATAACTTGATAAGTACCACCGAAGTTGTAAAATATACATGACATTTAGTATCAATCCAAGTCCTGATGGTTATCTGTTACTCCATTGGGCACATTAAAAATAATACTGGAATTAACAATGCAATTTGAGAAGTATAAAAATGAAGGAATATGGGTGAGTGTTTCATCTGTAGCGAGTAAAGATAAGAGCCAACCCATTACAGTCCCACTGCTGGACACGGGTCTTCTCTCAGAATGCGAGAGTTTTAGGGCATAGTCCACCGTGCTGGCCAAGTACGAATTGATGGACTTCACACACCTCCGAGAATTTCCTCACGATGTTTTCCTTCACCGAAAAGCAGTGATAATTAATTTCTAATACGCACATAATTTTAGAAAAATCAGTGGTGCCTGGGTTTGAACCTCGGACCTCCCGATCCTGAGGGCAAGTTTCAACCATTAGGCTATCACTGCTCCGAGTAAAGATTATTATGTTACAATTTCATACCCGTATAACATTAAGATTAAAAAAAGATATTCTTTGCCAGAAATACATAACAAGTGTAATCTTAATTTCCCAAAAGCTTATTAAAAACCTCTACAAAAAGTTTGATGATACTTGAGTCAAAATTCATGCACTATATGTGACAAGAACAAAAATAAAAATAAAAAAAAACAGCATCGCATATCGCATAACCAGCAACGGTAGAACGCCGTAAAGTTATACAGTATCATGATGGAAGATCGAACCGAGATTTGTTTAAAACTTTTATTGCTCGGTCCGTCATTAGAAAATAATAAAAACTCAAAATTGGACGTTTCAATGTGATTTTACGAGGCGTTAAAACAACATTAACTTTACAGTGTTATAAGCGTTAGTATAAACGAATATAGACTAGTTATTGCCTATTCACACGTAACATACACAACAACGACAACCGCATAGGCCAGGGGTCGGCAACCTTTTCAGTCAGAAGAGTTAAAAGAAAATTTACGACCAAGATTATAAATAGTCATAATTTTTTGCCAACACTAAATAGTAAAAGGAGGCAAAAGGCCCCCCACCATGTGGATCGATGACCCGAAGAAAACAGCGCGAAACCGTTGGATTCAGGAGTCACAGGACCGGTTGGAGTGTCCTCATTAGGGAAGGCCTATCCAGCAGTAGATCTCAAAGGGCTGATGGATGGATGATAGATGACTAAATAGTACTTCCTAAACTTAAGTTTTTTGGTAAAATCACTTATCAGTTTATTCATAGCAAAAATATCTATTTATTCACATAAAAATATTGTTTAGCAAATTAGACGTTATATTATGAGATGAAATGGAACCGTGTATAAAAAGCTTTTAATCTACCAATGTCAAATTAATGTAGTTGCCACAATGAAGTAATGCCTTTCACATGTAACCACTTGCTTACTTATCGGCACCATGTGTAGGTGTGGAACGTGTGAATAGTCACTAACCGCGTGGGCGCCACGTGTTATACGTGTTATGTTAATAAAAATTAAAACTAAACGTTAAACAAATGTCCGCTTGTACTTAATGGAGATAAGCATTAATTTTTGATTAGCTGTTGATTATTCAAAACGGTTCTTGATTAGTTTTTGTAATCACAATGTTTGTAATCGATTTGTATCGTAGAACGGGATTCTGTTACATAGGGAGACTATTATTAATAAAAAGCTTTAAGTTTATTATCATAATCTCTATCCCACCGCTATGCAAGGGTTTTTTAGGATAAAATAGATTAAGATAATCTAACCCACTGGTCAACTGCGTATTATTAGTCTTCACAATCCATTGAAATATATTTTTTATTCCTCTTTACCCTTATTATTTTTAACATTATTCATTTATTTTTTCATACGTTATTCCCGCGACTTCGCCAGCTGCGGTCACAGCTATCACCGTAATGCAATTATCCTGTGTGTTAATTTAACATAAAATATGTGTGTCAAATTTCAAGTAAAACCGACGGGTAAATTTGTATGAAAGAGAAACAAATATTCATCTCTCGTCAACCTATAATGTGCCCACTGCCCACTGCTGGGCACGGGTCTTTTAGTTTAGGCCATAGACCACCGTGCGGGCCAAGTGCAAATTGCTGGACTTCACACACCTCCGAGAACTTTTTTTAACGAAGTCTCGGGTGTGTAGGTTTCCTCACGATGTTTTCCTTCACTGAAAAGCAGTGATAATTAATTTCTAATACGCACATTATCTTAGAAAAATCAGTGGTGCATGCCTGGGTTTAAACCTCGGACCTCCCGATCGGGAGGACAAGTTTCAACCATTAGGCTATCACTGCTAAAATATACATACATCTTCACAAACTTTCGCATCACTACATACTCATAATATAAAACAAAGTTGCTGCGCGCTGTCGGTCCCTATGTAGGTATGCTTAGATTTTTAAAATTACGCTACGGATTTTAATGCAGTTTTTTAACAGATAGAGTGATTCAATAGAAGTTTTTATGTATAATACATGCACAATATAGTGAAGGAACACTGATAATTTTAGACTTTTGGGCGGAACGAAGTTCACCGGGTCAGCCAGTTTATAATAAGATGTTATTCATTTCTACTCAACGTCGAAATATCAATCTAAAATTTGAACCTTGGGCAGAATTTCTATTACAAACTGTCACTTCCTATACACCAATTGTGTCCTTGCTACCGGTACCTACACTAAAACCGAGCTGTCTCCAGTCTCGGCGACCGGTGGAGACCTCTACTTGGACGTGTCGTGTATTTTTGTCGCCAGCATCAATAAACAATGGAGCAGCTCAGTCGAGAGCTAATGTGTGTTGATCTTATTCCGCTAGTGTTATACTGTCGCTTAGTTACTGCTGGTTCTCGATAGCACGAGAGAGTTGTTATCTAGATATATGGATAAATTTGAATAGCCGAAAGGTAAACTCATAAAAACGTGATCATAAACGCCATAGATAAATACGGGCAAATTAAGTTGAATACTTGTAATAAGATTGATACGAGATATCTTTAGTAATCAAAACCGTTTCTTAAGTTTTGTTAAATAATGTCAGTTTTTTCCCAAATTACTTACTTTATGTTTGGGTACAACTAATTAAAACGTTATAAAGCCTTACTTAATATGAAATGCTAATATTTTTCCTTGTAAAACTATTACTTAGTGTAAAATTTTCACAAGATAGTGTACCATATAAATATAACAGACAGTGAAAGTCGCAGATTTTCTAGCGTTTTTCTATCTGTAATTCTCGAATAATATTAAAATTTTTGATGCACTTCACTGAAAAGGTGATATTTTATATTTCTGTTTAGTTTATGTTTATGAATTTTCTATTTTGTCGCGTCACCACAATCGAGTCTTTATCGACTTCTACGTGCCTTTCGCACAGTTGGTACGGGTATTTGCATCTAGAATCTAGCGGAACAGCGCACATTAAGACGAAAGTCGGATCACTGAAAATAACCGGACGTTGACAACGACGTTATTCGATTATAGCCAGGCGCCGAATTAGGAAGATGTTCCGTTCGGTACTCCGTGTCTATTAGCAGCATCAATACTGAATTGGTCGGTTTGCGATGTCTCCGTCGGTCAATATTAATCTATAGTGTATCTTTGAAATACTGGCTTACGAGTTTTAACTTTAAATTAAATACCGATACAGAACAAATTAAGTGCATTCATTTCCAGAATTCATTTTCTGGAAATGAATGCAATTTTTTTCATTTTTCATCGCATCATCGCTGAAACATAGTTACAACAGGTCATCTAGTCAATCAAGTATTAAACTAGCATGCAGTCCACCTGATGGTACGACGTGACTGCCGCCCATGGACATCTGTAAGCAACTTTATACAGAGCATGGGGTTCTATCTGAAGTCAATCACAGATTCGTTGCTACTCCCGAGGACTATGATGGTCGCCTCATGTGAAAGTGTGCCGGCAACCACACCCTACTATCGAAACGCAAGAAATGCTTCACACTAGAAATAGGTGTGGCGGTGGTACTTCCCCGGCTTACACTGGTTCTATCACTTTAAAACGAACACTTTTTTTAATAAACTCTTTAATACCCTATTAAGGTATTAAATTAAGTTTCGTTAACCATTTCCTAGTGCCCATCAACATTATACCTATAAGGAACTGAGCAAAAATTCAAGCTTATCATGATAATTTCCAGGCAATTAATTAAATAAATATCGCATTACCACAGAACACGACAAGACCATTTAATACATTTGCAAACGGAAATAATTTGTATCAAGTAAGTACGTACATATTTCCACTATACCAACACACCGGACATGATCAATCACATGTTATAAAAAGCCAATATTAGTGAAAAATTATCTCAGAACTTGATAATAATTAAAATGTCAAGTAAGATAATGTTAGTTGTTAGTATATTGCCAGTTGTTATATTAGTTGTTATCGATGAATATAATATAAAAAAGCCTGGTATTTTTCACAAAAATCCAAAAAGATGGAAATTCTTATTTATCCATTCGACCTGCACACATTCATATATCCACCAAGCCAATAAGGTTTTGAGATCTACTGCTAGACTGAGTCCTCCCTTCTCTTTACCACCGCACTTGCATGTTGCCTTTAAAGCCGGCGATGCATTGGCGACTCCTCTGGTGTTGCAAGTGTCCATAGGCGACGGTGACTACTTTCCATCAGGTAGCCCGTCTGCCTTATCATTGAAGGTTTCTCCACGTAACAAAAAAAAGGTTAAAACAAAAAAAAAAAGTTGGTTACCGCAGTAGGTATCGATGTTACAAAAGAAGCGCTGTCTACGCTACCTGCTGCTACCCATCTCCTAAAATGACCTTTAGTCCTCCTACGACTATCACAAGACGAAAAGTGGCATTACTCAAAACTACTTCTTTCATTCTTATTCAATAGATATAATAGACACAATAACCAGTTTATCATAACAAACAAACAAATAGCATATCGATACTCGTAATCGGTTCAAAAGCGATAAGTACAGTCACGGAGAAAAGCTAAAGGTCGCGAAGGATCGATCGACGCAGATGTCAGTATTAATCGCTGACTTTAATCCGTCGGGCCGCTGATAAATCAACGCTAATTGTGCCTATTTATATTTATCAAGTCGGCCGGCCGGCTAGACTGAGAGCCAGCGACGGTAAGATGCGTATTATTTATTCATATCGTTTTCTATACTAGCGTACCTTATACTTGTAGAGTATATAGATAATAAATTTTTTTTTTTCTTTTTGTTTTCGAGGGGGAAACCTTCCAAAGGTACCCGACGCCGTGGGAGCGACGCAGGGTTACATGGGGTTTTTACCGCACTAAAACCCCCCCGGTGGCCGTCCTCGGCGCTGAAAAGGAGGACTCCGGGATCTCGAAACGACTTCAACCGGAATCCTCCGAGCGCGCTGCCCCATCGGGCTCCTCCCAGATGGGCGGCTGGGCCCACCGGTTCGTCTAGTCTTTACGACGGTATGCGACCACACATACCGCCGTCCTTCCCGGGATTGCCTGACCGAACGGTTCGAGCTCCCACTCTAGCCGTCTGCAACCCCGGAAGCCCCTTTTAGTCGCCTCTTACGACAGGCAGGGATACCGTAGCCCTATTCTGACCCCGAGGCTACAGGGACAATAAAAAAAAAAAAAAAAAACTTACGCAAAAAACGTACAAAATAATGTGTGATACGTAGCACATTAGATTACTATAAGGAAGCTATCATTAGAATATCGTCGATTTTTTTTATTTATATTTACTAAACATAATAGCAATATGAATAAAGATTAAGATACTCATCTTTATTAAGTGGTCATAAATTATCAGTTTTAAACGATTGCAGACATTTATGATTAAAATATACTTAATAGGAATAGGCTTATGGTATCTACTTTGACTGTATCTATAACAATTATATATCTGATTGATATTAAAGTGAAAATACTGGTAAAGAATCATCATTCAATATTTAACTAATCTTCCAACTCTGACATTATCAAAAGCTATAATATCATAAGGCATTGAAATTATATTGCCCTTCATCAATTTCAAAGCATCATTTCTCTCTGACGAGCTCTCGGCCTAAAGACTTGCAGTGTACTTTCCGTCCCGGCGCCATTTTCGTAGCGTCCGCGACACGTCGATGCCAAGTCGTTATTAATTTCACTGATGTTCAGCATTTATCACCGCGTGTGATGCAACGAATATTTTTAAACAAACACATTATATTTCAAGAAAACACGCTATTTTTATTTTAACCGACTGATCCCTTGATGTTGTCATTTCGCTCGGAACCGTTATTACTTTTAAACTTAACTACGGTTATGATGTTGACCCTAATACGGTGTTTAATGTCGCAAAATATTTAATTTTTGCACTTAGGTTTCGGTTGTAATTTTGTAAAACCAATGTGTTTTTGACCAATCTTTAATGCTTTTTTATTGATCTCAGCGATTTTGATTGCAAAGTTAAGTATGATGATCACACGTTTAATTAGGTCGCAGTTCAAATATACATTAAAACAAGCTTTAAACATAATTAGCGGAACGACAAGGAAAGTGAATGTAATTGATATTAAAATGTAATGTTCAAAACCTTTTCGTGTTGATTGTACCTCAGATTAAATAGCGAGTGAGGTGATAAAAATATGTAGCGATCAGCAATTTCAAATTAACCAAACACTTTGGTATTACAGTCAAAATGAATTTAATTAATAAAATATTTTTTCATTGGTAATTTTCCGCCAGGTATTAAAATGCGATGCGCCACACAATATTTTTAATGGCTCATACAAAAGAAAACAAAATAAAAGCTATGAAATGTACTTATGTATTAAGTTTCTTTAATGTCCGAAATCGACAGAAAGTCAGTCACAACATTGTCTAATAAAAGTCGATAACCAAAAGGTGTTTGGGTCGTAAACCACTCAAAAGTTACGTAAAAAGAGTCGAAAGAACGTAATAAATAATATCCTTCCTTCGCAGTACAGCTAACAACACATAAATCGCGATAAACTATTCGGAATCAATATCCACGACTGACAAACTTGCTGGCTGATCCGTCACGGCTTCTAGAAAAACTTGCGTTCTATCAATGGCCGTAATAACGTATTTTCTGCTCCCTCATTGTGGTATTTCTAATAAACTATCTCTAGGAGATACCCCGGGACGTTTATGGGTGTTTTTGACATATTTGTGACGGTCCAAGATCGGGTCTTGTCAGGGATTTATAGATTCCGAGCCATTTCGTCCGATGGAGCCTCGGTCATTCTTTGTAGCTTTGTTTTTTGTTTATGATTTAGTGTTATGTGCGTCTGGATGACGGACTTTGTCTGATGTGTTGGATACTGGGATAGATGTGGATGGTAGAGGATATAACAATATAATAGGTAACTGGAGGATAAAATTTTATTGATACGCGCCTACTATGATATGAATAGCTACGTTAAATTATAGGTATACCTATACATATATACTATAAGGGTTTATGTGTTTGTTATTTTTTAATTTAATTTACATATAGCTCTATAAATAGTACTATCTTATATCATTAAGTCTTTATGTTAAATTTCAAATATGTACCAATATATGAACCATAATTATAATGCTTTTTACAAACTGAAAACTTTTTTAGCAGTTTCAAAATTCCTTTTAGTTACAAACAGGTAGGCGTAGGGTATCTTAGGCAATAATAATACAGAGTAAAGGACTTTTAACCATCTTAATATTCTTTTACTATTAATACAGTACACACATACTAAAGCCATTAAGATAAATTAATGAAAGGATAATTAAGGGATATATTAAATATAAATGCGAGCCCGTAGGAGCTCGTACTCAGTAAATTACAATATAAATTCGAATTACTAATTTCGCTATTCTATGTAGAGTCTACATTATTACGAGTACTTAAATATTAGGTGTTATTTACGTACAATTATTTATGTTATACAAGTTAGGGTTTATTTTTATTTATTTTTTATCTGACTGAAGCAGCGAACGTGCATGCATCCTGATGGTAAGTGGTCACAAGCGCCTATGGACATCTGCGAGCAACTACATACAGAACATGAGTTCTATCTGAAGTCAATTATAGATGCGTTGCTACTCCCGAGGACTATGATGGTCGCCTCATAAAAGTGCGCCGGCAACTACACCCTTACATGGAAACGCAATAAAATGCTTCACGCTGGAAATAGGTGTGGCGGTGGTACCTCCCCGGTCGAACTACACTGGTTCTACCACCTTCATTATTATTATTGTTGTTATCTATTGAACGGTAGACATAGGCCGTGGCAGACATAATCATATAGACCTATATACTAGGTCTATATAGCTTGAAGCAGTTGTTTTGTTTCGGTGAAAGTGTGATTGCCTTCTCATTTTTATATCAGGCAACCATCTTAGTGCTCGGAAGTAGCTACTCATCTTTCATAGACTTCAGATAGAACGCATTTTCTGTATGAAGATCTTTACAGATGTCCATGAGCCATGACCATCAGTAGGAATGCATGTTTGTTTACCGTTCCCGTTACCCTAAACTCAAAGCGCATCACGTATTTGGTCCGGCCCATTCCATTCCGATACTAATATTATTTATACATACATACATATAAGTCGCCTGTATATAAGTCGCCTGTAAAACTCTCAGATGTGGGGCATGTAATTCATTTTTATATGACAATGTTCGGCTTCTCACAAGCTGTGTTTATGATTAAAGTTGCATGGAAGTAAAAGCTATGTTATGTATACGATGTTTTGCTTCTATATTCGTGTAAAAACGACACAAAACGGATTAATGAAGTTTGTCATTAATTAATGAAGTTGGGACCTTAACATTTCTTGAATTTTTACAGAAGACTATTTCCGACTAACTTATATTTATATGAGACGGCTAAATTTAGTCTTTAGGACTGGTAATACATCTATGACTAGTTTCATTCTTTGAGGAGTTGGTCATAGACGTCATGACGACCCGCGTGGCGGAGCGGTTACCATACCGGTCTGACGCTAAATGGGTCCCAGGTTCGATTCCCGGCCAGACAGTTATCTGGGTGATGAGTTTAGATTCATGTTCTGGGTCTGGGTGTTTGTGTGTTCTTATGTGATCATGGTACCCACGACGCAAGAAAAAATCCTAGTGTGGGGCTATGAGTGTAGAAAGCGTATTTTGAGTGTAGGAAGCGTATAGATGTCCATGGAGAGGCCACTTAAAATAAATAATATACATAGCATTCGTTTCTGGTTTAAACGGTGTCGTGAAATAAATAAATAAGGCGCCCCAACTTAGTCCTGTGATATTTCAACGTTGATTAACTAAAAGTAACAATTACACCTCCACGTCTTTAACGCTGTGATTTCAAGGTGCGAGTGCACTGTCCTTGCTTTTCGTGAATCACACTGATGTATGAAGACGACGCCCACTGTATTGCTGTCAACCTTTATGTCATAGACTAACGTGGTGTCGATGTGACATTGTTCAGATCCTAACAATACTATCATGAACTGACACTAACAATTTTTGCCTACGCCTCAGAAGTAGGTAGTGTCCACCAATTGTAACTTGGCCTGCGCGGTAGACTATGGCCTAAAATTCTGTCATTCTGAGAGAAAACCTGTGCCCAGCAGTGAGACAATAATGGGTTGTACCCACCCTCAAAGTAGTAACATCCATTACCATCCCCAGATTCACGAGTAAATCAAGGGTAACAAACTTTATATTAGATGCATTCCAGTTTTTTACAGCATTTATATCTAATCCGTAAACTAATGACCACCATTCTATAACTTAGCACTATCAATAGTTCGACCCTCGGTCAGTCAAAAAACAAATAGCTGAATAATATGAAGGAAAACGTTGACATAAATTTCAATTTAACTAAACCGCCGTAACTCGCAACATTTACAATAAAATGCCTAACCTACATAGCTCACGCATAAATTACCTCTTCATAAGACAAAGATAAACCCGAACCAATAACGATAAAATATCCGCACCCATTACACGTTTAAAGCACAATCAATTCCCAACCGAGCATCTAGCGAGCAGAGTCGAAAGTCGTCACATATTCAAATAGGCATAAAACTACAATGTTACTCTTGTCGCGTCTGCTAATTTACGCGATTAGTCTTAGGTGTAGTGGCGTTGATGTAGCGGTGGTTTGATACCCAGGGACGTGCGGCGACAGCTGTGGGTCTAAAAATAGAGACTGGACGCGCGATTCCGCGTTTTTCACTGTCCATGCTCGCATCAATTCCTGTCTACATTTGTTAGCGAATGACAGATGCTTACGCCTCTGACAGTTACCAACCACCGTGCCGTCATCGCCGCCCTTATGTGTCATACTTAAAGTCTATTTTACCTGCGACTGGATGCACTAGATGTTACGTCTGCTAGCACGCTTCGCCTTGTAGTTGTCAACGTGATAATGGCGGTTGCGCTAAGGACGTGTTTATGTTAACCCTTTGAGTGCTGTTTAAGATCTGAAAAATCGTCCGTCGACTGCAGATTTGACAAAATCAAGGGGACTTAGACGTCAAGACTAATAACCCAATCATGGTATTTTAAGCCGTTAGAATACTGCAAACGCTGACAAGAACGAAAACTTGTAATTTACCAACGTTTCAATCACGCCTAAGTTATCTTCGTAATTCAGATCTTTCCAATTTCCCTTTAATTGTGACATGTTTGGTGTTTTTAATATTTAATGAACAATGAGCAATGATAGCCTAACGGTTGAAACTTGCCCTCTCAAACCCACAAACTTCTCTTCAAACCCACGCACGCACCACTGATTTTTCTAAAATTATGTGCTTATTAGAAATTAATTATCACTGCTTTTCGGTAAAGGAAAACATCGTGAGGAAACTGGAGGAAAGGAGGTGTGTAAAGTCCACAAATTCGCACTTGGGCAGCGCGGTGGACTATGGCCTATTTCATCCCGAGAGAAGACCCGTGCCCAGCAGTAGGACAATGATGGGTTGACGACAACAATGAACAATGAATTTAAATTAAAAATGTAAGTATATTAGCTATCGTAAAAGACATTTATATCACCAATTGGGAATTGATCTTTACAACATCACCTTAATTCAAAGTAATTAACAGTCGATAACGTATAAAGTCCCTTATAAGTTAACTAACGATATTCAGCATAACGCCTCGTCGCTCTCCTGACGCGTTCCGTCATAATCAAAATGGCAACCTCATAATTCATACGCTGTTTATAAAGTAACAGCTTACGTGTCCTTGAACCGCCTGCATAATTTATAAACGTACAGGGTGTAGAAACTGCCACATCTATTATTTGTACGTAATGGTTGCGGCAAACGAGCATGCAACCCAGATGTTAAGCGGTCACTGCCGCCCATGGACATCTGTCATCAACTCCAATTAGGATAGGAGTCAAACTCTAGGAATAGTGTTTTTATATTACGTACTATTACTAATAAGTTGGGTTTGACCAAAGTTTGATGTACAAGAAAAAATATTTGTAATCAATTCTATTTTATACTTAATTCATCTTTGCGTCAGTCTTTTGATGACCATTGTTGGACATACGCTCTTCTTTCTTGGAGGTAGCCTGTACTCACCGCACCTGGTATTCCTCTCGATCGGGAGGATGGAGGTTCAAACCAACGCACCACTGCTTTTGCTAAATTTATGTGCGTATTAGAAATTAAGTATTACTGCATTTGGTGAAGGAAAACATGGTGAGGAATCCTACACACTCGAGAGTTCTTTAAAAAAAAACAGCTATCGGAGGTGTGTAAAGTCCACCAACTCGCACTTGGCCAGCGCGGTGGACTATGGCCTATAACTCTTTCATTCTGAGACAAGAACCGTGCCCAGAAGTGGGACAATAATGGTTTGATGACGACGTTAGTGTTACACAGGAAAACGCTGATACCGTCTTCATTGATAACCAAGAGTATTCAAGATGGCGAACGGACGGTATAATGCTACAATCATCCTGTATATTCAATAGATACATACTATTTTTGTCTTGACAGACCAGTCTTCACAACATGTTTTGCCCTACAATCCTGTGCGAATTTATTGTTGACTCACAACACTTCATAAACATCATCGCCAGTGACCAAACACTGTCAAATAACGGCAAATATATGCGTCGCATTCAAACAGCGTAAATGCGGTGTATGTCAGCTTAGTTCTGTCCTAATCAAAATGACAAAATGCGTTCACCTCATTCCGAATATGATGTTCGGATTATATGCATTGTTGACTTAAATATTGCCAACGACTTATATTGTTGCGAAACGAACATGACGCATCTATTTGTCACCATCTTACCGCCATTGTCATAAATATGTCACGTTTTGGTATATTTGATATAAAGCATCCGCTCGCTGAAACGCCCACCTGCTGTTTTTAAATTTTGACAAAGGATATATTTCGTTGTTTTGAGGTGTTAGTGGAAAGTACAGCCCTCTATAATGTAAGTGTGCCGAGAATATGGGTTGAGCAATGACCACGATAATTTATACAAAATGTTTAACGCGCGACAATGAGTTTATTTTATGCCAATTACCAGACTTTTATAGCACACAAGCAACACTTTTACTCATTTGATAGACGATGATCTGTTATACTTAGCAACAAACCTGTCAGAGATTGAAATAAAAAACAAGCAGTTCATTAGTAATTGCTAGGAGATGCCTTTAGCCCAATATGTCATAAGATCAAATTGAATATGTCAGATAATATCAATAAAATAATAGAAATGTCATAATGTGAAAGAGAAATGCTTTAATGTCAAAACATTCCTGAGCTTACCGATTTGCGAGGTTTTTATTGGCTGGTTACGCGAAACCACAATTCACACTGTCAACAGAGGGACCACTAACAAATAGGACGCATAATTTTCGTCTATTTGGAACCGTCAGTGACGAGTTCCGTCATAATCGCAATAGCGAGCGCGTGTAAATCGCGCTCTACATCAGTCGTCGGCTAATTGCGCGCGCGCGTATGACATGCGCGTTAGTCATGAGTGACATGACATACGGTGTCACAACGCGGTATCATTTTGGCGTTCATCTAAATTTTTGTTTGTTTATAGTGCGGGTACCTAGATGTGTACACCTTGCAACTGAATTCTTGTTCTGGTCTAAAACTCCAACAAATTTAGCCATCAAATCTCAGGGTCGCTTTATTTTACTTAATCGTCAACCTCTTTATTGTCCCACTGCTGGACACGGGTCTTCTCTCGGAATGAGAGAGTTATAGGCCATAGTCTACTGCGCTATCATAGTGCGAAATGGTGGACTTCACACACTTCCGAGAACTTTTTTTAAAGAAATCTCGGGTGTGTAGGCTTCCTCACGATGTTTTCCTTCACTGAAAAGCGGTAATAATTAATTCAGTGATGCGTGCCTGGGTTTGAACCTGATGACCCTCACATACTCATTATTGTACAAATATGACCGAAGCTAGCAAAACCGCAAAAATAAATTAGTTATCAATCTATTTTTGACAATCCGCATGGCGGAGCGGTCTAGATACCGGTCTGTCTTACAGTGGGTTCAGAATTTAATTCCCGGCCAGACAGGTATAATGAATTTAGGTGTCTGTACTGGATGTTTGTATTTTCGTCTTTGTGTGTGTTCATGGCACCCACAGGAGAAACAGTACTGAGTTTTTTTATAAGACTAAAGTAGCAATCAAACGAGCATGCAGTCCACCTGATGGTAAGTGGTCACTGCCGCTTATGGACATCTATAAGTAACTTCATACAGAGCATGGGGTTCTGAAGTCAATCACAGGTGCGTCGCTACTTCCGAGGACTATGGTCGCCTCATATAAAAGTGTGCCGGCAACCGCACCCTTCCATCGAAACGCAAAAACTGCTTCACGCTAGAAATAGTTGTGGCGGTAGTACCTCCCGGGCGAACTACACTGGGTCTACCACCTATAATGAGTATGAGTATACAGTGTTATTATTGAACTATCCCCACGATACATTCTTAAGCGCACGTTATGCGCGCTTCCAAAGCTAATTGCTCCCACGATGACAGGTGGCATTTCGCGCATGATCCATCGCCACTCGGCTGCCTTCGGCGTTCAGATATTCTAATATTCGGAATGCACCGTTCTATCATAATCAGAATGCATGTCATTTATCAGGTGCCTAATTACTCACGTGTATGACACTCGGCTTTTAACTTGATCTATGTATGATACGGTATCTGATCTGGCATTTGCAAAACATATCGGTAAGTTTTATTTATTGTTGACACACAAAAATGTTAGTACTATAATTTTAATTACTTCGTTGGCTCTTGTTCTACATAAGCTCTATAAGCACATTTGTTCTCAGACTTCCATGGCAGTGATCGCTTATAATCAGGTGAACTGAATGCTGTTTGCAAAAAAATAAGGCATTAAGGCATTTTTGCTTATAAAAAATTAAGGCATTTTGGGTATATTTCATAAAGAGTGACTTAAATTGCATTTCAATGATGGTGATTAATGTCACCCGTGGATATATTTATAAAAACCAGTGGTTTAAGTGAAGTCAATCACAGATCCGTTGCTATTGATTAAGATTGTCGCCTTATATAAAAGTGACGCAATCGCAGACTTCTACCTAATTACTATATCTATTCCTAGCGTTAAGTAATTCTTATTTCGGTGGAAGCAAGTAGTGTACCTTAATCCCGTAAAATGAAAAAAATCGGTATCTCATACCTCCTATAGAGATGAATTGTAATTGAAACTATTTATGATACAACAGGTGGCCTTACTTTTCAAATAAGTCTCTATTCGAAAAGTACCTAAGGCAAGTGAAAATGTTACAAATTTAATATACATATTAACAGTATACTAATAATTTAAATTAACAAAATATAACAAGAAATATATATATTAGTAAAAATTATTTATTTATGTTATATTAAGACCAATATTATGTAATACATGACTGTCTGTGTCCAGAATAAAATGAATAAAAAGAAATTATGTAAAATTAACATCATAATTAAGTGTAAAACAAAGGTTAGTAAAGCATCAGTTTGTCTACAATGTATCAGTTGTAATTACTCTCGCGCACTGCTGACGGCGGGCACTTAGCGTGTGATCAAGTGCGGCCTGTCTATAGGTCAATGGGCTGCGTGCACACATTCTTAGGTTCATGTACATATGTAACAGAAGAAACTGGAAGATTCTTGTTGATATAATTTTGAGGGTGCATTAAACATACGAAGCAAAATGTATTAACACCCAGACCCAAAATAAAATTTGGTCAATATCTTCCAAGTCGGGAAACTAGTCCGCAAATTCCATTGGTTGTGTAAAGAAGTCGAAAAAATGCAGTCAGCTCGAAAGCTTTATGTAACATCATTATTAGGTATATTTACCAAACATGTTGCTGTGAAATAATAGATTCTTAGAAGTACAATTAATTTTACTTACACTTCTACCTACCTAAATCTAGAGCCTTATCAATTTGTAGTAATTTAAAAAATCTTTCAGAAAAACTTGTTTATGTATCCTTTTGCGCGTAGCTACATACAAGGTAACAGACTGATGTTCCACAGAAAAACTATTTGAATCTATAGAAACTTTTGTAAAAATAAGGACAGGAGCTATTTAAGACGGTATGCCTATGTACATTTATAATTTGTGCAGCGAATATTACAATATTTATCAAACACAAAGTTATATAAACTTTAACCAACGCTCACAGTCGACAAAATTATCCATATTTACTATCATAATTAAAACAAAATAATTCGCGTAATCACAGCGACTGTCAAATAAACCCGCGATATGTGTGCGACGTGCGCTAAACCGTAAAATGGCATATCTGCAATAGTTTCAAATTAATTGCAACCAATAACAATGCTTATATTCGGTTCAAACCTTCAGTAATTAATAACCTCGTATCGTTAGCAAAAACGAATTACGTACGTTACAAATCATTGCTGTTAATGCCGACTTTGATGAGTGCGATTGTGCGACTGATTTATAAATAGGAGTGTAAAGGTTGAATCACGCTTCACCCTGCCGAAGTCATGCCAAATGTTAGGTCTTGTTGATTTAATACAACTGTTTAAATGCCTACTTATTCATCAAAGGCCTAATTATAGTTTTTTGATAATTACAATGTATTGTACTCCAACTCGGTAATTAATGCTAGTTAGCTATCATTTGTTGTATTTGTACCTATGTAAACATATAATAGCGGTTATCATCTTAATTCAACGTTTATGTAGTTCATTATATTTTAAATCATTAACAGGTTTTTGCTATCTTTTATAGACTTTTTTTAAAATATTTTAAGTTGCCATGAAGATAACCAATGAATGAGGCTAAAGGCATTTTCACTAAACATTAAATAATTAGACTTACGGATATAATACTTATGATTACTATGAAACATTTTATGCATCATTTCTTGGTTCCGGCACGTCGTAGCGTGCGGCACCTGTGGGTGCACACGTGCCAAATCCCCCATCAGCTGCACGATAACGTTGATCTGACAATTGAATAATTGGATCTGACGCGACAGAACAACTGTATCTGGGTTGCCTTCTGCTTTGTTCTGCACTTCGGCAAAAAGCGAGGTGTCACCTTGATCACGGTTTGATTAACGTCCCAGTAAATGTCGGGGCGTTGGCACAATGGCAGGATCACCTTGCTTATCTATTAGACTGGATGGATCAGATTATTCAAATCAGATTCGGATTGGGCGGACTTTTAAATGGCCAATACACTAAATGATAATAAATATCTGCGTTTGCATTTTTGGAACAAAATATATTTTTTGCGCTAATATCACTCACATCATTGACTCACAGTGCAACGCGTACAAAGAACAAAATAAATAAGGGATTTTTTTCATACACACGCAAACGGTGCCATGATTAAAGCTACCTCGGATCTCAGAAAATATAGGACAGATTTACAATTTGATGCTGTTGAAAATTTCAATCTTTTGCCAGAACTATTGAAAATATTGAGTCGCACGTCAAAATAATTATGATTAAGTGGTGCAAACGATACAAGAATAGATGATTCAATTTGCGCCTAATAGCACGGTATGCGTCACTTGGGCTATTCTCCAAAATGTGGCGAAACGATTTGTAGCGATAAAACAAGATGTCCTCATAAATATCGCCGACAGACAGCGACAACGGGCAGCTCGAAATTTGAAGATCACGTTTACTAAGTTGGTTGTTAATATGATGAATTGGTTGACGCTTCTGCTGTGTTTAGTGCTCTGCTATTTACTGTGCTCTTAATACGAGCGGCTCAGTGCTCACTTATGTCTATAACCAAGTGGACTTTTACCCATCTATCACGTCACGTTAGAAGTCTAAATTATGGAATTGAATATTATAAATTACTAATAGCTTTAACGATAATGAAAAATATTTTACGATACATAGATATAGAGTCTATGTATCGTACAATATTTGTACTGTAGTAATAGTCTGGGTCTGCGTAATAAACAATGGCCACGTATGTCCATTTGGAGAGAAAAGCTGGGCCCAATATTAAGGACAGTAACGTATTGGCAATCATTATAACAGCCATTACCTGTAGACATAATATTTATTTTAACACCTATTTAGGCATTAAATTCCTCAAATTATAAATAAGTTGAGGCAAACATTCACCACAGTTAGGCACATACCTCACGCTGTTCACGGTATAATTGCAGTTTATTTATCGCCATATATCTACAAGATTACTTACATAACTTTAGTATAAACACATAGTTTACCGAAATTTAAATATATATCTAACATTAATCCCGATCCCTAACAATAATAACATTTCCAATACCACTCCCATATCAAAGTATATAAAGATCCGATTAATCACGATTATAAAATAAATCCGGCAAAGCCTCATCCCCGTCCCTTCCCATAAAGCGGGACAAAAACTACCAGTGATAAAACCCATCACCGTCATTCGTCCGTAAAAGATAAATAGCCAACACATGATGCCGTCGGAAAAATATCTAATTTAATTTTATGTTGTTCGGTGTCGTACCTACCTGTCCACGACCGTCATAGATTCCAGCGTCGCGGGACCAATTTATGGGCCTCTATATCATCCCAACTTATGTCCGGACATAATAAGTTTCCACGCAGCTAAGTTGAATTTATTGTTTATCGGCGCGGCCAGAATGACGCTGTCCATCCGTACGTAATACATGGCTAAACTTATTTTGTTCATGACTTATATACCAAAATGTTATTTTAGTAACGCACCGTCGCAGTATATATTTAGGGCAACCTTTATTTTTTTTTTGGGAAAACTGTTGGCATATTTTACCCAATTTAAAATGGTCTCAAGCTTTTGCCTTATTGTATTATAAAACATTAAGGCATTAGGTCGATCACACATTTTAAGCTTGATAACTATGTTAGAATGCCCATTGTAACAAAAGAATATTGAGACCAAAATAAGACCTTTAGGTCTATGTAACATAAATAGATGAAAACTGTCTCATACAAGCAAAACCCTTGTAATGTTTACATCATTAAAAGTATTTTGTACAAATACAAATTAAGGTGTACAATTTTAACTTGGTTATACATTAAAAATATATTACAAATGTTTCCCGATACGCAAATTTATTTCAAAGCCGATCAAGACAAGGCAAATTTATTTAAACGCAACGGACGGATTCGAATATGGAATGGCGGTTATAAATATGACGGGCATTAATATTTGAATAAACATGTCTTTTCGTCGTAAGTCTGTCGCGACATGCGACTGACGCCGAGGTGTTTAGGGCCTTATTTGCATATTAAGCATATTAACTACAGGAAAATATGATAATAGGCGGTTTGCAAATGGATTTGTTTTTTTAATAAATAATGTTTTATTTTGTTGTCCCAGCGAACGCTGCGAAATAGTGGTGCAGTATATTTCAGTAGCTCAGTAGTGGAAAATTAATTGTAGTTAATGTAAAGTTCGCGATAATTACATTATATATATATATATAACACTGAGATGTCAGCCAAATGGTTTGAAAACAATCCCTCAATGTTGGGGTTTGAGGTTCAAATCCCAGGTCGCACCTCTGTATTTTTGTTGAAATCAGTGTTTAAAAAAATATATTAGTGAAGATCTAGAGCACTATAAAATCATTGACGACCCGCGTGGTGCAGCGGTTACCATACCGGTCTGACGCGCAGTTGGTCCCGGGTTCGGTATCAATTTGCAGTAGCCCCATGTGACTATGTGCCTTAAACCTTTCTCACTCTGAGAAGAAACTAGTACCCACCAGTGGGACAATAGTGACAATATTAGTGTACAATAGTGGCATTATTCACAGCATTGATGTGACTTTAAGTGATTTTATTTTACGTAAGAACTACTTAATATTAATTGTATTCTATATTCGAGGTAAAATCCTATAAAATAGTCATTGAACCTTAGTAAGTAGGGTCCACCAATTCGCACTTAGCCAGCGCGGTGGACTATGACCTAAACTCTCTCACTCTATGAGAAGACCCGTGCCCAGCAGTGGGATAATAATTTGTTGTACCCCCAAACCTTAGTACAATCATTAATAAAATGCACTCGTACATGAGGCGTTTTATCTTAGACATTATGTCAGTACATTAGGTACACGAAAGACTACAATCGAATTCCAAATTATTAATACGGGCAAATAAATAACCATAACAATATGTAAATTTGTTGAAAATAATGACAACATAGATAAAAAATATGTCAGGCATTAATATTGTTATAAACATATCGTAATAAAGTCGTATCTCAGTCGTCGACTGACGCCGAAGTGTTTGAGGCTCATTTGCATCGCGCCGCGGGAGAAATTATTATAAGACCTGTGCACAGATGCCTGGGAATAAATAATAATGATCCAATAAGTCCAGAGATCATTGGAAGTGATGGGTATGTGGTAAGTTTTGGCTACAAACCAAATTAACTCTCTCTCTGAAATTTTACTCTGTGTGATGGCAATGGGCCGCCACATCGTAGGACCGATTTTAGGCAAAAGGAGCACAGGTCGCCCCCCCACCAGATGGACCGATGACCTGAAGAAGACACCGTTGGATTCAGAAGGCACAGGACCGGTTGAAGTGACGTATTTAGGGAGGCCTATGTCCAGCAGTGGATCTCAAAGGGCTGATGGATGGATGGGGTGGAACTCTTTGTGGTTCCACTCCGGAAACACCACTCCAACAGTTATTTCTGCTGGACGATGACAGTATTATGCTGCTGAGTTCTGACATGAAAGGTTTGTACAACATTGTTATCCGGGACGTTCCAACTAAGAAGTAGGTACTTTCCAACGCATCTAACCTTAAGTAAAACTGATATTATCTGGAGTAGATTACAGATGTCCAAGGACGGTAGGAGCGATTTACCATAAAGTGAAATTCATGGCCGCTTTCGTACTATACTATAAAAAATGATATCAAGTTATACGGTTCGATCCCAAGCCAGTCAATGAAATTTCTATTTCTATTGTTTTGTATATACTTAAATATATATCGCATCTTAATATTGAGTTGTTAGTACATTTACTTCACTGTATATAAATACCTAACTACCTCATGAAATGTAGTCACCGTCACCTATGGACGTTTGCGACACAGGAGGCGCCAATGCCGGCGCTTTGAAGGTGACCTCTTTTCACTCCTGTTTAAAGAGACCATATCCATTTCATAGCGCTCCGAAATACCTCAGGAAGTATCTAAATCTAGAAAACTAGAAATATCACTTTCCGTATTGTTATTAATCCGCTACATGCCTTTCTCTTGTCGTTGTTACAGCGATGATAATAAGATACAACAAATGACTTACACCACTTCTACTGTTATGTTCATTTGTTACAGTCACGCGATTGCCTGGGAACAGGTTCGACGGATAGGTCAGCTTAAATTGTACAAATATTCAGATGACCAAAGTTACTGCCGTTTTCAAGGTTAGCCAATGTTTTGTTTGAAAAGCATATTTATTATCAGAAGTAGCAAAAATTAATTCATTCGATATCAAAATAAGTTATAAAAACTCAACGATTTTGTGAATGGAATTAAAAATGTTGTTTAATTTAAATAATCTGTAATATAATGAATAAAACATGGAACAAAAGTCGCCAAGCAACAATAAATTGTGTTAAATAAATAATTCCCAAATTAACTAAAAATGAATTAATTCGTTCGTCACAATGTCAAAAGAGTGATACCGGAATCTATAATTTTTTGAATGAATTAGAAAAAAATATATATTATTATTTATGTATGCACATTTACTTTAAAGAATAAAAATTATATATAAAAATCTTAAATAGATTTACAAGGTGGTAAGAACCAGTGTAGTTCGCGCGGGGAAGTACCACCGCCACACCTATTTCTTGCGTTTCGATGGAAGGGTGTGGTTGCTGGCACACTTTCACATGAGGCGACCATCATAGTCACTGTGATTCTCATCAACCCATTATTGGCCCACTGCTGGACACGGGTCTTCTCTGAGAATGAGAGAGTTAAGGCCATAGTCCACCGCGCTGGCCAAGTGCGAATTGGTGGACTTCACACACCTCCGAGAACTTTTTTTTTTTTAAAGAACTCTCGGGTGTGTAGGTTTCCGCACGATGTTTTCCTTCACCGAAAAGCAGTGATAATTAATTTCTAATACGCACATAAACCAGTGGTGCGTGCCTGGGTTTGTACCTCGGACCTCCCGATCGAGAGGGCAAGTTTCGACCATTAGGCTATCACTGCTCTGCGTTTGCATGCTCGTTTGTTACTTCAGTCAGATAAAAAAAAGGTTTTTTATTCTTGAAATGTGTCTTAATATAAGATACATTCCACATTATACACATATGCCATTATGTTATTAACATAGTACCTATTATTATACTCGGTACTAATCCTAATATGCCAAATCTAAAAGCAAACATCCGTTGTCTATCCGATTTTCAAAATTCGCGTCAGAACGGCCCAGTCGGCAGTTTCCAATATATGGTGCGATTACCATAAAACCTTCAAGGGACAAACAGAAAGGGTCGATCCTGCGTCTCGGCTACTTAGAAACGAAACAAAGACTATCTGTGCTATACCGAGATTTATTCGGACGATAGCATTCAGTCGCGGGGCAGAGTAAGTAACGTATGCAGTAGATCAACTTCGTTCTGAGGACAGGTATATACTGAGCTGATTTCCATTTTTTTCTTCATTTATACGTCACTAGTTGCCCGACAAACTTCTGCCTAAAAGTAAAAAAAAGACGACCCGCGTGGCGGAGCGGTTACCGTACCGGTCTGACGCGCAATGGGTCCCGGGTTCGATTCCCGGCCAGACAAGTATCTGAATGATGAGTTTAGATTCATGTTCTGGGTCTGGGTGTTTGTGTATTCGTCTTGTGTGTCCATGGTACCCACGACACAGGAGAAAATCCTAGTGTGGGGCTATGAGTGTAGAAAGCGTGTGTTTTTTTTTAAATCTAAAATTATCAGTGTTCCTCCACTATATTATGCATATATAAAAACCTTCCTCTTGAACCACTCTATTTATTAAAAAAAACTGCATTAAAATCCGTAACGTTAAAGATCTAAGTATAGATACATAGGGACAGACAGCGGGAAGAGACTTTGTTTTATACTAAGTATCACTCATAGCGATGTAAAGCAGCGGGTTTGCATGAATAACATCACAATTCATCAATTTTTGGTTAAAGTTACAGTTTTAATCACAAAAGGAGTGAAGAAATTAGAATTAAAAACTTGATACTTTAAGTACGTTGCGGTTATTGGCTTTTGAATATATTTTTACCATTTAACTCTATTCATAAAGAAGATAAAAACGCAAAGTATTCTAAAATTTTTACCTAGCTATCCGATAAAATTAACATTCTTGTGTTGTGTTAAAAATCATACCAAGCACCGACAGTCCGACACGTTGAACGTATTGCCGGAAATAGGTCTAGAAAGTGAACAATTAACTTAATATTTTGCCTTAATCTTTGTAAGTATCAATGATTGCAATAAATGAGATATTTTGCAGGGACGTGTTGCTATCAATCTCTAGCATTTATGCACTGGTCGCTTATTATTAGATTAAAGTAGGAAACGAGCTTGCAGTCCATCTGATGGTAAGTCTCTATTGCCCATAGACTTGTGCAAACATTTTAATACAGAAGGACTTTCTATTAGAAGTCTATGTCTTGTCTTATGTCGAGAGGTAGGTTTTCTCACATATCCCTGTAGTTCCAGGATCAGAATAGGGCTACGGTATCCCCTGCCTGTCGTAAGAGGCGACTAAAAGGGGCTTTCGGGGTTGCGGGCGGTAAGAGAGGGAGCTCGAACTGTCCTGCCAAGCGACCCCGTGTAGAACGATGGCGTGTGTGGCCACATGCTATCGTAAACACCAGGGAGGCGCACTGAGTACAATACTCACTGGGAAGAGCCCGAAGATGCCCGCGCTCGGAGGACACCGGCAGCGGTCCGTTGGAGATCCCAGTGTCCTCCACACAGAGCCAAGGATGGCCACCAGGGGGTTTTAGTGAGGTAAAAATCCCACATAACTCGGCGTTGCTCCCACGGCGTCGGGTACCTTTCGAAGGTATCCCCCTCGATATCAAACGAAAAAATGCTTCCTACGACATTTACGAAAACAGAGCTAATAGTGTTAACCCAAGCTCCAAAATAAATTTTACCTAAGCAAAGTTATGTCAGTTATGTCAAAGGAAATCGCGTCCTAATCATTTAAAGACTCTCGAAGAAGTGAAGGTTCTCAATATTTTCAATTCAATTTAAGAAGTTAGTAAAAGAAACATGTACACTATATACAAGTAGGAAACATAGCTTTGGTATGTACTTGAACCACCGCGCGCTCGTAGCAACCAACAGGTAGCAATGCCACGCATTGTTTCGCGGAACCGAACCCGCTATCGATTGATAAACGATCACCGATGTTTCAGACTGCACTCCCCAGCCTCTGAATATCTAATGGGGTCCGCTTTAGAATTATTTATGGTTGGAGACAAAATCGGAGCGGTATGGTCCAATGTCTGTGCTTCCAACTACGGTTAACGTGCGTGCACGGTGCGCCCGCCTACCGCTTTTGTGCAGATCTAAATGGCTAACAATGTACAGTCAGCATGTGTTTGTTTACACTTTCCTTTGCTTTGTTATGACGAATGTAACATAAGTTATGGCACTGGCAAGACGTTATTATGGTGCCTTCAGACAAGGCAAATAAACAGTCCAATTAACGATGCTTTTTATAAGGAAACTGACTGTTATGTCGGTAGTAGATTGTATTAACAACGAGAACAATTAACAAAACAAAATTAACAATAGACTTGTACGATTGATGCAATACCGATGTGTTTGCGTTTTGAGGGAATTTTATACTAATATATTCAATATAATCTTATATTAACTCCGTATAGTTAAAGGCCATTTATCCGGTTGCGTTCCTTTGAAGATCCCGGAGTCCTCTTTGTAGCGCCGGGGACGACCACCGGGGGGGTTTTAGTGCAATAAAAATCCCACATAACCCTGCATCGCTCCCACGGCGTCGGGAACCTTTTGAAGGTTTCCCCCTCGAGAAAAAAGGCATGTACATCCAACCTAAGGTGGGAGTCGGATCTCGGAGTCGTTGTTCACAAATACCTATGGCAATGACCACATACCATCAGGCGGACAACAGCCTGCCCGTTGCTACTTCCATATTATTTTCATAAAAAAATAATAGTAAATTCTTAATCAAACTCGGTATACAACCCGTAATCGCATTCTCCAAATTCGCACCTTAAATTTCGTAAGAAACTGCGACCGACTGTTTTATCTGTCACTTAATCTTGTACGCTGAGCGTCAATAATGTTCAGTGTCTGAAATAAATAAGGTACAAGCAACTTTGTAGCAGCCGTTCCCAAGCCGAAAACATAAGCGGAGGTGTATGAGTGTCAGTTACTCGTAAATTAAGTAATTGTGATAAAACTTAGTTTCGACCGACATGTAAATGTCCCCTTTAAACTTCAAATCCATTTAACACTAGAATACCCTTTTATATAACCGAGTGTAGGTCATGAATTATTGATTGCCAATAAATTATCAGGTAACCGCAATCATGCACAACCGTTGGATGTGCACAAATCTACTCCGTAAATCGATGCGAAACTAACGAACGAAACGAACAATTCTCACGTTCAAATGATATTTCACTTAGCCATAGGTATCCCACTCACCTGTCAATTTGCCGTACTTAGGTAACAGGTATTTATCAGCGCGGACAGCGCTCAACGCATTAACAACGTCGATTTTCCTATAGAAAATCATAATGGCCGGCAAGGAAACGATTGAGAGCGACCATTAATTACGTGCGGCTAACAAGCGGCGAGGCGAGGCGGGCGACTGGCGATTTATCCCGCAATCGACTCGTTATTTAGATCGCCCGCGCGTCGATAGATGGCGGTGACGTGCGTATCTGATCCACGAAGACCACGCCACCGCGACTATATGGCTACGCAACGGAAGGACACCTAGTACATGGCTCTGTGTACCTAAGCTAGTACTTGTTACCGTATTAACGTGGGTTGGATCGCGTACAGCGAAAACATCGTCTGTTATCAGTTTACGTTTGTACTGGTAGAATTCTGTGTCTTCATTGGAGCGGCTCCACAGTATTTTTATATATCGGTCTATCTTGTTATACTAGTTGGGTTGCAAAATTTGCTTAGACCAAAAGTAGCGACTATTTATGAGGAATTTATAAGGAAAAATAGTAGAGAAATGGATAGTCAGCAATGAGCATATTTACCTGATAGACTGTTAACACTGATGACATTGTTACTCATTGTTTTAAAAATGACAATTAATACACAGGAGGACTCGGAGGGTTCTAAGGAACCAAAAAAAGTAAAGTCACAGACAGTATTAAGTTTTTTACAGTAAATAGACACCTAAATAGATAAGATTGTGAAAGTGAAAGTGTGAAAGTAAAGATGATGGTCATGAAATAAATATATCATTGCTTTTGGATCATGACACTTAGTTGCATTTTCATTTTGATGAGAAACAGTGCACTATATTTCAACAGAAGCAACTGATCGATTAACATTATAAGATCACACTCCAAAAAGTTCTTAGATCAAAGCTTTATTCATTTTGACCTTAAAGACCAATAAGCTTTGTACCTAAAGCCACACTTCATTATACAAAACAAAAGTAAGGCTTAGGTTACACGGACGACTCGCGACACTGCGACACCGCGACATCGCTGCGTGCTTAATTGGGCCACGACGGCATACCAGAGATGGAATTCATTAGGGTCTCTAATTAAACATAAGGGCATGATTTTCCGGTTAAGGCGAGTGAAAGTACGTAGGTGCTCCGCCCCAATCTCAGTTGATTAATTAAGGTGCGCTAATTCGCAAACGTACAACGAACGCGTTTTAATTAGACGCGCGGTAATGTCGCGTTCGCCCGCGTTTATGTAGCCGCGACCTGCGTCGTGTTGATGTCTGCTTTGTTCCTTTTCATACGGGAGTTCACCTTGCGTATTTCTGTATATGGTATTAACAATAAAAATAAATAAATAACGCTTTTTATCATAACCCCAAACTATTATTTTTCAAGTCATGGGTGTCATTAAGACACACACAAAGGCGAATACCCGAAAATTCAGATAGAACATTAATTTAAATTCATCATTCAGGTAGCCACCATTCAGATGGAGCCACGCTGGTCTTGAAATTATAAAATAATCTTAATTGTGTACAATAATAAGTATAGTGTCGGTATCTAATAGTACCGGTCTCAATCTTCCCTTGGATGTCAAGACTTCAATAATCAAGAATTCAAAATGTTGATGAATAGATAATAATAAATCAATTAACAAGGAATACGGAGAAATAACATAGAATAGAATAGAACGCTGGTGTATAAGGTTGAAGTTTCGGTGAAGGAAAACGTCGTGAGGAAACCTACACACCCAAGGGTCCTTTGAAAAAGAAAAGAAGTTCTCGGAGGTGTGTGAAGACCACCAATCCGCACTTGACCAGCGCGGTGGACAATGGCCTAAAACTTTCTCATTCCGAGAGAAGACCCGTACCCAGTGGGACAATAATGGGTTGACGATGAAGTATAAGGTTGAGCAACGTTGGGTATTAGGAATTCGAACAGCGCGTTAAGACATCGATGCCGGTTGTTCTAATTGAATAGCAGGCTTCAATCTTGTTGGATGCCTTTTAGATTGAGCTTTACATTTGGTACTGTATTGCCGCTTAAATTTTCTACAATTTTGCAACAATTTATCGATGAAGTACTAATATTCGAAAGTATTTTTATATATATTTTTATATTTATTTTATTTATTTGACATGCCAACAGCATAACATACAAACATTTTACAAATCACATAATGTATTAGAATAAAGTACACTGGTATGTAAGCCAATTACAGGCATGTATAACATTTATAATAAGGAAGACGTGAATTAAATATGCAATGAGTTACACAAGTTAATAAAATTTAAACTAAATAAAGTAGCTCTATACAATAAATTTTCTAGAGTTCAGTCTTAAGAAGCAAAACTATTGAGGTAGGTAGACAATTTGTTTTTTTTGTTTTTTGTTTTTTGTTTTGCTTTTTTCTGTTATCTAACGATAAAATTATCAAGTTGATCTATTATTTCACTAAATCGCTTAATCCCCTGTTTTTAAAAGATTAAAAACACTAGTCAAAAAGGTGTATGTGTATTTCAAAAGAAATCATACTGTGGCTTTACTCAGTAAAAAATTATTCGATCAATATTATATACGTGTTTTATTTATGTCGTCATCTATCCTCAAGTGTAATATGTATCAAATAGATCTTCAGAATCGCGAGATGCAGGTGATTGATGGCGGAGCTGATGCCCGTGATGTACGTCCGAGGAAAATTGCATCCTCACCTGGAGATTGCACCCGCGATATAGGTACAATCATACTAGAGTGTATATTTTATTTATGTTATTACATAATAGATTATTGAAATTTCGTTATTATTATATTATAGAAATATATTTCTATTATATAAAGTTTGTGAGATGCTAACGGTCGGATAACAATTAAATCAGGCACAAAAATGTATGTATGACCTAGCTGAACACCACTTACTGTGGTGTACATTACTGTGTGGTAGATGTGACCAGAACGGACGAAGCCGCGAGACTAACAATATAATAATATGGCTAAACTTTTTTCCTACTAACAGGAAAATTTTAAAAGCATTTTTCATATCACGCATGTTTATGCTTGCAAGTCGCACACCTGCGAATTAGTCGCCACAACTTCTTTGCGATTAGCGTGTGTGGGTATGAAATGGCTATTCAATAATAACAAAAATGTGGTCGTCAACCCATTAGTGTCCCACTGCTGGCTTTCTTGACCATCGTTCATTTTTGTTATTTATCGTAGTCCACGGCGCTGGCCAAGTGCTTCAATGATCAAAAAAGCCTTCTACAATAACGACGCTGCATAAAAGCTACTAGCAGCCACCAATCTGGCAACCGCGCTCCGCGATGTTTAACTTCGAAAGCTGATAGATCTTTACGTCTCTCGATCGCATGGGGTTTATTTACACGATAATTTCTTTGTATCAATAAGGCTCAATTTTACTTCACTTCCGAACCACAAAGGTTTTCAAGTATAAAGCTATAAAACTTTATATAAACTAAGAATAAATAATTATTAAAAAAAAATCACGCACGCACGCATTCTACACTCATAGCCCCACACTGGGATTTCCTCCTGTGTCGTGGGTACCATGGACACACAAGACGAATACACAAACATCCAGACCCAGAACATGAATCTAAACTCATCATTCAGATAACGTCTGGCCGGGAATCGTACCCGGGACCCATTGCGCGTCAGACCGGTACGATAACCGCTCCGCCACGCGGGTCGTCTATAATGTTTATGTCTATTTATGCATCCTGAGGTGTGATGATCACAACTAAGTATACTTAATTACAAAGTCAAAATAGATCAGGGCTGAGAAACACTAAAGTTTTGATGACCAGTAGCGGCTATAAAATTGAAACACTATTAACTTCAGGTGAGGATTTACGAGCTATTAGTATTAAATAAGATTAAAGTAGACTATATTAATATTTTAATATCGTGGAAGTAAATTACAGCACTTCATAATGAAGCTGAAGTTGAGTAAATAGCTTGTATATAAAGCCATGCTTGTATTTTTTTTTTTATAATAGAACCAGGCGATAAGGCAGACGGGCTACCTGATGGAAAGTAGTCACCGTCGCCTATGGACATTTGTATCATCAGGGAAGTCGCCAATACATCGCCGACTTTGAAGGAGAGCTCTTTTCGCACCTTTTTTGAACCCTCCGGGAATACCTCAGGAGGAAGCTTATTCCACATCTTGCACGTCCGTGGCAAAAACGAGCGTGCAAATCGAACCGTGGTGGACCGCCATGGGTCTAGTTGCTGCGGATGGAAAATATAACGTGATAGACTTGAATTATAAGTATGTATTTACACAAAAACTTATTGTCGCGTAGTTACTTGTTACACGGGTTGCATCCTAGCCGAGGGCCATGAAAAGCTTTAAACGATAGAACAAATTAATGTATGTGTCCGATGTTATATTATGACACTTGCAGGGTCACGCGACTGTTTCTAGGCCCTCAGCCCTCAGAGGACTCCGTTTGCGTTCCTTTGGAGATCCCGGAGTCCTTTTTGTAGCGCCGAGGATGGTCACCGGGAAGGTTTTACTGCGGTAAAAATGCCACATAACCCTGCGTCGCTGTTACGTCCTTCAAAAGGTATCCGACCTTTTGAAGGTTTCCCCCTCGAGAAAAAAAAAGTCCTCAGCTTAGGGAAGTAACACGACGACGAAGTGACGATAAGGACCGACTGTCGATGACTGGTGTGACGTAAACTTTGTCTTGTATTATCCTCCTTACACAGAATTTCTAAGATTTTCTTGTCATTCACAAAAGCAAATAAACTAT
This sequence comes from Spicauda simplicius, assembly GCA_949699795.1. Classification (NCBI taxonomy): domain Eukaryota; kingdom Metazoa; phylum Arthropoda; class Insecta; order Lepidoptera; family Hesperiidae; genus Spicauda; species Spicauda simplicius. The sequence continues at coordinate 21,550,977 of OX453063.1, forward strand.
TCTGAATGACAAGTACTTCAATGATTTGAAAAAAAAATTGTTTTATATTAATTCTCCTATCAAAGAATTATTGCCACCATTTTTGTGGTATACAAAATTAAATAACACTACTTTTATCTGATTAGAAACAAAGAGCGAGGAATTAGGAAAACATTACCGTCGTTTCGATTTCCTTCCGCGTGACGGGACCTGCGTGACACTCGTCACGCGCCGTGACACCGTGACGCCGTGACGCTAGCAGACGCGTCACGCCTGACGCATGTGACACAATATCTACGTCAATATAATAATAGAGATTTATTGTCATGTGGAGCGAAATGACGAATAGGGAATGGTTTGACATGTTTTTCGTATTAAGGTATCACTGTTGTCATTGACCTAGAATACTACGTCTTGTGTTAGTACTTATAAATATATTATTCTGACAATGTACCGAAGTATGTCATTGTGGAATTAAGAATAAGGAATAGGTACATTTTTAAACATATATCATATACGTCAATGGTGCTTTTGAAAATGTCAAAAATTCGTTTGCATGGCAACGTACCTGCTGGAGTACTGTCAGAGTCGCCTTTGAAGGAAAGCTCTTTTTGTACCTTTCTTGAAGAGTCCCATGTCATAGCACTCTGCTAATACCTCAAAAGGAAGCTCACTCCACATTTTGCGCGATCGCGGCATGAAGTTACGTGCAAATTAGTATCAAGAGTGTGGAAATAGTTTATTGAAAACTTATCTCTTTAAATGGACTTAGTAGTTTGAGAAGATAAGTTAACCATATACGTATTATTAATATTTATACAGTTATTTTTAATATTTATATGATACAGTTTTTTTTTTATTTGACTGAAGTAGCAAACGAGCATGCAGTTCACCTGATGGTAAATGTCACTGTCGCTCATGGACATTTGTAAAAAACTTCATACAGAACATGGGTTCTATCTGAAGTCAATCACAGATGCGTTGCTACTCCCGAGGATTATGATTGTCGCCTCATATAAAAGCGTGCCGGCAACCACACCCTTCCATCGAAATGCAAGAAATGCTTGACGCTAGAAAAAGGTGTGGTACTTCCCCGGTCGAGCTACACTAGTTCTACCACCTTCAAAACACACTGTTGTCCACTGAACTTTGTGTAAACGATACTTTATGTATTGAAATTTAATTAGACCCTAGAGACTATTCTTACAAATACATTAGACACTTATCTACTAACTACGTATCAGTTTAAATCTACATCTCGCGTATAACTTCTGAAAATGCACTTCAAGTTTTGAGTAGTGCAGATAGCAAGAACATAAGCGGGGACACCCAGAGCCAACGCCGTTGGATTTGCATCAGAATGTGTCTGGTTGTTTCAGCGTCTGACTTAAGTGGCTGAAACAAGAACTGTGCAAGACATGATTAAAGGCATTAAGATGGTATAGACCAGGGTTTCTCAAACTTTTGGCTCCACGTACCAGTTAAAGTTTCCAAGTGACAGCGGACCCCCTTAAATTAACTAATTAAATCCCCCCCTCCCCCCAAAGAAAGCAATAAAATTGACTGTTGAAGAATATGTTTTTATTTTTATTTTACTTTATTTTTTTTTATTTTTTTTTTATTTTTTATTTCAGTCAACTATTTAGTCAGTCATTTTATTACCTAAATCTTGTCGCGAGCCCCCTGTCATCGAATGGCGAGCCCCTAGGGGTTTGCGTACCCCACTTTGCGAAATCCTGGCAAAGACTATAGCTTGGCGACTTTTGGTGTTATAACCGTGCGTTTCACTTTTATATGAAGCGATCATCTTAGTCCTTGACAGTAGCGTTGTATCTGTGACAGATTTCACATAGAACATGCCCATGGGCGACAGTGACCACTTACCATCAGGCGGACTGCTTTGCTACTTCAATATGATAAAACGTCTTAATACTTATTGTTGACATATAACAGCAGTGTTAGGCGCTGTATTCAGGTTAACTTATACGAGGTATTCAAATTTAACCCGTAACGGTAGCAACGAAGCTATGTCAGGCATTAGGTAGGCCCCCTTGGTTAATAAAAGTTCATGAACGCCAGTATACACTTACCGATCATATGGTACGTATATCCGTTACAAACTAAGAAGGTAGCAGGTACCTCACAAACAACACCACCCATTTAACTTAACTCGTGTTTGGAACCAAAATTATCGCCTTAATGTGATTGGTTTAAGAAACAAGACACTAATACAAAGTAAATAACAAGCAGTAAAAAGGTAGTGACTTCTAAGACGTAGAGAATAGGAGGTAGAGAATAGAGTTATCCTGTCTTTATGACACTTAGGGCAGAGTTAAGAAAGGGGGCGATTCAAAAACGAACTCTCAACTTTTCTATTTATTCAGTTGGTACATTTCCATTTTATTATCGCGACGTCTGGCTATGGCCATCTCATCTTACAGTATAGCAAGTTATGCGAAAATTATTCGAGAGTAATTGAATGCGCTTCGTAGCTCGGTACCTAATTGAGAATGTTAGGTAAATGACGATGTGAGGTGCAGTTGTGTTTTTGATATGTGTTTCATTATTTATTTTTAGTGAATAACCGAAAAAAAACAATAATATTTATTTCTAAGTGATCAAGGCTAAGGCTTCTATATTTTAACCTATAAAAATACAGAAGCTTTAGTCCTTTAAAATATACTGAAAAGTATATAAAATACCAATTTTACACTGTATTTACATTATAAAAGTTAAAGATTAATACACAGAACAATTAACGATCATTACATTGTAATGTAGGTGTGAGTAAAAACAAAAAAAAAAAATTCGAGGAACATAATAAACTCGTACTAAAGGTCCCGTCAACCCATTATTGTCCCACTGCTAGGCACGGGTCTTCTTACAGAATGAGAGAGTTTAGGCCATAGTCCACCACGCTGGCCAAGTGCAAATTGCGAACTAAGGGTACTGTACTAAGGGTACAGTCTGTTTAATAGTTAGGCTCAACAAATTATAATAAAAAAAGTTTATGTACTTTGCCAGTCTTACGTATATCTCAGTGAAATATATAATTCTTAAATTAAAATAAATAAATGAACTTATTTATTCCTCAGTAACTACAAAGCCATAGAAGGTCTGAACAGATTGAAGTATAAAAGTAGTGGGCAGGGGTCCGTAAATCACGTCACTCGATCGTAAGAGACTGCGGGAAAGAATCTCTGGGTCACGGTGAAGATACTTCCCATTTTATCTACTAAAAATCCGTCGTTTCCATTTAGACTTCTTGAAACATTTTAAGGGACATGAAGTGGCATAAGGTTTTATTACTTGCAAATAGGTTGCATTATAAGAGGTACTACGAAGGTTATTGTATTTTGCAGGTGGTAGCACCAGCGTAATTCGACCGGGGAAGTACCACCGCCACACGTATTTCTAGCGTGAAGCATTTCTTGCGTTTCGATAGAACGGTGTGGTTGGCGGCACACTTTCACATGAGGCGACCATCATAGTCCTCGGGAGCAGCAACGCATCTGTGATTGACTTCAGATAGAACCCTTGTTCTATTTGAACTATTTAACTATCTGACTAAAGTAGCAAACGAGCATGCAGACCACCTGATGGTAAGTGGTCACTGCCGCGCATGGACATCTGTAATCAACTTCATACAGAACATGGGTTCCATCTGAAGTTGATCACAGATGCGCTGCAACTCCCGATGACTATGATGGTCGCCTCATGTGAAAGTGTGCCGGCAACCACACCGTTCTATGGAAACGCAAGAAATGCTTCACGCCAGAAATACGTGTGGCCGTGGTACATCCCTGGTCGAACTACCACCTAAAAACTACATAACTTTTTTATCTAGATCGCCGTTTTACTGACAAAAGTTGGAATACTTATTCGAATAACTTTAGTTTCAAATTTAATTACAAAAACACATTATTAAGAAGCATAAGTCCAAATCAACAAATTAATATAAACAATCCAGCCTCAAAACTCAAGACAAAGAACGGTAAAAAACCAGAATGCACCACCCCACCCCTTTATCTTTATTATTAGTCTGCCGAGCGAAATTATGACAACTGCAAGCTGTCCGTCCCGCTCACTCCAGTTGAATGTTACACCCCTCTCGCTCTATCTGCACGAGTTGCAGTGATTTGGTCGAAGACCGTCAAGGGACGAGGTTTATAAGGCCTTCGAGGTCTCTTCGAGTCTCTTCTGTTATTTCTTTATTCTAGGTATAGTTAAAGTATTGTATGGATGTGAGGTCGTATTCCATGCACTGTGATAAAAATCGAGGAATAAAAATCTAATGTGAACAAAACCATTTCTTGAACAATACTTCTAGAGATAAACTAAGATGATGATAATAAGCGTTTATTAAGGGGCAAACTATCAAAAATGCAAATGCATTTCTTTCGTAAAGATTCATTTTCAGGCAGCTTAGAAGATACCTAGCCGCCTGCATATTGCGGTCATCGTACCGATACGACACGCAGTGGATTTTAGGTTCGATTCTCGGCCAGAAGTCTGAAAAGTGGTTTATATTCTAGGCCTGTTAGTTTGCAAATTCATCTTTGTGTACCACCTTTTCCTTATCTATCTCGCTATGCCCAGCAGTATTTTCTAACAATTATAGTGGAAGTAAATTTGACAAAATCAGATTTATTCCCGTTTTTACTAGAGAATGGAAAAAACACGCTTTTTACACTCATTCGAATAGGATTTTCTTCTGTGTCGTGGGTACTATGGACACACGCAAGACGAATACACAAACACCCAGACCCATAACATGAATTTAAACTCAATACTCGGTCAGTCGGGAATCGAACCCGGGACCCATTGCGCGTCAGACTAGTATGGTAACCGCACCTGCACGCAAGACGTCGTGGGACTAAATAGGGACAAAAATATGTGGTAAAAGGGGGCTACAAGAACAGTTTCCAAATGTCACCACCTACAGTCAATTTGATGTAATAGTGTGCACACAATCGCCTGATAGCCATGAATCACCGGGTTGTGATTAACTCAATCGCAGTATAACTTAACTAGATCGCCAGATGTATGAAACGTTGATCAAATCTTCCCAGCGTTAAGGGATGGGACTATTATTTTCAAAATATCGATAAAAAGGACAGTTAGTGCTTAAAGTCCCTTGATTCGCTCTTGCTCTTTAAAGGCCAAGGAAGAGGTATTTGCACGAACCGTTTCAAATTTGCCGTCTGATGATGCTATAACGTATAAAAAGTTAAATATATTTTACTTTTTCTATTCTTCTCTCTCACTTCATATAAAAGATGGATTCTATCTGACCTTAGCCAGAGCTGCGTTGCTACTCCCGAGGAATAAGATAATGCTTTATACTGAACGCCCTTAATATATTGTGGTAGTAACTTTCCAGTCACAGTATACCGTTGGAGCGTTCCAATTCAGACGGGACTCTCCCACTTTTTGGTTATATATTTCATTTTCCCCAGGAGCTTTATCAACAAGGTGGTAGAACCAGTGTAGTTCGACCGGGGAAGTACCACCGCCACACCTATTTCTAGCGTGAAGCATTTATTGCGTTTCGATAGAAGGGTGTGGTTGCCGGCACACTTTCACATGAGGCGACCATCATAGTCCTCGGGAGTAGCAACGCATCAGTGATTGACTTCAGATGGGAACCATGTTCTGTATGAAGTTGATTTCAGATGTCCATGGCCGGCAGTGACCACTTACCATCAGGTGGACTGCAAGCTCGTTTGCTACTTCAATTAAATAAATAAAAAATAAAAAAAAACAATTTTGGTGGAAGTAAATTTGAAAAAATCTGATTTATTCCCGCTTTCGCTAGGGACACAAATATGTAGTAATAAGAGTCTACAAGAACAGATTCCAAATGTCACCGTGTACGCCTGTCTGTTTGATGTAAAAGTGTGCACACAATCGCCTGATAGCCATGAATCACCGGGTTGTGATTAACTCAATCGCAGTATAACTTAACTAGATCGCCAGATGTATGAAACGTTGATCAAATCTTCGCAGCGCGAAAGGATGGGACCGTTATGTTTGAAATATCGATAGAAAGTCCTGCTAGTGTTGTAAAGTCGCAAAGTTTTTGCTTTTTAGAATGTAAGAAAGAGACATAAACATGAAAAATTTCTGATTAGCCTTCTAATGTTGCTATAATATATATAAAATAAATACTTTTATCCCTCACAAGGAAAATGGACAAGACGAGCAAATTACCATCCGACGAAACGCAATAATTAATTTGCACCAAAGGTATGGCGGTGGTACCTCGTCGTTCGACCCATATTCGTCAACTGGCAAAATACACCTCTAAAACAGTGCACGTTTTGAAACACTGTTTCTCATATTCATCGACTAGACCGTATCGATGTAACCCATCCCAGCCCTACAACCATCTCAACTCAATCCATTCCCAGTTGATTACCTGATAATGGGATCGGTCAGTCTAATCACACGTCGTCCACTGCCATCCCGCTGCGTGCTCTGACACGCACATTAACTTGTCACGCCGCAATCGATACCGCGCTTACATCATACCGTAAATTATCTTGTAATGAGGACGATCTATTACATCTATGTGGTGCGGTGTCCATTGCTCTGTAGGTTCGTCGTTTGTTTTAGCCTTGATGTGCTAGATAGCAATGTATGTCGGCTATCGTATGACTAGATTTTATTTTCGATATTGTGTTCAAAACTCTTTTGTTGTTATGAATTTGAAGTAGGTAAGAAGCTTGCCACCAATTCGCTTGGCCAGGGCGTGGACTCTGGCCTAAAACTCCCTCATTCCGAGAGAAGACCCGTGCCCAGCAGTGGGACAATAATGGGTTGACGACACACGCACATAAATCAATGTTGCGTGCCTGAGTTTGAACCATCGTAAGGAAACCTACACACCCGAGCTCTTAAAAAAAAGTTCTCGGACCTGTGTGAAGTCCACCGATTCGCACTTGGCCAGCGCGGTGGTCTATGGCCTTAACTCTCTCATTCTGAGAGAAGACCCGTGCCCAGCAGTGGGCCAGTAATGGATTGATGAGAGAACTGAATTCTGGTTACATACAATTATTTCCTTAAAAATAAGCTTGTAAGCTCCACTTTACCTCATCACACTCCATTCGACACGCACATTGAAAGGTTAAATACATCACATTAATATTAAATCTGTGGGTTTTCCTTGAAAAAATATTTAATTTTCCTTATATGGTAGCCGAATCAAAGAATTAAATCAAGACACAGAATAACATTCGATGCAATCAAATGAATCATATTTGTAGCACATTACAGTAATTAAAATATTTTCTTTTATCGTTCATTTTATCAGATCTGAAGTGGTAAACGATCATGCAGTCCACCTGATGGTAAATGATTAGATACTGCCGCCCATGAAAATCTGTAAGCAACTTTATATTGAACAATGTTCTTATCTGAAATCAGACACTGATGCGCTTGATCTCATTGCTAATAACAATAGTCTATTTCAAATTTGAAAATATACCACCACCTTCAAAAAGGGGCACATCTGTAACATACCAACCCAATATAGTCGTATTATATTGTATCAAACAAGCCTGCAGCAAGAATTCTAGGTGGTAGAGTGTAGTTCGCCCGGTGACTACACCGCCACACCTATTTCTAACGTGAAGCAGTTTTTGCGTTTCGATGGAAGGGTGTGGTTGCCGGCACACTTTTATAGGAGGTGTCAATCGTAATCCTTAGGAGTAGCGATGCATCTGTGATTGACTTCAGATAGAACCCATGTTCTATATGATTTAAGACTAATATTATCGCGGAATTGACACATTTTAATACTTAACGGGTACGGTAAAAAAGAACCCATGTTCTGTATGAAGTTGCTTACAGATGTCCATGTGCGGCAGTGACCACTTACCATCAGGTGGAGTGCATGCTCGTTTGCTACTTTAATCTTATAAAAAATGCAGTCCACCTGATTGCAAGTGGATTTTGCTGATCACGGACATCTGTAAGCAATTTCGTATAGAACAGAGCATTTATCAGAACTCAATCACAAATAACTTACTCCTCCCAAGGATTAAGATGTTCCCTAATGAAAGAGAACCGCGCATTGCTGATAGCCACATTTCTCAAATTTAAGAAAATATCCCCGTCTTTATAAAGGACACATCTGTAACATAGCAACCCAATACAGGCGTATAGTACTGTACTTGCTCCAGAACGTTACAGAAGTTAGTGCCGACGGATGTAGACGTCAGACGGGACAGCGGATATAAAAAGTACGGCCAACGTGCGGACTACGCTTTGTTTTTCGATATACTCCCCCAGTACAGTATGGCCCAATTGATAAGAAAAAGGTCTTACACGGCATAGCGATTTAAATTATTATTAGTGTAACCAGTAATAGTTTTAAATGTTTACAAGAGCGTGTTTTAGTGTAAAATAATAGCAATAATTTACAAAGAACATATTAAAGATAACATACAATATATTGAATCGTCTAACGTTAATTACCAAACAGAATTAAAGAACAAAAAAATAATATTTCATGAAGGAATGCTCTCCAAACAGAATTACGCATAACTTAACCCGTATTATTTTAATTTGTTATATAAATATTCGTTACAATCTTATGACATAGCATCTATTTAGAAAATTACCTTCACTGGTCACATAAGCAATAATTTCTCGTCTCAGATCTAATAGAATTTCTCTTGTCCAAAAGCTATCAACCTAAACGGCCTCTAACAGGAACAACATTGTATCTGTCGCTTATTCGAGTCAGTCGGAACGGTGAATTATGTAAATTAATTTGACAACGTAAGGCTGACATAAGGAGAGTTTACACAGGCCGGTGCACGTGACAGTGCAGCGTCTTGGTGCAAGCGTAAAGCGGTAAGCGAGCGAGTTCTGTTAGTCTAATTTGAATTGAATGTTCATAATCTGTGCTGGAAACATATTTGGTAAACGCACTTAATTTTTTAATGTTCTTATATTCTATTCACAGATACCTGAATAAAAGTTTTAATAATACGCTTTCTTAGTTATAATATGACAAAAAACATTCTTGAATGTAGGAAAGATTCTTGCTCAATCCGAACATTGATTAATATTTAGATAAAATAATTTGTTTTGTATACGCTACATAAACAATATAATTGCTAATAATAAATCGTACGTATAAATATAAATTTATGATTTTTCTTATTTTATCTCACACAACACTATACTAAAATAACCTGTTATTACGACTCAGATACAACATAACATTATTACACTTTGTCTCTTACATGCCTCCAATTAAAGCAAGTAACCGCTCTCCGTTGCTACCTCGCGCCGACTCCAAGACTGAGACAACTGGCACGTCACATACAGAGGTTACTGCTTTCAGTGACCACAAATCACGGGTGTGGCCGGTCAAACGGGACGATCCATTGGCTCCCCAGCGTATGTACGAGCGTACTATATACTATTGATATACGTGTATACTATCGATATATTATCGATAACAGTAATGTATCATTCCTTACGTGTTTCCGATTAACGCAAGAACCCGCTCTCCGCTGTTATCTTGCGCCGCCGCCAAGACGAAGACAATTGGCACGTCACACACAGAGGTTACTGCTTTCAGTGACCACAAATCACGGGTGTCGCCGGTCAAACGGGACGGTCCATTGGCTCACCAGCAGTGTATGTACTGCTTTATCGGTTAAGCTGCTGTTGACAATGATCTTTGGTGGTTTTCGCTGAACAGGAAGCACAGTGATATGCTAGAATTATAAAATTGAACCTGTGATGAAGGATCCGTTTAATCTGCAGTTTGGGATTTGTCGAAGTGACATGCGTTCCGAAATTAACACTGTTTTAATTTTATGATGGCGTGGTCGTTTTATAGGGAGTGGAAACGAATTGAAGATATTTTTTTGAAAAATTGAAAAACTTAGGTCGATCGTTTTTCATAAATGAGATCTTCGTTATTCTAACACATTTTACAGAAATGAAACTTATACCTTCCCATCACAATAGAGGTTGTTACAAATATGAAAATGGTTTATGTACGTCTACCTTGATAGCTTGATACACCTGTAAAAAAACTTTTAGGTTCTAAACTATCAAGCAAGTAAGTTTCTTCGTAATATTTTTCTTTACCTCCGTTACGAAAGTATAAATTTATTATTGCAACAAAATTGCACTGTTATACGAGGTACTTACATAGAAACTACTGAATACCGCAGCTTCGCCCCCGTTAACAAAAATCGTTCGTCCCGTGGGAAAATGACATTTTACCACAGTAAAAAGTAGCCTATATGTTAATCCAGAGTGTCAGCTAACTCCCTACCAAATTTTATGAATATCGCTCCAGCTCCAGACGTGAAGAAGTAACAAACATACACACTCACAAACTTTCGCCTTTATTAAATTAAGTATGAATTTAATTAATTAAGAGGCATAAAACAAGGTCCCCTTTTTTCTTTGTTATTGATTTTAATGGCCTTATAATCGATATTTTATTTATTTTATGTGCCTTAATTAATTTTTACTCATTCCGGTCATGACGTCAGCGCATCACGGGCTTATCAGTGACGTACAGTGACGTCACAATCAAAGCACGAATGACATGTTACAACCGCTATCTGATCGCAATACGTCAGACCCAGTTCCATCGGTAGTATATTTAGGTATGAACGTGTTGAGGATATATATGTCAAGTAAAATTGAGTGGCAATTAAAACACGTAGTTATATTTATACCAACGATCAAACATGATGAAGGGTGAGCTGAAGTAGAGATACTACGTATATGAGGCATTCGAAATTAGTCCTCGTCGGCAACCGATTATTGTCCTACTGCTGGGCACGGGTCTTCTCTCAGAGTGAAAGAGTTACAGGCTTATAGGCCACCGCGTTAGCCAAGTGCGAATTGGTGGACTTCACACACACCTCCGAGAACTTTTTTTTAAAAGAAGTCTCGGGTTTACTCCCGATGTTTTCCTTCACCGATAAGCAGTGACAATTCATTTCTAATACGCACATAATTTTAGAAAAATCAGTGGTGCGTGCCTGGGTTTCAACCTAGGACCTCCCGATCGTGAGGGCAAGTTTCAACCATTAGGCTATCACTGCTCTAATACTACTACTAATTAGTCCTCATAATCAATCATATATATATATATATCAGATAGGACTATCCTACTGCTGATCCATGCACCATAGGGCGCCAGTTGCCTAAGCCATCAGGTGAGTTGCATGCTCGTTTGCTACTATATATTTTGAATATAAGTAGTTGCAATAAATGTGATCCAAAGAGTCACACTAAAACAATTATTCAACGATTCACACGTGACTTGGGTACTACAAACACACATACTAGTATATTTTCAGTTATCTGAATTCTCATTCAAACGTCTACTGCCTGGGAATAGAACCGCGAACCGACTGGCGGACATAGAATTTGCCTTACATCAAAGAGGGTTGAAAATCTTAGAAATATATTTTACAAAACGTGCTAATGACCCACAACTAATGAAACCATTAACCCATCAAGCTCCAAAACTAAAAAGTGAAACCCAAGCAGTGCTTGTTCAACACATAATTTTCAAACACATTCTCCATAAAAACCAAAAGCCATAGGAAATAAATATGTCTCACTTTGAAGACGTTTAAGAAAATGAGGTGCGGACATGGTGATACTATACTCCAGCAAAAATACCGCTTAAAATTAAAAAAATATAAAAAATGACTCATTGCGAGATGTAATAAATTACTAATGGTGTTGACAGACATCGTAGTCTTAAGATAACTTTATTAAATTAACGTTATTTAGCAATATTTTAACTTTACCGTTATTCTTTACGGTGCCTAGCAGAAGATTATACTTATAATGAATCCACACATTTCAACAAAGGAGAACAGATGAATTGAATAATACTAGTTATAAATAACCATAAATAATTTAAATAACCTGCAAAGCGATAGTAAATTGTCAGATTTTTTCTGTCTATGATCACTTCATTTAAATTATTTACCTAGGTATCTAGCGGATCACATCTAGCGGTAGTCAATTATAAACTTTAACTTCAATTTATAGTCAGTTTTTTCGTTATAACTACCTCTTCGGTAAGTTTTAAATAATGTAACCGTAGTGAAGTCTTTGCTGCATGGCTTCATCAGCGCCGTATCGGTAATTGACTGCCCTGTGCCCATGACCTATGAATATAAAACGTAACTTGGATGGCTACCGACGCGTAAAATATACGGCGAGGTGCGTGGGCGCATGTCGGTGATGGAAAATGAAGAAATTTCTTCTAAAACACCATGCCGTAATAGGTACCTGAGCTACACTATAACTTAAAAGTTATGTTTGATCTTCTCAAATAGCAATATTATTTTACCAAGCAATATTTCATTAAAATTAATGTGACAAGGTGTGTCAGTCTGTCTGTTACTTTTCACGGCTTATTTATTACACCGTGCTTGACATAGTTTACGGATTATAAAAACTTTCGCTGTTCACTTTAAAGCAATTTGTTACTTTGCAATTTAAAAATAAATATATTTAATATTTTTTACTTATACATAGAGCATTTGTAGTAGTCACTACTTACTTACCTATGCGATTGGAGCAAATGAGTAAATTGTCTTACCTGTAACAAAAAAGTGTGACATAAAAATTTGGTAATGAATTAGTAAGGTAAGGTAAGTCAGTTACACAATTATACATGTATGTAAATGGACCGATTAGGTACATAAGTATCGTATTATAATTAATGCTTATAATCAGGGCTATCCTAACGGGAGGTTTTGCCAATTTTTACCGCGCTTGGCATTCCTGTTGATGTCCGCAGGTGTGGATGTGAAACAAAAAAGTCCTGATGCTTGCTCCTGGAGTTTGATCCTTAATCAACTCCTACATGATGAAAGGATGCCATTCAAGACCGTCTATCAGTTCGCACTGGGCTAGCGCGGTAGAATATGGCCTGAACTCGTCAAATTCTGGTTGAGACCCGTGCTCAACATTGGAACAAAAATGGGTTGACCAGAGACGACCAACCCCAGATCCACTTTTTTTATCTGATTGAAGTAGCTACAGAGCATGCAGTCCACCTGATGGTAAGTGGCCACTGCCGCCCATGGGCATCGGTGAGCAACTTCAAAATGGAACATGGGTTCCACCTGAAGTCAATCACAGATGCGTTGCTACTCCCGAGGACTATGATGGTCGCCTCATATAAAAGTGTGCCGGCAACCACATCCTTCCATCGAAACGCAAGAACTGCTTCACGCTAAAAATAGTAGTGGTGGTGGTTCTACCACCTTCAAAAATAAACTAAATTAAAATTCAAAATTAAAGTAAAATAAATGTACCCAAAATGCAGTGAAAACAGGCAATTGCGTCGTTGTTCGATCACCGAAACATCACAATCAGAAAAGGAGAATCGAAAATCGATTCCTCAACACATTTCATTAACAGAGCGAAGATTAAAGCGATACCTGCAACATCGCTAATGTACGAATGGAAGGCAAAATCCTTTTAAGAAAAATCTAATTCAGTTCATTGGATATCCTCGCGCGTCTGATTAGTAAGGCACAAAGGAGACGATAATTGAATCGGACTCGGCAACACTCACTCGATTCACTCAATTATAAATCAGCCGTTTTATTCGGCACGAATTAACCTATAAGTTATGCAGCCAATTGAATATCGGATTGGTCTGGCTGTGATCTTAAAGCCGTTGAGTAGGTGTTCTGCGTTTGGCAACGTTTTTATTTAAATAGGTTAGTCGGAAACGGTTAAGTTAACAAAGCAGCTAGGACTTATTTGATTATGTATTTAATTAAAGCAAAAACTGTTTCCAAATTTAGTTACTTTAACTTTACCATCTATACATATAATGTTTAGGAAATATATAATTTAACATTTAATACTTACTAGCCGTTACGTTTAATAATAGACCATATAATAAGACACAAGACACAACACTTAAAAAGACAAGCTAGAACTATATTTTGAACATTATTTATTAACCAAAAACTGAACCCAAAACTCTATAAGTATATGTCATGTTAGTATGTATCTCATGCCTTAAAAAAACAAAATATGACTTTATACATACTAAACTATAACAAACAACTGAAGGTGGTAGAACCAGTGCAGTTCGACCGGGGAAGTACCACCGCCACACCTATTTCTAGCGTGAAGCATTTCTTGCGTTTCGATAGAAGGGTGTGGTTGCCGGCACACTTTTACATGAGGCGACCATCATAGTCCTCGGGAGTAGCAACGCATCTGTGATCTGTGTGTTCTATATGAAGTTGATTACAGATGTCCATGGGCGGCAGTGACCACTTACCATCAGGTGGACTGCATGCTCGTTTGCTACTTCAGTCCAATAAAAAAAAAAAAAAAAAACAACATTTCACATTAAACCAAATCGAAACACCAAACAATTCGGCCAAGCGGAAAGAAATTTGAAAATAACTCGAACGAACTCTTCAATTAGAGTTGGAAAGGCGTCAAGCACGGCGTCTCGACGGCTCCCTCTGTCCGTAGGAGCTGCACCTGTCTTCCTTTTGCCTTCGTCAGTCCGAAATGAAGCTACCATACGTTACGGAAGTGGACAGTGGAGTGAAATGCCCACCCCCACCCACCCTTTAATTAAAGGCCAGTATAAGGTTTTAACACGTCTCCTTTGATAGGTTCTTGTCTCACGAATGAATTGAGGGGTTTTTTCGTTGAATTAGGGACGAGGGTGGCTCGTTTGGCAAAGGGTTGAGTGCGTCTGATGTTCTGTTTGCTTTGGAAGCGCTCTAGACGGTCTACTGGATGAATTTTGTAGCTACTTGAGCGCCGGTTAATGAGTCCAGCGCTTAAGATTGTCAGCGTGTGTGAGATTATTATACGGAGTTTTGTACATTTGTGTTAGTAGAGATTGTTCTATTTTTTTGTTTCTATTCGCTTTATTGTTTTTATAAGTTTGTTCATGGAAACTACATATACATTTTGCATGTATATAAAAATTTACATCCTAATATGCATTTTAGACGCAGTTTATATTCGAACATTCTAAACGTCAATTTTTACATATGACGGATTCTGGTAAACAGAAGAATTTTCTGAAACAATATGTACAATAGTGCTTACTCTTCAACCTCTGAAAGTTATAACTTTAACAACGTTTAAGATCAACACTTATGGTTATCAATTGAGAACCTACGCACCCTTTACATTCTTACGAAAAATCGTAAAATAAAAACAATGTGGTAGAAACAGCGTAGTTCGACTGGGGAAGTACCACCGCCACACCTATTTCTAGCGTGAAGCATTTCTTGCGTTTCGAAAGAAGGGTGTGGTTGCCGGCACACTTTCACGTGAGGCACACCATCATAAACCTCGGTAATAGCAACGCATCTGTGATTTACTTCAGATGGAACCCATGTTTAGTGATGAAGTTGATTACAGATGTCCATGGGCAGCAGTGACCACTTACCGTCAGATGGACTGCATGCTCGTTTGCTACTTCAGTCAGATAAAAAAACACGCAACCCTTACATCCAAACCACTGTTTATAGTCGCTTTCAAATTCCTGAGTTACGTTATAAACAAGCTAATAAAATAAATAAATAATTTCACCTAGCCATCATATTATTCACAATTTCTACACACACATTCCTTAGGTTTTTCTTCGGTGTCGCGAGTGCTATGGATACACACAAAAACAAAAACATAAACACCCAGACCCAGAACAAAAATAGAAATTTACCAATCAGATATCTGTCTAGCCGGGATCAAACCTGGAACCCACCGCTAAACCAAATAACTACACATGTAATCGTCGATAACCCCAAGCCCTTATAAAACAGTTGAAACACGTCAACAGGCATTGTTTTACGCAATGAGGAAACATTTTACGTGCGCCCGTAAAGAGTAATTCAGCGGCAAGAATTGTTCAGGTCACGATTAGAAACAGTTAGGTGTTTTATTTCATTGGTCTACGCGATTCGTAAATTTTATTAGGTACTACGCCTTCGGTTAAACGTTCCGTGTAATTAGAGTTTGTGAGTGATTTCGTTTTGCTATGTAAAAAGTAGGTATTAAAAAGACATTTTCATGTTAAATATAATTATGTTTCACAGATATGTAGGTATAATCCCTCATGGTAATTGGCCAGAACCATCCATTAGCATATGAAATCAGCTTCAATCGTTTACAGACTTAGGTATCTGAATTACGATGCTGCTCAGAAGTCTAAGTTGAAATGCCTCGTATAAATGGACCTCCCTTACCTTGTTATATGTGGTCAAACCATTATTGTCCCATTGCTAAGCAGGGGTCTCCTCTCAGAATGAGAGAGTTATAGGCCATAGTCCACCGCGCTGGCCAAGTGCGAATTGGTGGACTTCACACACCTCCGATAACTTTTTTTTAAAGAACTTTCGGGTAGGTTTCCTCACGATGTTTTCCTTTACCGAAAAGCAGTGATAATTAATTTCTAATATGCACATAATATTTAAGGATACTTGCAGCATTCGGAGGAGTATTAAATTACGCACGATTATAGTTGATGTAGAGAAGGATTGCGCAATACTATTTTTTTTTAAATAATGCATATAACTTACATAAAATCAACTAATAACACATTACACTCACTACTTTGCATTTGACACAAACACATACATAATAAACGAAAAAGAACATTCAATTGCTATGTCTTGCTATGAAACACTTAACGTCAAAAATGTCAGATGTCTTTGTCAAAATACCCGCCATTGCTTTTAAATGCAGCTTAGTTCATAAACCTCTTTTTACCTTTAAAGGTTGTGTTCAAAACAACTTGAAAATTACTACAATTTATTTAAATTAGAGAAATATTGGTGCTACTTTGTACAATATTAGGTTTAGTGTTTTTCATTCAAATTAGGGGCGAATTTCGACAATTGTGACGGGTGACTAGTCTTAATGATTAATTTAGATTCATACTCTGGGTCTGGGTGTTTGTGCATTCGTGTTTGTGTGTGTCTATGATACCCGCGACACCCAGAACAATCCTACTGTGGGACTATGAGTTTAAAAGCGTTTTTGCATAATTACACTCTGTGAGTACAGTGGGACTTAAATATTATTATTAGACGGTATTCAAAAAAGGTGAAAATTTTTGTACTGAGCATTAATTGGACAATAGGACTGACACATATGTAATACGATAAGATAAAGATTACAATCTACATTATAAGATTTATATATTTCGGAAGAGTGTAGGCGGTGTCGGATATTTCCGTACACGAGTAAGTGGATTTACTAAGTGGCGCATCTGTCTTTTGCCGCGATCGTAAAATCGCCATATTTATGGCGCAGCGTATAAATTACAGAGTGGGATGAAGTCTGATGAATTTGCTTAAATATGGATCGAAGGATTTGATACGACATAATTCGATGCTTCAAATACGTTTACAGTTTTCAAAATAAACATTGTCGTGTGTTTTGTTTGTTTCGTGAAAATTATGTGCATGTTTTAAGTAGCTAATATACTTTCTTAATCCTTGTGTCACACTAAAATACACCACGATTTTTATATTATTGAATATATGTAATAGTAACTGAAGATCGTAAGTGAGTATTTGTGTTTGTCAGTATTAATTTCGTATTTTAAGAATTTAATATAAATAGCTTCAATATCATTTAAAAATCGTTTAAAAAGTCTTTGGGTAACTATTAGACAATTCACAATTGGAACCTGGGATAGTAGTAACGTAATATTTTGTACATTGGAGATTTAGCAAAAATATATTTTTGAGTCCTGAGATTACATAACATATTTGTCTGTCAGTTTGTGTGTGGTTCGCGCTCAACCACATCTGCGAAATTTAATTTAAAAGGCTTCAAAACATATTAAGAGTCCATATCTTATCTTTTTTGATTTAAATCCATAACTTTAATCAAAGTTATAACAACTTAAAGATAAGTATGTTACATTTTTAAAACGCAGGTAACACCGCAGTGCCCTAGTCGTATAACATAAACGAAAACCACGACAATTGTTTTCAAAAATGTATCTTAATGGCAAAATATTCAACAAAGCCTCGCAAACCCCTTCAACTATCCCAACCTCCATTTAGAAGAACTGTACTGGGTGCCAACTCCCCTATATGTAGAATGGTCAAATTATACAACGGATGCAGTGGGCCTCAAAATGTAAGTATAGATATAAACTCATTATCTCTAAGTCAATTCAAGCGCTCAATCATAACTGTAAATTAAGTATTGAAAACCTTTTATTGCTGAAAACTGTATTACATAAACTATCTTTTTTTATAACCTATTTCATACTGCTTACAAAGTTTTTTTTTAATTATAAGGTTTTGATATTCACCTATAAGTGATTGTACATTTATTGCAAAACTTTTGTATCTTATGTAACTGCGTCATATGTAAATGTAATAATCGTTGGTGAATTTATATATAAATAAATAAATAAATAAAACCTTACTACATAATACTAACTGCTTAACAAAACATAGAGTTATCTCTAGAAGCATCCCGTTACATCCATCTATCGGTTATTAGCGGTAACTCCCTAACGACATTATGTGACGGTAATTGCATTTGATGCGCCTTCCTTGCCTTGGCTACTTCAAACTACCTACAAGGGACGGAAGCAGATTTTGCGTAGCAGTGCCCTTAGGGTTTATAATGTTTCCAAAACAAAATAATCCTTTACGTTATAATGATTATCGTTATCGTCTATCACTGCAAAGGGCATTGAAATGTGAGACCAAAAAAGAAAACAAGCGAGTAGAGTAGGTACTTAGCAAAGTACCTATATATTCAGTATTTTTGACTGGCCGGAAAACTGACTGAAAGGAAATGGTTAAATTCGAAACTTTACCCGTAAGAGAGTACCTGTTAATTATTAAAATGTATC
The DNA here is from genome assembly GCA_949699795.1 of Spicauda simplicius. Taxonomy (NCBI): domain Eukaryota; kingdom Metazoa; phylum Arthropoda; class Insecta; order Lepidoptera; family Hesperiidae; genus Spicauda; species Spicauda simplicius. Next base: position 21,569,842 of record OX453063.1, read on the forward strand.
AATTCCGTGATAATAGTAGTCTAAAATCAAAATTTTATGTTTTTGACATTACACAAATACTAAATATTCGGAGTCCATCACGATATATTTAATATGCGGTTTAATAGACATTTTTGTGCGGTGGGACCCGTATCTTGTAAAAAGAAAAGGGTTTTGGGCTAATTAGTCGCCAGCCCATACTTCACAAAACAAAGGTATTTTTCACTTACTACGACTACCACTAGTCCACAAACAATCAATTGTTTTTCTTTGCCACTTAACTTACTTAGCTAACATCTAACTAACCTATACAATATGTTTTTTTTGATTAATATTTCACAAATCTCAGATTAATGTACAAACTTCTTCGCAAACCAAAGCCGCTATAAAGACTGTAAAGTATACACCATATTAGCATTGCATTGACATTGGCTATGTCCATAGAAGTTTATGGCCCGTGATGGGTTTCGAGCTATCAAAGTATTTACAGAAGCAGCTTAGCCATTTAGTTATTTATCTTGGTAAAGGTATGGTCTGTTTAACAACGGTTATAACATTATTTTTATGCTCTTAAACATCACCGCGATTAAAACATTGCTAATACCTACTTCTACGTCCTACGTCCACCAATTCGCTCTTGGCCAGCGCGGTGGACTATGGCCTAAAACTCTCTAATTCCGAGAGAAGACCCGTACCCAGCAGTAGGACAATAATGGGTTGACGAGACTACCTACATCTGCCCGTTAACTGATGAGAAAGGTACGTCCAGGAGTGGCAACCACATTTACTCAAAAGGTCGCCTGAAGGAAACAGTAGGTACCGCTGGATGCAAAAGGCATAGGGAGGTATGGCTGCAATTGTAGTGGAGGCACCGGTTGGTGTGCTATCATTTAGGCGAAACCCTCTTCCAGCAGTAAACTTCAAAATACTGATGAGTGGCTGGATGGATATAAAGAGACCTCACAAAGTATTACTAACAAGGTAAAATAGCAATTAAACTTATAGTCAATCTGATTAGTAATTAATATTACCCAGGCATTTCAGTAATAAACGTCAATAGGTGCATTGCGAGACGCTTTGGTACTTTTGAAGATTATGCCAGATATGTGCTACCTTTGAAGTAGGTTAATGCATGTAGGTGAATGCTTCAATCAGTCCTGTTGAAGTAGCATTGAAGTTTTAGTAATAAAAATACTAAATAAAATGTATAAATTTCCAAACATAACTAAACATAGGATTGCTATCAATTTCTTAACTCGCTTGCACAATGACCCTACACAACCAAACGCGCCGCTCGTCACTCAGACCACACGTCACACCGTGGGCGTATCTTATTTGTGTTCTTTAGAGATTTCAAAGGGTTTTGATTTTATGATAATGCGGAGACGGCCATTCAGATAAGTGACACAGTTTATTGCTAAATGTCCGTCTCGCCGCGTCCGTGTTGCTTGTGTGATATGTTACTTAGTAAATATGTTCATTTTATGTGTTTCTTGCTACAATAATAAAATAAAAAACACGTATACAACAATCTTTTATATCTTGTCTTATTGTAAATGCTAAAGTTTATGAGGATGTATATATATGTTTGTTACTCTTTCACGGGAGAACTATCGATCGGGTTTTGTTTCAATTTGGTACACACATAGTTTATGACCTAGAATAACACATAGGATACCCGTCATCATGGTAGAGGTGACCGAAGTGGACGAAGCCATGAGAACAGCCATTAAATCATTAGATTTATCGATCTGTTTTGATCTCATCTTTTCATACCAGAATGACTCATATTCTGGTGTGAAAAGTGTGTTAGGGTGTTTATCGGGAGTTAATACATGGACTCTTCTATTAGTTTGTTGGAGGTTACAATATTACAATATTCTATATTGGGTTAGGCTGAGGGATTTGCTCATGTAAACACCTCAGTAACACTATGTTACCATTTTTAACACGCGGAGTTTATTTAGCACGCTTAGCAAATGCATACAAGAAAAATACAGAAAAATGCAGAAAAATACATAGCTTCACATTTTCCACACATTTTAAGATTAATTGAGAATTAGTAAAATTTGACTGACTTGAACTTAAACACGTAACTCTGGACACAATAGATTATATTAAACATATGTCATATATCAATATAAACAATTACTACCGCTACCACAAAATGTATATTGACAAATGTAGGTTTATAACTTCTGTGAAAACTAAATATAGAGAACACTACTATCCATCCCACGGGAACATAAAATCGTATCACACGCATGACATTTGTAAAATAAAGCTAGCATTCCGAGGATAATACCCTATAGAACGGATCAGGCGTATTGAAATACAACGCTTGTCTACCTTCACTTAACATCAAGTTTATTGCAAAAAACTGTCACACAACTGCGCGGGCGCAGCGTGGGCGAGGCGCATAAACATGTACCTGTCTCGCTCTATCGTATGAGCGACGACACCCGTCCCGCTCGCACCGTGTCTTCCCTCACAATGTAAATGATGAGGGCTTATTTATTATCTGGAAGGTGCATTATCTCTTTATAGCCACAACACGTTTTCCAACTACTGCGAAATGTTTGCGATGACGTAGTTGATGCGGGCTTAGGGACGCATAGGATACGCGTTAGACCTATAAAATACAAAGTAGTGACACTGAAATGCCAGTATATTAGGTGTAATGGATAGATTGACTTAAACCCAATCTGCTTTAATAGGATTTCAAGGATTCTTTCGCCACTTTTTCAAGGAAATTTAGATGATACCTAAAAGTGAAACACGTTCAGGTGATGGTAAGGACACATTACTAGACACTGGTCGGAATCCCAGAGGATTAAGGAATTACGCCTTGCGTATATCCATTACTAGATGAACCCCGCAGGTTCCCCCCCCCGCCCCCTTAAAAAAACGATGTATCGATTGGCCCGTGGGAATAAGATATTTTCACACAGTAAAAAGTAGCCTATATGTTGATCCAGAGTGTCAGCTAACTCCATACCAAATATTATGAAAATCACTCCAGCTGTTTAGACGCGAAGAAGTAACAAACATACACACACACAAACTTTCACCTTTATAATAGCACAGAAACAGGTGTGACGCTGGTGCCATCAATATCAAGCCAGATGCCAATACTTCCTCTCTTAGAACATCAACAAGCAACTGTTATTACTACATAATATAAAACAAAGTCGTTTCTCGCTGTCTGTCCCTATGTATGTTTAGATTTTTAAAACTACGCTAAGGATTTTTTTTTTATAGATAGAGTGATTCAACGGGTAGTTTTTATGTATAATACATACATACTATAGTGGAGAAATACTGATCATTTTAGATTTTTAACTTTTGGGCGGAACGTAGTTCGCCGGGTGAACTAGTAGTTTATAAAATTATATTTAATAGAAAATATTTCATTCTTACTAGATCTAGTATACGCGATGCCGAAATTCACAACACTGGGTGGTACTCACGCACTTCAACCGACTTAAAAGAAAAAAGTAATAAGGTAGCGCAACCTTTAAATAAACAAAGAACAGTGACGTCATATGTCTGTACGTAAAAGGCACTTGTTATAACTGTAGCACCCACTTCAAGCATTAACTGTGAAAATTATTGATTTGCAAAGAGTACTAACTTTTATGATCAATGCCTATAAATGAATAAGGAAGTTGAAGGGTTTCTAGAACTTATCTTCTGACGTGGGCAGGACAGGCAGCTGTCTATAAACGGCAATATAAAATTATGAGATAATTCGTAGGAATAAATGGAGTGAACAAAATAGCTGGAAATTATTGAAATTAGTGTTCAACACCCGTAATAGTAATATTTATAAATTAAATAGGGTCCTATCTCGTATAGAACATTTCATCTAAAGTCAATCACAGATGCGTTGCTACTCCCGAGGACTATGATGGTCGCCTCTTGTGAAAGTGTGCCGGCAACCACACCCTTCTATCGAAACGCATGAAATACTTCACGCTAGAAATAGGTGTGGAGGTTGTACTTCCCCGGTCGAACTACACTGGTTCTACCACCTTCGAACTATTAGGTACTGGCTAAACTCTATCTAGGTAAGTAACAATTCTGGTAAAGTTGAAAGAACTATGGTAGGTTCATAACCAAAATTAAAGTCATATATTATCATAAATATTGCGTTCTTCACTGTTCACAGGTACTTTTGGAGAACTGTAAAAAATACTTCTATCCTTGTTTGTACCGGAAAATGCAAAAGCAGGGAAATTTGAGTTCCAGTGTCGTATTAAATATAATTTTAATTATAATACATAAATATCCTACGTGTGGTTACGTAGGATATTTATGTATTGTATGTATGTAGGACACAAGGACAAAATAGCAAAGACTTAGTGTACTGAAACATTAAATGTCCATTTTATTACGGAACTTATAAAGGTATCTATCCTTTGTTACCGCATCCATCGATGTAAACTAAAAATCCCTAGTGTGACACTACTAAACTCCACTCTCAATGCAAACGGCATAATGATTTAGAAAAGATATATTAATGTATGTACGTTACAGTTTGAATTAAATAATTCGATTATAGATAATATTTATTATAAGTGTGTAGTTAAATTACAGCTGAATTGACTAGGAACATGGCTAGATGGCTCAGGTCCGGTCGAATTGGCGCAGATTAGGGGAGGCCCATGCCATTGTCATGAAGTCCACTGTTTGACTTCTAAATGCTGACGGATACAGGAATTTAGTTAAGTAATCATTATAATTTAATGTGTCTTACTTAAATACTAGGTACATGTAATTTCAAATCCATTATACTTATTACTGGAAACTCTTCTTACATTAACTCATTGGCTTTCTATACTGAACAGCATGATATGGTCCCCTTGTCCTTTTTTTTCAAGAGACACGTGTTATATGAATTACAAAAAGGTTGGAGAGCCCTATAAAGCAGTTTTTGTGCTTCGATGAAGTTTATTTGCCTGAGTTTCTTAGGCCTCCGGAGAAGCAAGGCATGTTTGACTTCAGGAACCGATGGAACCCCTATTCTTTATGAAGTTGCTCATTAATATTCATGAGCGGCAGTGACGATTCACTATCAGTTGGATCGTATATTCGTGAAGTTGTAATACTTCAATCTTTTAAGAATAAAAATAGTATATAAGGAGTATAGTTGCTCTACCCAGCATGTAAACAGAGACAATGTCACGTGTGTTCCCTAGTCCGGGTCCACACGAGTTATGGGTTTACAACAAAGATATTAAGGCCTATTCACAAAGAGATGTATTGCAAGGCCGGAATTATTCTCCGGACAGAGTTATTGCAGACAGACTTGTATGGGAGTAGACAGTTCTAAAACGATCTATATGTTTCCTTATAGATAAATTATAAGTATGTTTGTTCCTAAGATTAGACTATAAGCTTGGGTACAAATAAATAAAATATTAACTTTTAATCTTTAATAACTTACAGGCACGAGATTTTCCAATACTTTTGTGATAGCTACTAGTATAGAAAGTGTAAATAAAAACTTTTAAAACGCCAAAACGGTGGTAGGTGGGTACAAATAAATAAAATATTAACTTTTAATCTTTAACAACTTACAGATACGAAAATTTCCAATACTTTTGTGATAGCTACTAGTAAATAAAAACTTTTAAAACGCCAAAATGGTGGTTAGTGTTATGTACTGCTGTATATGGATATCTGAAAGCAACTTTATAAAATCAGCGTTCCCCTAATTTTATTAAGTATGTATTCACAACATGGTTGCATCTACGGTGGTATCCAAAAAATTCCGCTGAATCACGAACCCGAGCAGTGAGTGGCCTAATGGTTAAAACTTGCCCTCTCGATCGGGAGGTCCGAGGTTCAAACCCAGGCACCACTGATTTATGTGCGTATTATACATTAATTATCACTGCTTTTCGGTGAAGGAAAACATCGTGAGGAAACCTACACACCCGAGAGTTCTTTAAAAAAAAAGCAGTTCTCGGAGGTGTGTGAAGTCCACCAATTCGCACTTGGCCAGCGCTGTGGTCTATAGCCTAAACTCTCTCATTCCGAGAGAAGACCCGTGTCCAGCAGTGGGACAGTAATGGGTTGACGACGAACTCTGCTAAAAATTGATGTAGGGGTGTTCCACACTCGTCTGTCTATCTCAACCTTTCAAATCGTATAAAACAAAAGCCGAATTCTTATTTGAAAGCTAAAAGAGCATTAATTCAAAATTCGGGAGGACGCTTATCATAACCAAATTCCCCCACAAAGGGTCCTTCAGCAATGGAAGTTGAAACCCGATCGAGTCCAACAATGGTGGGTCTGAAGACAGAAGTAATCTAAAGCTGATCGGTCGTCCGTCCGTCCATTGAGCCGAGATAAAGCCCATTGTCTCGGAGACGCCGTCACGCGGAAATTAACGCTGATCACGTTTTGATTGCTTTTTCCATTCTTTTTTAATATCTGTGTGTATTTTTGGTAATGGTGGCCAGTGTTATGCTATGATCAACGGCCTTCCGCAAGTTTCAGCCGGAACACGTATATTGAATTATTTATATTAGTTTTGAGTAATCAATGCAATATTTATATGCATGTGCTGTTGCACGTAAGAGAGCGTAAGAGACCTATAAAAGAGCTCTTTAATAGGTCTTTCATGTAAAATTAGCTTCATAATCCATTGTAAAGACAAGGAAAACATATTAAAATAGAAAAGGGTATTTATATCGTATACCTTCAATTGACACAGTTAGGTATTTTAATTGTAAATTACAAACATTAACTTAATCTTTATTTTAATGAATTCAACGAACCAATTCATTAATTTGAAACATGGCAGTATTCTAATATGTTATCTTCCTGCATATTTGCTTCCTTCAAACCGAACATAATACAAACACATTGCTTACAAAATACGCCTGTAGATATTAGTCAAACACCATTAAAATAAGTGTGGTCTAAACTTTCTTTGTCTGGACTAAGCTTTCCAGAATAGTTAACGTACTAGAGGGTCCGTACCGTCTTCCCTGTAACACGAGTTAATTACCGACGCAGAATGCACTCCAATAAGTCCCTCGGGACCACTGTGCACATCCAATCAATCTCGGACTGCGGGATTTACTTGGAGGCTCCTATCTTGTACGGTCTACGAATTCAGACAAATTGAGACGGTACAACAATAAAATGCTACCACAAGACATATATAGACCCAGTTCAATTAGTTATGTAACTATGAAGGCTAAACTTTATTTCTACATAAATTTGAAAAGTGATTGTTAATATTAAAGACCCATTGCAATTACAGATTTTATTAATAATCAACAAAATTCAAAAAATAAATACGGAGATAAATTTGGAACTGAAATTACTTCAATTGATTTGGGCCTATCAACTCTTTGGAAGTGCCACTGAATTAAGAGGTATGTGTGTGCCATTGCATTCATGCAATGGCCAAAAACTTTACATTATTCAAGTAACATACACTTATACGTATAAAGATTGTATGGATAGGACTTCCAACATATATCTGTCATATTCCAACATATAGCTGACAGTAGCTTAACTTAAGCAGGCAGTAGGCTCCTTACTGCTGCCGCATAAAATGCAACAATATCTACGCTTCAACATTATCGAAACAAAGTAATAATCAAGTACCCATAATGAATTTTCTCTATCATCCTAAAGTTCAAGCAAGGGACCATAAACCTAACACCGATAACAGCTAATTGAATGCTGCGAAATAATATCCTGGAACACAGGTATCCACAGGTGCCGGTAAATCACGGTAATCGAACCAGCGAACGGTAATTAACGATAAGACGCCAGTGTCTGCGCAACTCGACGCAGCTATAGAACCCACTGACGCCTTAACAAGAGGTCAGCAAAATGCTTTTGATAAATGGAATGAACAGTTGAGATAGGGAGGCTGCTCCAACGCCTCTAGAAATGCGTTTAGACAAAGATTACAAGCCTGGATCTTGAAATAATAGTATTTAGTGAAGCCCGTGATAAGTGGAATTAGTGAAATACGGAAAATTACTCCAACCTTCAGAAGAAACAAGTTAGATAATAGATAGATACAGAAATATTGATAATATTTTAGTTGTAGGTAAGATTGAAAGCGTATTGTTGAGAAGAATGTTAGCAATACATGAAATGAACAGTTGAATACCATTTAGCTATAGTTATAGTAATTTAGGTTTAGAGATTTACTTAGTAAAATCTACTGATCATAATGGTATTGATGATATAAGTAGGTATGGTGTGCTGCAAATAAATTTAGTAAAGACAACTCATTTAAAATAGTTAAATATATAAATTGATTAAATGAAAGTACTATTAAAATTTGTCTTCATTAAATAAAAAGGACACATCCAGGTAAAGTAACTCCAGAACACCACCTTGGAACAAGCGCGGAAGATAATAGCGCTATCGATGCGTACGCGCATCCGACGCTCCTGCGCGTTTACGACTATAAATTGCGCGTGAATCGCCGCAATCACCCAACGAGGGATTCCATTACACTTCACTTATTAAGTGCACTCTTATTAGATATTTAATGGCTGGCTTCGACTGGAAATTAGTAATTTGGTCCTTAAGTTTCGATGTTTATTGGTGTTTCTATATCGCTGCTAGTCCGGTTGGTCAACGCGTAAGCGGTGATTGGTTGAATATCCTCTTGATCGAGACTTTTGATGACGATTGGTGCCATGACTATTTGATTTTTATGACGATTTTTACTGTTCGTCTCGTATATAATCACAGATATAACATGGCTATCTTCAAAACATCATTAGACTATTTTAGTGTCAAAGCGTCACCAATTTTATTACTTGTCTTATTACTTGTGCTATTAATATTGCAGGTCTCTCGGTGTAAGATGCACCATGCTGGTCCAAAGCGGACCACCACTGCACACCAACTTCTTTGTTCGTTATCCATCAGTTCTATTTCCCTGAATTCCGTCTCTCCTGTGTTGTTTAGTAGACCAAATTCAAATAATTACTATTGATGAGCGAATTTTGTTACGGCCAAGTTACGGCCAAAAAGAGATTTCAGCAAAAACGTGGCTTTCGGACAAATTTTCTTTTGTAGCATAAGCATCTCTTTTGACCGATCGTTAAAATATTCCAAAGTTCATACCTAGGCAATAATCACATATTTTAATTTCAAAACTGACAAAACTAATTTTAAACACCATTATCATAAAGCTGACGTACGACCTCACTTCGAAAAAGACAATTTTAATATTTTCAAACTTGAGTACCTCGCTCGTCGTTACAATCCAGCAATGAGACACGTGCCTGGTGTCCGAGCTAGAGTCGTAATGGCGTCATAAATTGTGCGGACAACACCTTGCCGGTGTTGTGCGATGTACCAAGATGGCGGATGCTGCAGGATTATGGGCTGGGGAGCCTGGGAGTTTCGGAAATTCACAGACGAAATCTATATCAAGTTTTTGTAAAAACTTTATATTAAAGAAAAGTTACATATCCTCACTTTAGCATTTTTGAAAATAACAGAATAACGTCATTATTTTCAAGTCGAAATGAAAACTGTAAATAGTAGACAGTAAGGAAAAGTTAGCTATTTATAGGTATTAATTCTATAAATAACTAACTTTTCCCTACAGCTTAACCCGAGCAGACTTAATTTACTACTGTTCGTAGCATTATTTCTATGAAAATTAATGAATATTAATACAGATTATGTCTATGTGTAAGGCTTAATCAAAATTGAGTCCAATAATATTTTTTGTATAAAAGAGGGAATCAATCTTACTTATAAATTGCCGCAATTGATAAATTAAGTAAGGTCTAATTGTTTAATTATATTATAATAAAGAAAATAAATAAAATTATTTTATTGGCACTTTCACTACTTAAAGTCTAGTACTTGTTGTCTAAGTATATATTTTGGAAAACAAAACTCATTACTGTGTAATTGCCAAAACCTGTATCATGTATCTCTACCTAATTTTTATGCAGTCCAACTGACGCCTGGTAGTCTAATTCTGTACGTTTACAAATTAAATGTGACATCGTCAGTGTCAACTTTAAACGGAACCCACGACTCCGGAACAATCAATTAGGGTTCAGCAACGCAACAAGTAGCTCCACAGGTGCCGAGGCACCATTAGTCTGTAATCAGACAGATTGATGCTAGGGCTGAGGGCCCCAGGATCTTTTGTCACCCGAGAAAAGAATCATCGGCTACAGAGATTGATGGTTCTACAATCTCATTAGATTTGATAAACTTGAGTGAATTTATCAGAATGTCGAACGAATAGACATCAAAATGTGATTTTGTATGAAATCGAGGAAGAAAATGAGCTTGCAGGCCACACGATACTACATAGGCATAGCTGTAGAATTTTATCAACATTTCATCACTAACAATTTTAGTAACAATAAATTAATATTTTATGTAAAAAGGTTGCAAATCATATACCTAATTTCAAACTGTTATTTTGCCTTTTACAGTCAGGTTAAAGGCTAACGTCTTCTGGTTTGAAAGATGTAACATAAATCTTATACCTATACTCACTCAAATCTTAACGTTATATATAGGTGGTAGAACCAGTGTAGTTCGCCCGGGCAAGTACCAATGCCACACCTAGCAGTTTTTGCGGTTCGATGGACGGTAGTTGCCAGCACATTTTTATATCTTAGTCCTCGAGAGCAGCGACACATCAATAATTGAATTCAGTTAGAACCGAATGTTCTGTAAGTTGCTTACAGATGTCCAAGGGCGGCAGTGACGACTTACCATCAGGACTGCATGCTCGTTTGCTACTTAATCTTATATAAAAAAACTTCGTCCCTAGGAGCAATAACGCATCTGTGATTAATCTTTCACAGAACTCAAACTAAATAATATGTTCAATTAGATTCGTAAAATATATCCAACTCGATGAAAATATGATTCAGTGGTTTCTTTTCACTCTCTCATTTGCAGGGTAGAGCAGTAAGTTTCGCATGACTAATGTTATGCAGAAATATATGTGGCTGTAGTGCTTCCGGAGTCGAACCACAAAGAGTTCTACCGTTGATATAGCTGACCCTGACCTACTGTTAACTTACTAGTTGACCCGGCGAACTTCGTTCCGCCTAAGAGTCAAAAATCTAAAATTATCAGTGTGAGAAACTATATTATACATGTTTGTTGCCAGTTGAATTTGCCAAATTAATATTATTTATCATTTGTTACTGGTAATTACTTTATTTGTATATAAAGTTATTATATTAGGCTACCCTATCGCTTTAGGTTAAGAACCTGTAATGATAGGTGTAATGATATAAATAAATAAATAAATAATGTATTATATATACAGACCTTCCTGTTGAATCACTCTATCTATTGAAAAAACTGCATTAAAATCCGTAGCGTAGTTTTAAAGATCTAAGCATACATAGGGACAGACAGCGAGAAACGACTTTGTTTTGTACTACGTAGTGATGATTTAAAAAATATTCATAGTAAAGTTGATCACGATTAAATATGTCTCATTGTCAATATATTTTCATCGGTTAATTTGCCATTTTTACTACCTTCAAGCCATAAATGGCGGTATCATTACCATCAATAAACCCCATAGCACTTAATAAGCCCTTCATGATGCGCTGTAAAGTTCACCTTTAAAATAATGACGTATCATTACAACAACTTAACATGACTTATAAAATGCAACGTATTACCGAAACATGTTGATGCCACCTTTACTTATTCCGGTCTCATCTGCAGCGATAAACTACTGGCGATCAGATGTGGAGGTAAGATTTGGAATAATAAAATAAAAAAGTAAAAACATTTCTTTATCAGATTAAAGTTTTAAAGTAGCTGTCGCCTTTTTTTGTCGAGAGGGAAACCTTCAAAAGGTACCCAACGTAGGAGCAACGCCGTGGGATTTTTACCTCACTAAAACCTTCCCTGTGACCGTCCTCAGCGCTATAAAGAGAGGACGCCGGGATCTCGAAACGACCTCAACCGAGGTCCTCTGAGCGCAATGCCCCTTTTGGGCCCTTCCCTGGTGACCGATTCACGCTCACCGTGCCTCTCAGCGTCTATGACGGCATGCATTCACACATGCCATCGTCCTTCGCGGGGTCACTTGGCTGGACGGTCCGAGCTCCCACTCTTACCGCCGCAGCCCTAGAAACCCCTTTTAGTCGCCTCTTAAAACCAGCAGAGGATACCGTAGCCCTATTCTGGTCCCGGAACTAGAGGGACAATGTTACTGTCACCTATGATATCTGTAAGCAGCTTCATATAGAGCAGAGCTTCTATCTGCGATCAATCACGGACACGTTGCTACTCGTGAGGAACTAGGCTTGCTTCATATGAAACTGATCCGGAAACCACATCCTTTCACTGCAATGCAAGGGCTGCTTCACGCTAGACATTTTTTGTGGTGGTGGTACTCCCCCTCCCCCCGGTCAAACTACCCGGTAAATATATATTTAACAAAGTTACACATATAATACTTCTAAATGTAATAATGTAGAAGTAATAGAAAATATTAATAATAAAGGTACTAAAACCTTGTTTAAAATTATGCGACAAAGTATGTGTAAGTGTAAAGATGATAAAGTGAATGAACAAGAATGAATATTCTAATTTAGAGTCCAACACGTTCAAATTATTTTAATTATTATTTAAATCTCCTTATTTTTAATTACTATTTAATTTCTTTCAACATTCATCTACGTTTTTATTTATACCTACTACTAGTCGACCAGCCGAACTTCGTTCCACCTAAAACTCAAAAATCTAAAATTTATAGTTTCTCTAATATATTGAATCAATCTATCTATTAAAAAACTGCATTAAAATCCGTAGCGTAGTTTTAAAGATCTAAGCATACATCCCTAATTTAAATACCGTCTTCGCTTTCTTTTATATTATGTCACTACAGGTGTGATACAATTATAACCGAAATGCAAAAAATAAATCTCTCAAGTCATATATTTTAATTAAACAACATTTACCCACGTACCACTAGTTGTCTGGCATTAGTAAGACGAGTGCCTATAATAATGCCTTACAAGTAATGATGACACTTTAACATATAATGACGTATCTGATAGGTTCTTCGTTATACGTTAAGACTTATATATATATTTTGTGATAATTAGCTAATCATCCAATTCAACATATCAACTGAATGTAATTTAATTAAAAAAGATGTTCGATCCTCTGTTTTATATTACGAATATAATCAGTCAGGCGTACAGAAATATGTAGTTGGTTAGGTACCAAAACTTATCAAAATAAATAGGGAATCTTCATAAACTAGACTAGTTTACAAATTTGTTTATTGCTAATTGCTCTACTTGAGGACTTATAGTGTCCTGAATATACCTATACAATACAAGAACGCAGACACTCTATCTTAAAATATAAATCTGAACTTAACATTGATATTATGTCTGGTCGGAAATCGAACCGAGAACTCTCTACATGTCCGACTAATTAGGAACCATTGCGCTACACTAGTCTTTACTTGTCAATTCACGCAACACGAAGAGATGTTAGTAAGTAAAACCACAGTTTTGTATACTAATAAATAAGACAAAAGTCAACGAAACAGTTCCTAGTTGAACTATCACGAGCGCAAATAACAGTTCGGTACGACATTCCCACTGAGTGATCAATCGGCCGAGTCACCTGTTATCACTTACTGTAACCGAGCAGCGACTGGATAAAGCACTTGTCTCTCTGACACTGGAGAACGATTTACTATGTGATATGATATCGCTCGGAAACTAAATGACGCTCCGTTGAGCTAATGGAACACTTACAAGCATGTGGAACCACATGTTTGTTCAGTTGAATTGATGCTTGTGTATTTAAATATTACACAATCACATAATTTTGCAAATGCATTTCTTTTATAATGTAGACATGTACTTCTAGTGTATGTAAGTTTATTTTTAACGATTAGATTTGCCTGTATCATTTATTAGTGTTGTTCAACTGAGGAAGCACCACAGCTACACCAGGTGATTGACTTTAGATAGAACCTATGTCCAATATGAAATTGCTTACAGACATCCATGGGCGACCGTGACTACTGACTATCAGGTGAACTGTATCGTCGTTTGGTACTTTAATCGGATAAAAAAAACATTACGGAGAGGTTCATACCTATATACAAATATTTTAGTCAGGTACACTGATAATTATGTCAACAGTGACTTAAATAGAATGTTATATCATAGATTCGCTAATCGTTTATTGCTTTTAGTCGAACGATTGGCTTTAACGCTAACTGTGGGAACTGATGCATTTAGTTGAACTAATCTGCGACTTGACAAACTGCACACGAATTTGATTAGTTCGAAATGTCTACAGTTATAAATTTCTGTTTCGTCTCCGGAACGAAGCTATCGCTTATCGCTGGCGTTTTCTGCACTTATATTTACACTGAGGTACGAATACAAATAGACACATACTCGAAATAGAAAATTAATGTATTCTAAAGTTATCAAAATATGAATTCGCAAAATAGTTTATTATGTAACTCGCTGAACAACTGACAATTACATAATTATGCGCATCGTCTCCGTGTACCGTTCGTGTCACCTATTCTCAGGATTCGAACCTGTGATCAGCTTCAGGTAGAAACCCTGTCCTGAATGCAATTGGTTCGTGAGGGCATCATTCATCATCGTGGGATACATGGTACATCAACATCATCCAAAAAAAAATTGAAGTGATGGTAATCTGACATCAACCACCAACCCAAAATTGGATAATATTCAGCACTTGCCAAATCTTTCCACCCATAAATGTAAACGGTGTTTCCTCAGGTTCATACCACGATGTATAACGTTTAAATAATAAAATCAGTCTGAATCTACCCAATCTAGACGTGTCACTTGATCTCTCAGTCTGCTTCCCACTGCCCTATATTTTTAGCGTTATATTGAGTGGATGTGATCTTAATTTTTTCAGCCCTGATCTACTTGTCCTCATTGACAACGAGGAGTCACATGATTATGAAAATGCTTGAGATGAATTTTGAGGAAATATATATTAAGTTTATTCCTTCAATATATATTAAGGGATATATATTGAAGGTGGTAGAACCAGTGTAGTTCGACCGGGGAAGTACCACCGCCACACCTATTTCTAGCGTGAAGCATTTCTTGCGTTTCGATAGAAGGGTGTGGTTGCCGGCATACTTTCACATGAGGCGACCATCATAGTCCTCAGGAGTAACAACGCATCTGTGATTGATTTCAGATGGAACCCATGTTCTGTATGTAGTTGATTACAGATGTCCATGGGCGGCAGTAACCACTCACCATCAGGTGGACTGCGTGCTCGTTTTCTAATTCAGTGAGATAAAAAAAAATCAAAGATTATTCAAAAAAATAAATGCATACAAAGAAGTCATAATACATGACTTCAGAGCTGCCATCGACTTTCAACCACGTAAAATAGTCTGATTGACTGATGCGAAGTGTTCCAGGTTCGAACCCTGCGAAGCAAACATTTAAAGGTCCCTAAGATGTCTGTACGTCTATCGTTGGCACTTGTACGAATGTTATGAATGAAAGCGTACCCATCTAAGAAACTTTTTTGAGCCCACTACAATCATTCACATTATATTTCCTGAACGATAATTGTGTGTAGTCACACACAATTATCGCGTGGCATATTACACCCGCGGGGAATCAAATCCACTCCACCAGTCACGATCACTTGTTACTTATGCGGTCTGAGTGGATTCTGCGGTACTGAGATAACTTGTCTGGTGTCGTCGTTAACTTACTAGCTTAACTGTGACTTGGAAGGACTGTTATAAGTTGAACTTATTATGTTTTTTCTTTTTTTTATCTGACTGAAGTAGCAAACGAGCATGCAGTCCACCTGATGGTAAGTGGTCACTGCCGCCCATGGACATCTGTAATCAACTACATACAGAACATGGATTCAATCTGAAGTCAATCACAGATACATTGCTATTCCCGAGGACTATGATGGTCACCTCATGTGAAAGTGTGCCAGCAACCACACCCTTCTATCGAAGTGCAAGAAATGCTTGACGCTAGAAATAGGTGTGGCGGTGGTACTTCCCCGGTCGAACTACACTGGTTCTACCACCTTAAAAATAAGCATCATTTAAGTTCCGACATATTTAGAAAACTGGTTGAACGCTTTTAATTGATGATTTCGACGACACCGACTCGCCTGTTTCAGCCTAATACCAGGACTGAAAGAACCTGCATTCAGATTTAAAGAATTATCAGTCTTTATATAGGCATACTTATTAGAGACATTCCAGCTTCTTCTTTTTCTTCTTCCAGCAGTTCAGCTCAGATCAATCGTATCTGTGGTTTATGACAGGTGTCCACAATTGGCAGTGGCTACTCACCATCATCAGCGTGCCAATTTGTAGTAAACTGTTATATTTTGTAATATATCAATACAAGCAAAGTAACAAAACCCTTAATAATTCGACTTTGGATATACCACGCGCTGCTGTGTTTTGATATGAAGGGTGTGGGAAACATATTATGTACCTCGTATACCGTCTTCATGATTCATCTCAAAGCTTAGATCTTGAAGTGTACGATGGCTAAACGTCACATAGATTTAATTACATATTACCTAATATATGCAATGATCACTAAACAGGGCTCTTTTTTACTGAACTGTAAGGCAAGATATTGGAACCAACTTTCATTTCGATCCCATTCCGATTTCTCAAAGTTACATGGATAAATTCTCACTAGAAAACGCTATACTAGATCAGTAGTACATCATGGATTCATATGCTATCTTCTCGTAAACATATAACTAACAGACGCAATATACAAGTAACTAACCGAGGAGCGAAGTTAACAAACTATGACAAAACCGTTGGAGTCAAGTTAAACTAAACGTCTTATTTCACACTCGGAAGGGTAAACACTATTGAAGGCGCCCGACGGCTCTCGCCTCTGTTATTGATAGAATTTATCAGCGATCGGGCTTAAGGGCCGGTGCACGGTATGAGCGAATAGCGATTAAGGACTAAATAGATAAGGGTTCTTCGTATATACAGCGAGTTAAAATTATCTTAGTAAATATGTTTTCCTTTTCTATGATGACTGTAAATAATCGGTATTTTTTGTAACACATTACGCGTACGTAATTGTTTAGTTCTCAAATATAGTATTTAGAAAGACAAGAAAATATTACTGTATACTCAGAACTGAACTATAGGCTAGTTATTAATTTTGACCGATACATTCGTTTCATATGTATAGTTCTCTCTCGATAAGCTCTCTCCATAAGTCTGCTCCCTCATCATTAAATATTATTATTATTACATTGGCTGCAACCCCACTTATTTTCCATTACTGGGAACCTAACAACCTAACATGTAATAATATACGTCTGTGATAAGTTTTCTTCATGACGAACGTTACGTTTTTCTAAAAAAGCTCCTTCGAGGCTTTTTTATAACTGTTTACGAACCACGTTAAATTAGACTAGTATCAAATTTAATCAACACATATTCGACTCATATTACATAGACTCTTATTAATAGAGATGGGCAGAGCATGGTAATATGACAGATATTGGTACAGAAATAAATATACTCATATTAAAAGTAATTCCTCTATCCAACTAAATCCGCTCCGCTTATGATTCGCACCAAACCACCAAAGTTGAGTACTGAACGGGGCCGCGTCACGCCGCGTTAAAATCATATAGCTTGTAAACTCATATACCTGGCGCGCGACTTGTGGCTTCCCCGACGCGAGCAGCGACGCGCTGACATGCTAGTGTTGCGTTACACGAACATACATTTATAAACATATACATTTATTAAATGTACTTTATGAATTACTAAGGAAATATTAATTTTCTTTCCAATTCATGACATTTTTGCAAACGTAAGGAATAGCGAAGTGGTAGAAAATAGAGTCTCTCGCACGAAGGGTTCAAATTACAGACACGGAGATAATCACGTGCAAATAGGAGATGAGATAATTATCACTTTCTTATATTCTAAACAACATCGAGAAGAAATTAAAGAATAACCCTTAATTGTCCACCAATTCGCACTAGGCCAGCGCGGTAGACTATGACCTAGAACTCTCTCATTCTGAAGACCCGTGTCCAGCAGTGGGACAATAATGGGTTATACCCCAACTCTTAATTTGCTAGGATAGCGCACTATGTACTCTCTTCGTAAAGACTTGTACCAGCGATGGGATGGGTAATGTTAACAGTATGTGTTTTAAGGTGGTTGAACTATTTTTGAATGGTCTGCAGAAGTCGATAGTCAATAGACTGTACCTAAGTACACAAAAACTTACAGACTGTATGTTTTTATATAGTTGAAGTACACTGAGCTTGCAATCCACCTGACGGTAAGTGGTCATTGCCGCCCACATTCTATACGAAGTTGATTTCATCTGTAATCAACTTCATACAGAACAACGTTCTGAAGTCAATCACTTACTCCCTAGGACCTTATGATCCCTTTATATGAAAGTGAGCCGGTACCTAGACCCTTCTAGTGAAGGCCCAGAACTACTTTACTCAAGAAATAGACATGGTACCTCCCAGATCGGACAACACTCATTTTACTTTGACACTAACTGCGGCATAGAACTTATATCTATCATACAGTTAGCCTTGCAACATCACGGATACCTCACGCACACAAAATTTACAGTCGAACAAGTGTCTTCCGACGGTGATTTATGTCGTTCAAAACTTTCCTTAAAACCCGGAGTTGCCTATAAAAGTCGCTGTATCCCCTTAATGCTTAATTTAGAGTCCTTAATTAAAATTCGGTAACAAAACATATAAACATGTCCACACACACCCACACACTCTAATTTAAGCCGCTTTTAAATCTCACGATAACTTTTAGAGAACTTCCTGAGTGACTAATATGGCGCATTGGAGCGTTTTTATTTTATTTACGGGATCTCTCGTTTATTTTATGGCAGTGTTTTAAACTAATATGTTTTTTCGTTAGAGCTCGTGTTTTCATTAATGTCTTCGTGTTTACAGCATTCGCTTAATAGTGATTTAAATGAGATCTGACGTTTGAACTTTTTAAATCAAAAGAGCTCACTTTTTGTATGAATATTCCCAATGGCAAGAAACTAATAATCACACAAAAATAATAAAAATGCATATTATGTTTCATAAAACAAAATAAAATAGCAACTTATTGATTATTTGTTTAATTTAGATCATAATAAACATAAATAAGACGAACACTTAATTAAACGTTCCTCTGAATGTCTTATAAAATGTTTTTATCTTTAAAAAAACACTATTTACAAATGTTATGTGCCAAATTAGTTGCATTAAATTTATAAGGATAATTTAAAACATTCAAATATAGTCTACAAGTTCATAATTTAAATATTCCAGTATCCAAAGTAGTATAATAATTAACATGAGAAGCTATCTAGACTGACGTAATTAATTTAAGAACAAGTCCAAAAACGTAAAATATGTTGTTTATTTAAAATATGTACGTATAAAAAATATAACGCGACTATAAATATAACCATTAATATTATAATATTTTGTTGAATAAAAGGTCTAAGTTTGATTCTCTCTGACTGATTAGAGCCGATATAAAGAACCTTTTTCAATGTTAATATGTGAATTACAACAAATTTCGGTATCAAGTAATACCTGGTTAAAACGCAACTAATACGTAGCTGTAACGTTAAATCAAAAAACATTTTATTACACTATTTACAATAGATTTAACGTCTCAGGGCATGCTACAAAACATCACGCTCCTTGTGACGTAGTTAGGTAAATAGCAACTAAATAAACGTTTGCAAGATACTTTACAAATTTTTAAAAAAAGTTAATATCAAGTTCAATCCTAATTAAAAGATTATGATAATTGTTAAAATGTGAACTATTTAAATGAATAAATAAAATGTATACAATTTCAGGACATGTTTTTTAAAGAGATTCCTTAATGTTAAAACTATTTAGATATCTAAACGATAAATGATGTCAAACACCATTGTTATAACAAAATTCACATTTGCACATATTTTACAAAATAAGGTGTGTCGGAATACCTGGGATTCGTACCTCAGACACCCTGTGAGTTTTCCACCACGTATCTACTACAATTGACAAGCAATGAAGCGCTATTTTAGGCACCCTCCATCGGATCATCAATCTAAAACACTTAAACGCTCGAGTCCAAATAGACGAGCACATTACCATCGTATCCGATACCAAATCGATCGGAACGACAATCGATACAGAATCGATGTCTCGCTACCATTCCAAATGACAATTTTTATTCTTATTCCCTCACTAGCTTTGTATCCGCGGTTTCGTCGATGTATGAAATTAAAAGCTATATATTTTAATCATTATATATAAATTTGTTTATCTACTGAAAATAAAATATCTAT
Organism: Spicauda simplicius; assembly: GCA_949699795.1. Lineage (NCBI taxonomy): Eukaryota > Metazoa > Arthropoda > Insecta > Lepidoptera > Hesperiidae > Spicauda > Spicauda simplicius. Next base: position 21,590,208 of record OX453063.1, read on the forward strand.
ATACAGATCGAAAGGTGTTGTGTATTCCGGGTGTTTTTATATCTATTGACTAGCTGACCCGGCAAACGTTCTATTGCCATATAAAAATTTAAAAAAAATGTTAAGGATGGACAAACCTTATCACTAAGGGGTATGAAAGATAGATGTTGACCGATTATCAGACCTACTCAATATGCTCACAAAATTTCATGAGAATCATCGATGAGAAGGAGTACGGGAACGAAGTGTGTGACACGAGAATTTTATATTAAAAATTTAAAAAAAAAATTTAAGGATGGACAAACCTTATCACTAAGGGGTATGAAAAATAGATGTTGGCCGATTCTCGGACTTATTCAATACGCTCCCAAAATTTCATGAGAATCGGTCAAGCCGTTTCGGAGAAGTACGGGAACGAACAGTGTGACACGAGAATTTTATACATTAGATAATAGTGCTTTCTGCAAACAAACCCATAGAAGGATTTTTATCGATTTCTTAGGTGCCATGGACACTCGCGAAAGAATACAATACTCCGGCCGATTGCGAATCGGACTCAAGCATGAAGGATTCCGTACCATTATCTTTAAAAACGGTAAAAAACACATTTGTTGTAAGAATGCCCTCCTTAAATATTTTATTTTGTTGGATTTGCTGCTATGACGACAATAGAACTGTTTGGCTATCACCGTACATGTGATACAGCCTGGTGACATACTGGCGCACAGACGGCCAGCGGAGTCTTGGCAATTGGATCCCCTTTCTTACCCTCTGGATACTGAATCCTTAATTTTTTTATCTGAATGAAGTAGCAAACGAGCATGCAGTCCACCTGATGGTAAGTGGTCACTGCCGCCCATGGACATCTGTAATCAACTACATACAAAACAAGGATTCCATCTGAAGTCAAACACAGATGCGTTACTACTCCCAAGGACTATGGTCATCTCATGTACAAGTGTGCCGGCAACTACACCCTTGCATCGAAACACAAATGCTTCACGCTAGAAATATGTGTGTCAGTGGCACTTCCCCGGTCGATCTACACTGGTTCTACCACCTTCAAACTAACTTAACTACTTAAATATCCTAGACCCACAACATAAATCTAAACTCTTCCCGTTGCATGTAAGACCTCAGCAGTGGGGCAATAATGGGTAGTCGAGAACTTCTAACGCGTACATTCATACATGCACATCCTTTGTATATACATAGAGAATATATTATAACGCAGAAAACCATAAAGCAGATAGAAGAACGAATGCCACGGTGATAATTCCAATTACCATAATCGTAAAATTTTATTGATTTTAGTCTTTATGTTGGAATTTTATAAACGATGGATGGGAATTATTCTGTTTTCTTAATTACGGTTAGTTCTAGCGTAATATATAGCAAGCGTATTCCGTCAGAATTTTTATTTTAGATCGAATATTGAACAAATAAAAGTAAACTGTGAATTTAGAAGTAGGTAATTTCCAAACGAGCACGAGCTTGTTAAATATAATGCATTTTTTGAAATAATTAAACGCCAGTACGATGTATGATCAAAATCATTGGATTCAGAGGGCACAGGACGGGTTAGAGTGGCGCCATTTAGGGTAGGCCTATGTTCAGCAGGGGACATTAAAAGGCTGTTGGATGGATGGAGTACGATGTATTTAAAGTAAGAAAGTAAAATATTATCAGAAAGCAGTCAGGAAGTAAAAGTCTAAAAAAACTTTGCAGTCAAAGAAAACACGAACGGTCAATCCAGTGACTGGCGACCAAGAGATAGACGCTACACAGGCACATAAACGTTCAGTGTCGTTCAGCTGAACGGAAAAGCACATACTCGTAAACTGTTCCTATCGCCGCAGTATGGTGCTTGTAAATCATCCCCGTTGAAGAAATACGAAGGCAGCCGTACAACCTTCAACAGCATCGATCTCCGTGAATAGATACGATATAACGATAAATCCCATCTGATATTTATTCGATTGTTTCTATTGCCATCTCCGAAACGGTAACTCACGTCAGCAATAACAATATATCGATACGAAACGGTTATTGAATAGACGATCGATAACGATTCCGCGAATCACGGCATCGGCTAAGTGAAACTCGAAATCAGAGATGTCCAATTCTGACGACCGTATGCCGACGTCGCAAAAGTGAGTTTTGATCGAATTCCCAACGGAAAGTATTAATAGATGTCTCGCGGGATTATTTAAATAATTTATTGCGATATTTCGGACGCGCTAATAAACATGTCGGATCTAGAATGTGGATCGGCGAGTCGGCTGTAAATCGTTAATTCGAATGATAATCGTCTCGCGCGACGCCGTGACAGATTTACAGTCGGTACCTGTTCGCTTGTATTTGTGCACGATTGTACCAGCTTCGAGTCAAAGGTTGGGTGAAGCAATAATTTTGTATTTATGAGCTCGATAATTCGATATAATCATCAAATTGAAATGAAGCAGACAACGTAGAATCTAGAAGTAATGGAGAATAAACAATTCTAATTTTAAAATATGCGTTTTAGAAATAACTAACTTGCGAAATTGCTATTTCTGTCAAAATTGGTATTTATGAAGAATACATCAACTTATAATGTTAAAATATTTAATATTTATGGACATATTTTCTAGGAAAGCTGTAACATATTGAGTTACTAATTTTAATAATATTTTATGTGGCTACTTGGAAACAAACTAATAAGTCACACAAAATGACCGAAAATCATTAGGCATTAAGAATGCAAAAATAATGATTTAGTGTTATAATGTTTTGCTATGGCGCCACGATGTTTTAATGTTTATAAAATTATTAACACAAATAACCGATTACTTTGTCTCTGTTAATTATTTGGAAGACTTTTATTTACAAATTGACTACTGTTCGGATATGACGACCCGCGTGGCGGAGCGGTTAACGTACCGGTCTGACGCGCAATGGGTCCCGGGTTCGATTCCCGGCCAGACAGGTATCTGAATGATGAGTTTAGATTCGTGTTCTGGGTCTGGGTGTTTATGTATTCGTCTTGTGTGTGTCCATGGTACCCACGACACAGGAGAAAATCCTAGTGTGGGGCTATGAGTGTAGAAAGCGTGTGTATTTAGCTTTAAGTATGACTGAACTATGGTCTATGGTCTATGATATAATAGATTTTAGTAGTAGGATTCTTCGCGGTTAGACTCTACCACGGTAATGGTATCTATACTAGTACTGTGACTCTACTATCTTATTTGTACCTTAGAGAAGAGAAAAAAAAGTATCATAGTAACACAATATGACAAGTGTCACAAATATTTAGGGGCAGGACGTATTTCTTGTAAAACTGAAAACAAACAGTAATATAGTTTTTCATATGTAAGTTCCCCTTAATCCTCATAAAGAGCAACGCAGCTCTGACATGGGGTAAAGCCCATTATCGTCTCTTTGCTGGGCAAGGGTCTTCTCTTAGAATGAGAGAGTTTTAGGCCGTAGTCCACCGCGCTGGCCAAGTGCGAATTACAGCTCCGACATACTTCGATAAAACTCCATGTTTAGTTGACTACAAATGTCCATGGGCGGCAGTGACCACTGACCATCAGATGGACTGCAAGCCCGGAGGCTAAAGTTATAAAAAAGAACTCCATATTCTGTATGAGTGGATAACTGATATCCATGAACGACACAAACCAGTGACCATCAGATGGACTGCAAGCTCGAAGGTTATTTCAAGGTTATAAAAAAAACATATTCTGTATGAGAGAATAGCTGATATCCATGAACGACAGAAACCACTGATCTCCACATGAGCTACATGTTTCCATTACATTAAAAAACTGCGTGTGTAACTTTTAATCACCTGAGTTCACCTCATCATATACATGAAGCAAGATAATTTATATTGCCTGCAAAGTAAATAATTTAAAGTTACGCCACTTTATCATAACGACGTAGGTGCAAATTGATTTAGATGACGGCTTTCCATTTTATTACTTGTGTTAATAATGTAAGAGCGTTTTGATATTAAAATTGTAAATTTGTTATGAAAACGACATACTTATATGGAATTTGGTCAACATTGCGTAAGCCAGAAAAGTGCGAGTTGGAATCACGCACGAAGGGTCCCGGTCCCGTATTATATAGAAAAGAAAAAATAATAACGAGTTGTTTGGGAGCCCCCTTTAAATACTCATTTTATTCTGGTTTAATATTTCTTGTTATAGCTTCAACAGAAACATTATATCATGAAGTATTCCCGGGGCGTTATGGCAAGGGGCTCTTAAAAAAAGGTGCGGAAAGAGCTCTCCTTCAAAGTCGGCGATGCATTGGCGACTCCTCTGGTGTTGTAAAAGTCCATAGGCGACAGTGACTACTTTCCATCAGGTAGCACGTCTGCCTTATCGTTAAGTTTAAATATAAAATATACCTATATATATTATCCGTGAAAATTTAAACTGTCTCACTATCACCGTTCATGAGATACAGACTAGGCAGACGTACAGACGGATAGCGGACTCTCAGTAATAGGGCTTAATATGGCTCCGTTTCTACATTTTGGGTATAATATTTAAGCCTTGTGTCCATTTGAAAGATCTCTCTTTATTGGCGCAGTTACACAAGATTCCATTCTTGTCAATATTTTGAACAAATTAATTACATATATTGCTAAATAACTTATACATGCTACCGTTATATTATTCGACACAAAATCATATAACTACCGAATTTGATCGCCGACTGCTAATTAAGAAATCAATTTAGGTCGTCATTAAGCGTCCGTTTAACATTTTCTATTAAGTTTTTAATTATTTATGTTTATTGTTATATTATACTAATAAATACATATATTAATAATGATTCCATGGAATCAAGATTACATTTTCTTATATATATATATATTTTCTTTATATTTGTTAAGAAGAAGGAGCAATTTATTTACATTTTTTCCGTCTCAATCTAATCTCCTTTTTAATTTTCACACCTAAAATGAATATAATTTAAATAGAACATATATTTTAAAAGCACGCGACATTGAATTACAAAAACATGTTTCAACAAAATATAAATGAGGGAAATCTAAATAAATAAAATATTCTTTCAATATTTATGCTTTACCTTATTCTTTTTATATATTTGATTTTCTATAACGAAACTTAATTCGGGTACATTTCCGCAAGGAAAGAAATATTTTATATAGGTTCTCTTTTAGAGATAACTTAAATAACTTTTAACTATGAGTCAGTAACATGGAATATGGATATCGTAAGCTAACGATCAATTTTTACGACTTCAATATCAGACCCCATCATTTTCTAGATCAAAATTATCAACACCTTACAAATTACTAGCCATAAAATATGCAACACATAACAGGACTCATATCCATTATATTCCCTATTGCCTCAGTTTCAGAATGACTATGACCTATCAACGTGAAGTCTGGTTTAACTAGTTCATTCGATAGTAACATGAACAACTTATTAACTGTAAAGTGCATAATCGATTAGACGTAGGGTTCGGCAAACAGGTTACATTTGCTTATGCCTAAAAATAAATAAGTCACGAAGACGTGTGACCGTACAGGGTGATCCGAAAATGTACGCTGATTAAATAAATTCTAATGTAGTTGCTACACGAGTAGTCCTTTCAGAAATGTTACGTGTGAAATGGTAAAGAATTATTTCCTTCCATTCTCTCTAGTTCTTTGAGGTCTACTGCTTGACATAGGTCTCCGCAAATGAGGTTTTGCCAATAGCCAGGGATCGTTAATGATACATCCTTATTATTCTATCCCTTACGACACCTTACGACATTTACGGGAAGAGAGAGATTTTACTTAGACCACCCCCCTGATGACCCTACACTAATATTCATCAAAATATTTTTATGTATTTAAGGAATACTTACACTGGTATCAGCTTAATAATTATTTTTTTTATTTTCACAATTTTTCGTTTTTTTTTTTTTTATCTGATTGAAGTAGCAAACGAACATGCAGTCCATCTGACGATAAGTGGTCACTGCCGCCCATGCATATCTGTAAACAACTTTATATAGACCAGAGGTTCTATCTGAAATCAATCACAGATGCGTTGCTACTCCTGAGGACTATGATGGTCACCCCATATAAAACAGTGCCGACAACCACACCTTTCCATCATAAACTCTCCTTTCCTTGTAAACTCATTATGAAAATATACCGTAAACTATAAATTCATAATCCATTATAATTGTCCTAGTTTTTCATGGTCGCTCCCTTTCAGACCACCCTGTAGTAGAAACATCAGGCAGGTACATATTTTTGGGAAGTTGCCAAAATTATAGAGAATAGGTCACGGTGGGCGGATGGAAGCTTTTTGGAACCGAAATGTCTATGATTATCTGTATTGACGAGTAAAAAATACGGAACTAGAATTTTTTGTAAAACTTTTGATGAAAAAAAAAACCTTTTTGATAAGGTTTTTTTAAAAAAACCTTTTTGATAAGGTTTTTTTTTAAGTACCGTTGCTCATGTTGTAGGTTTTTAGTTTATGAAATATAGTTTTTGATACTTTGGAAATAAAAACAAATCTAATGACAAATCAAAATCTTTCAAACGGTTACGTTGCACACAAGCAGTAATCTGAACCGTTTGAAGACAAAGAAAAGCATCTGCAAAAGCAAAAGCATTTTCAAAATACCTACTTATTTTGAAAATGCTTTGGATGCGTCAAGTTGATTCTATTTTCTATTATAAAAAATATTAAAAAGTACGCTATTTCTAAAAAGAATAGTAACTTTATTCTTATAAAAAAGTTTGTAAGTTTGTTTCTGTCAGTGCCTTAACTTTATTGAGGAAAAATCGCTTGCCCCTGCATATTGTGGGGCCACACAGAACGCTATTGTCATTTACGACTCAGTCCAACTTGACAACTGTTTACGTGTTTTTATTGACAGCTAAACGCACTTTACGACTTTACCGCGTCCTAAATCTATTTTATTAATGTTTTATACGCGGCAGAGCTAATCGACGTTTTTATGGCCCTACAAAATAATTAACGTTATAGTAAATTAGTAACGGTAGCTTCCATAAACTATAGTCTATTTAGTATCCTACGTAATTATATAATTATTACACTAGGTATATAACTTTAAGCACATATTTGTAATTTTTAAATCATTACCAAGTGCTTAGTCGTCAGATATCAAACATAGGAATTAGGTTATCCTCCCACTTATATGTATATGAGGTGACCATCTTAGTGCTCAAGAGTAAAAGCGCATCTGCGATTGACCTGAGATAAAACTCTTGTTCTGTATGAAATTGCTATTTGTTATCACTTACCATCAGGTGTACTGAAAGCTCGTTTGCCACTTTAATTTGTAAAACTCACCACATCGAATATGTCCTATATATTTTTTTTTCAGTTATAGGAGGAATATAAAATACAAAGTAACATAATCCCTCACGATCATAAAATTCTCAACCAAAATCTCGTTAAGTTACAAGGCAGTTAATAACTCTACTTCTAGGTAGATCTAGGACGGTTACCGGAGAGGTACCCACCAATCCTTAACTTAAAGCAATTCTTGCGTTTTGGTAAAAGAGTGTGCGCGCCTATTTCTACCGTGAAGCATGTCTTGCGTTTTGACGGAAGGGTGTGGTTGCACACTTTCACATGAGGCGACCATCATAGTCCTCGAGAATAGCAACGCATCTGTGATTGATTTCAGATGGAACCCATGTTCTATATGAAGTTGATTACAGACGTCCATGGGCGGCAAAGAGATAAAATAAAAAACCTTCATAGGAAGCATCTGTAATGAAGTGTCCACAGACGGTGACCACTTACCATTCTATGGACGGCACGTTTGTTTGCTACATCATTCTCATAAAAATATCCGATTCTGAATAAACGCCAATGTGTCGCGAGCCTTAATGAAAGGCGGTCAGATCGCCTTGTAAAAGTTTACGACGGATAAAATCAGTTATAAAACTCTATGAAGCCGTAAATTTAGCGATCGGCGACCGTTTAAAAGACGGGAGCTATTCCGAAGTGTATAAATCAGCAGTCGGCCGGTTTCGGGCCTATTCGGAGCCGATCGTAAAGATTAACGTTGTGTTTGTAAACACAGTTTTACGTGGATGCGACGCGGTTTTGGAGATCCCTCGGTTATTGGTGACCCACGACATAACTGAGTTTTTTTTTTCAAAAAAGAATCCCGTGCTCGACTACCAGAGAAGCAATATCGAACCTAATACAAAAAGTTGACCCAATATTTGATAATAATTTAGATTACTTCTTTAAAATTTTTGTATTCTTATATCAAGTGCTACGTAGATTTTAAGTCGTAAATACAACAAAATCAAATTTATAAACAAAAATACATACGGAACAACGTTCGCGAGCCCGACTTACGCTTGGCCATTTTTTTGTTTCTGCTTTTATGAAGCACTTTATGACTGCACACTATTGGATTTTATTGCGATGCCCGCAGTGTGATTGATACGTTCCTGCTAGCTCCGAACACGCATCCAGATGTATTTACGAGCTCCAAAAGGCACTTATGGAGACCGAATTCCAAATGAGCTTTGATTTAGTGCTTTCATGATTACAGATGTGGCACTAACTAAGCGATGCATTTAGGCAAAAGGAGCACACGACGCCCAGGTGGACAGATAACCGCTAGATTCAGAAGGCGGAAGACCGGTTGGAGTGACGGCAATTTGAAGACGCCTCTGGTCCACAAAAGACTGATAAACTATATGTATGGTATGTTACACTTGATGAGCGTAATATTTCAAGAGTAACCTTTCAATATTCTTATTCACCGGTCAATTTCAATATTTTTTTGAAAATAAGTGCATGCGATTAAATCCTCGACTTCTGTAACACGTACATTTTAAGCTTAAGAAACAGAGTTAAGACTATCGTCATCAGATTAACCACCATGATCTAAAATGGCCGCATTATTTGTAACATTCTAAGCTAAAATAAAATTAATAACAAAGTTAATATTTGAACATACACCAAACAAACAACCAAAAGGCACAAAATGAACTAGTAAAGGATCTCTATAACCTCACAAAGCTCTAAATCAACCTCAAACGAGAAAAAATATCTCTATTCATTGTGTTCTGACAACCTGTGCCTCATCACTAAATGTGCCTCACATCAGTAAACGTGCCTCATATCTCCTTTGTATCGACAGCTGGTTGTAAACTCATCGCACTCGCCACAAAGACACCACTTAACTTTATAATCACTTCCACTCAAGGGTTAAGAGTAGGGTTACCATACGGCGTTGTAATAGTATTTTTTTTTTACCTGACTGAAGTAGCAAACGAGCATGCAGTCCACCTCATGGTAAGTGGTCACTGACGCCCATGGACATCTGTATTCAACTACATACAGAACATGGGTTTCAAATGAAGTCAATCACAGATGCGTTGCTACTCCAAGGACTATGATGGTCGCCTCATGTGAAAGTGTGCCGGCAACCACAGCCTTCTATCGAAACGCAAGAAACGCTTCACGCTAGAAATATGTGTGGCGGTGGTACTTCCCCGGTTGAACTTCACTGGTTCTATCACCTTGAATTTACATATATTGAAGTCTGTCTGGAGTATCTAAACAACCGTTATTTCAACTATCTAGAGCATATATTTATTTATTCTAATTCGATTGTCCACAAACCTTGCAACGGTTTGTTATAGGCAATCCAGTCCCAGAAAATCCGAGGGCACTCGTACTTACAGATCCTTCAGTTTCTCATTTTCCTAAGACCTTTCTTCCACCATATACCACTTCACAAAAATATATAAAACATAACAGTTAAAAAATAAATGTATTGGAAAAATTCGCGAAACGGGGCGGGTCATCATACAGACGTGTGATATAGAGGGTATTAGATTATTTTGCCATAATACATCAAAATAACGAATCAAAATGTATTTTCTACATTTTGGTCACATATATAGATTTAAAGTCTTAAAGTATGCTTGCGTACTTTTCATTGAATTTGTCCTTGTACACAACACATAAAGTCCGCATAAAGAAATAATAATTAAAATCGATTACTGAACAAAACAACGTCACGTCAAATAGATGACAATTATCCTGTCCTGGTTTATTAACTCCGCGCATGTAAACCCTAATCGAGAATAATATAAGTGGAACCGGGAGCCGAGTTGTCGTAAAACAACAAAGGTTTACGCCTGGTTTGTGGGTTAACAATTGTTTTCTCACGTGCATAAAAACCGGCAATAAACCTTTGTCGGGCAAATCATTGGAACGGTGTGATTTAAGTGGGAATTTGTGGTGACACCACAACGTCGGCGGGGATCTAAATATTTGATTTACTACCTGAGAATTTTACTGACTCATTATACATTCACTGATTGTTGAAAATCGATAAAAATTAGGATTAAATAGATTATTTACGACGTGTTCTGACTTGTTGATACGATGGTGCCACTTATAGACGTGTTGATAAAACACGGCTGGGTCATATTGATAATTGAATTTAGAAAATTATCTCTATATCCTAATTTATGATATATTTATCATTATTAAGATACATGTATTGACTGTTGTTTATATATGCTGAGATTAACAGTATTGGATATATTTTTGGAATATATTTTTTAAAGTATTAAGAGGCTTAAAGCAGTCCACATTGTCATTTCAAGCCAACTGATGGGTAATTCATAAGGGCTAAGACGATAGCTTAAAATTTAAGTCAGCAGGCATCACCGACAACTACTTCGCGCTAGAAATATTTGCATAACAAGTGAGTAAAATTTTCTACCCTTGGACCTGGTACAGCAGGCAACAAAGGGAAGAGAAAGCATGACGTAAAATTGTTACCCGCAGAGGTCATAAATTTCACTAAACTGCATACAATTTTTATTGGTTCCCTTAAGTCATTGTTCCCGATCTGCCGAATTACGCAGCTGCCGGTGGCCACTGAATTTAACTAAGTATTACTTTAATTTATACTCATAATAATTTAACAAGTATTTTTTAAGATTTATGAATGAAAGAGGAGCCTTTATATTAAATCCTGAACAATGTTAAGGCTGAACTCTGTAATTCTCGTTGTTGAGCAAAATATGAGAAGGTGTTAGTCTTACGGTCAGTCTTAGTGTATAAGGTTCCGGTGTCCAAGTTAGTCGTCAGGGTCAGCAATGTATTGCATCAGATTAAGGATGTCTCGTTTTATTTGGATTTTTTTTTAGATACACCGGCATACTTTTATATGAGGCGACCATCTCAGTCCTCGGAACCAGTACGCAGGTAGTAACGCAACTATGATTGAATTTAGATACAACTTTTGTTCCGTATGTATGTAACCTATAAGTTGCGACCAGATGTCAATGTGCGGAAGTTGCCACATACTATGAGATGGACTGCGCTTGCTACTTCAATCTTATCAAAACTAAAGATGAGCTGCAATGACCGTCGAAGTTATCATTGCACAACTTTGGATTCTCAGTTGGCGCCCTGTGAATGAATTTTGAAAAAGCACTTCCATCCATCCATCCATCAGCCTTTGTAAGTCCACTGCTGGACATAGGCCTCCCCTAATCTGCGCCACTTCGACCGGTCCTGAGCCATCTGAATCCAGCGGTTACCCGCCGTCTTCTTCAGGTCATCAGTCCACCGGGTCGGGGGGCGGCCTGCACTCCTTTTGCCGAGGCGTGGTCACCATTCGAGGACTCTTCTACCCCATCGGTTATCTGTCCTACGAACGATGTGGCCTGCCCATTGCCACTTCAGCCTACTAATTCTGAGAGCTATGTCGGTAACTTTCGTTCTCCTACGGATTTCATCATTACGAATTCTGTCGCGCAGGGAAATACCAAGCATAGCTCTCTCCATAGCTCGCTGAGCGACTTTGAGCTTACGCACGAGGCTCACAGTAAAGGACCACGTCTCGGCGCCGTATGTCATCACTGGCAACACGCACTGCTCGAACATCTTCGACTTCAGGCTCTGAGGTATATCGGATGAGAAGATATGGCGCAGTTTCCCGAACGCTGCCCAGCCGAGTTGGATTCTACGAGTGACCTCTTTCTCGAAGTTGGACTTACCCATCTGCACCACCTGCCCCAGGTAAATATATTCGTCAACAACTTCGAGGGTGGTGTCGTCAACAACGACCGGTACGGGTGTGACATGGACGTTAGACATGATCCTTGTCTTGTCCATGTTCATCTTAAGACCCACCCGTTGAGAGGCACCAGAGAGGTCACTGAGCATGGTGTTGAGGTGCTCCATCGACTCCGCCATGATGACTATGTCGTCTGCGAATCGAAGGTGAGTGATATATTCGCCATCGATGTTCGCCATCGAAAAAGCACTTATCTATGTAATATATAAAAACTGTGCAAATTTTATTTTATCGTATTAAGCTGTATTGTCATTTATTTCAAAAATAGATAAAAACACGCACTTTATTTTAATTACATACATTGCTTATCTACCATGTGTCTGTCACTTCCAGTGCATCCAACTACCATCATTGTCAATTAAATACAATTTATTTCTCACAAACACTCACTCTAATCTCCTTAATAACATCTATTTAGCAAAAAAGAAATGAAGCCAACATAAATCTGCATTACAACTATCGCACGTGGCGGTAATTAAAAACGGGCGGTCTTCATAATTTACATAAAATTTGTAATTTATAAAAATAGTATTTACAATAGATTTCATACGATAATACATGATGAATACTATATTTATAGCGACTACTAAGTCTAATGTGTACATGTTAATAGATTATGTATCTATCTATCTTGGAGAATCGGCTTATCAATATATTTTATTATGCACTTTACTTATTTGCTAGGAAGAATACAACCCTTTAAAATAAAACTCACACCTTCAAAATCTTTCTAAAATGTGAAAAATAGTAAAGAAGATTAACATAGGTACTTGGCTAAAAAAAGATTCTGTACGTCACGTTTTTTTACAAAATGAAAATAAAGGCAAGTTTAACATTGGTTTGTAATTACGCGTTGAAGATGATTGGCGGCGATTAAAGCCTGCGAAGACTACACTCACAATGAGCTTCAATATCATCTACGTACGGCCACTCAACCAGCGAGTATCTCTATATGATTATAGCGAGTATCTCTATATTATGATTAGTATGAAATTTTGCACGGTTATAGTGGACGTAGAGAAGGAGTCGTCGTCAACCCATTACTGTCCCACTGCTGGGCACGGGTCTTCTCTCGGAATGAGAGAGCTTAGGCCATAGTCCACCGCGCTGGCCAAGTGCGAATTGGTGTGGAGTAAGGAAGAGAAGGAGTGCAGAATGTTAATATTTTGTTCAAATAATGAATGTAACATACAGAAAATCAAATAAAACACATTACACACACTACCGTGCATTTGTCACAAACATAAATAATCAAAGAAATTAAACATATGAAAACACAGAACGTGAAAAATGTCAAATGTCTTTGTTAAAATACCCGTTATTGATTTTAAATGCAGCTTTGTCACTTTAACCTCTTTTTACCTTTCGGGTGTATTAAAATAACATGAAAATTAGTAAAAAATAAATTTAGGAAATATTTTGGACAATATCAAGTTTAGTTTTCAGTTGAATTACGGTCGAATTTCGACCGTTGCTATGGGTGTCTAATTGCAATAAAAACGCCACAAATCAAAATGTCGTTTCAGCAACAATGTGGCAAACGAGAATTTATTAATAAATCATTCTAAAGGTGTTGAATTTTAGAATCATCATACGACGTATTAATGTTATAAATTTGCGCTAAGACGGAAATTGTAACGAGAGATTTAACTGTTTTAAACGACAGAGATTTGATCCTGAGAACGTTACTTACAAAGCAGCATGATTGAAACTGTAACTTTCATATTTCTAGACTCGTACACAAGACATCCATCTTCCCCGCATGCAAACGAAGTGCCCGCTCGCTTAGCGCCCGCGCCCGACCCCGCCTGCGCTTACACCCATTACAACTGACAAAAACGCGTATAATAGCAAAAATAAATATTATTTATCGCTTCACGGTGGCTTAGTCCCGTACAAAAACGACCTATGAGTTATAACGCCGTATTACATTTGTGTTTTGTGCGCGCTTTTTTGTATGGCCGTAACTTTATATTTATTGCGCGTTTTAGTTGAATATTCAAAGTTGTCACGTCACGGTGCCGCTTTCAATTGGTATGCAATCTAACTGGTGCGCTCCCTAAACTATTTATCAAACGAATATAAGCGTTAGATCCTTCGAATAGAATGCATAGCGTGAAGAGGCACCCGCAAAGTAACTTGGTTGGTGGCAACGTAAAAAACTTACATAAATATTGTTGAAAACCGTGTAAAGAGTTATCGAATGGTTGTAACTAAACTGAATAGTGTCAAATGTGACTACGACTTTATACGTGTAAATTGTTTCGTTGATTGTCCGATTTGTACCGTTTAAGCGACGACTTTCTGGCTTTAATGTCTTATTCGCTTCATCAGTATTCTTAACAATATTACAAGACAAAGACTTTTTTTTAAGAAACCGTGTCTTTTTTGTAGTATTCACAAGGTGGTAGAATTATTTGTGATTTGAGTCAGGATGCAACACTACCCCACTACACCTATTCTGTCTGATAAAAGCGTTGATCTTTTTGTCTTGAAACATATATACTTATCTGACACGTTTGAACTTTGTCCTCAGGAGTCGCGACGCAAGCAACATCAGGTAAGACTAATCACATCGAAATTGATTACAAGTTTCCATGGACGTCAGTGACCGCTTACTATCATTACTATAGACTACATGCTCCTTTCGTAGAGCAGTGATAGCCTAATGGTTGAAACTTGCCCTCTCAACCGGGAGGTCCGAGGTTCAAACCCAGGCACGCACCACTGATTTATGTGAGTATTAGAAATTAGTCATCACTGCTTTACGGTGAAGGAAAACATCGTGAGGAAACCTACACATCCGAGAGTTATTTAAAACAAAAAGTTCTCAGAGGTGTGAAGTCCACCAATTCGCACTTGACCAGCGACTAGACTATGGCCTAAAACTCTCTCATTCTGAGAGAAGATCCGTGCCCAGCAGTGGGACAATAATGTGTTGTACCCTAGCTCGTATCCTACTTTCTAAAAAAAATATTTTGCACCCTACTGAAGGTACCGTGGAAAGTACGCGTTAAATACGGCATAGGAGATGCCTGATGTCATAGGAATCGCTATTATGTATACCGCAACAGTGCAAATTGGTGTTGCTGTGAGTCGTTACATAGATTCTAAAAAACAACAACATATTAGACGTAAAGTAGATAGATTAATCTACCACTAGCGCCCATCAATAAGTCTCTCGCTCCACCTTAGGGCCGGCGCACATATGACGGAGCGCAGCGCAGCGCAGCGCAGCGCATGCCCGCGAAATTTTCTTAACGAATCACACACTAGCCGAAATTCGCGCTAATTACTGGGAGAATGCGCGCGGATGCGCGCGGATGCGCGAGCATGCGCTTCCATGCTCCTCAGAAATAAATTGCTGTTATTTAATTTTGGATATTATTTCTAAAGGGACAATGACGATAATAGTTTGACAGCAAAAAATGCGCTGCGCTGCGCTCCGTCATATGAGTGCCGGCCCTTAGTTTCCACAATATATCTCGGTTGAAATATCGGCAAAAGAATTTTAAAACAGTAACAACAGGAATGATAGAGGTAGTATTAATATTAAAATTAAAGATTGTCATTGAACTAAATCAAATTACAAAGTATAAACATTCGTAAACAGCAAACTGTGTACACTGTATATTAGGTAGCACCATCAATTGTAAGCAATAGTAACTAATATACAGTGTCATGGCTGTTTTACCCATCCCGAAAACACAGCAAGGGTAAGTTCCTACCCATATGAGGTGGTGGTAGCCATGTGTGTGGCGTGAGTACAACATAATATGTGTTTCATGTACTTTTAAGTATCATACAGCATTTAAAAGTGAAGTAAGTGTACGAACCGTTTTCGTTGGTGTTGAGCCAGCGGTAGGAAGGTCGCGGCTGTTGCTTAGAGCGCATCTCTAGCCGCGCGCGCCGCTCGCCTCACTCGCTCTCATCTGGGAACAAAGTCAGCTATTCAGACCACCACACATACAATACATCATCAGGAGACTCCTCTTTTATATAAGATTGAAGTAGCGAAGGTACATGACATCCACCTGATGGAAATGAAATGAAATGAAATGAAATGAAATGTCTTTATTTTGCATAGGCCTTTGGGGGCGCTTACAAATTGTCAGTTACATTTATATATTTTTTTTTACACTACCACCGGATCGGAACACGACCTCAACTGAGAAGATCCGGCAAGAAACTCAGTGAGTTTGTCTTTTTTCTTTGTATATCTTTTTTTTTAATTTTTTTATTTGCCATCTTGTTTTTACATGGGTAACAAAAGTTAGCTCCAGTAAGTATGGTAAGAACTCACAGCCCCTCGAGGACATCTGTAACTTCTTATGTGTAGTTTATCTGAAGTCAATTACAGATGCGTTGCTACAAGTGAGAACTAAGACCGTCACTTCACTTGAAAGTGAACCGGCCATCGCACCTTTCCACCAAAACTCAAGAACCGCAGAAATTGATACGACGGTGGCATCCGAACCATACGGCGGTTCTTACCACTTGGCGAATAAGACTTAATAAGGCGAATACGGTAAAATGTACTTTCCATTTATTTTTACAATTTTAAAACAGTAGAATGAAATAAAATAGAACTTAGAGAAAAACATCAGTAAGAATTAACCATAAATATACTTTGAAAATACGCACCACTGAGTTTAAATGTCACTACTTAAACTCTTTTGAAAGCACGCATCAAACTAACAAAATCATAACACATCGGTTTACAAGCAAACAAATACATACCTAATACAACAAAGGTAACTTGATCGACAAATGTGTCTCGTTATCGGTTCAAATTTATGTCTTTTCCAAAACGTATGACATTTCCGTCCATCGCGAGATGGCTGGACCTCCTCGTCCATTGTGCGTCATTGTTCTGCTCAGGATGAAGATTGTGGACGTATTAATCACTTTGTAATGTAGGAACGTTGTCCGTCATAAATCGGCGTTATCAAAAAATCGGTCCCAGTATCGCGTTTCTACATTGTGTTTGATATCGAATTTATTATGACCTGAGTCAATAAAGAAACGATTTGTAAGTGACATACGTTCGCGGTGACAGTTTATTTGGCTATTTAAAGGTGATCGAATATAGTTCGATGTACCTACTTTTTATATGATTGAAAGATTGAAGTATTGATTGCTCTAACGTTCATACAATTATTCTAACAGAACTAGGTCACCTCGATTTTTTTGAGTAGGTTAAAAGTACTCCGAATTGATTGTCGAAATTTTCATTAAATTCGCTCTACGTAAAATAAGTGCATTAAACGTGACATGAATAAGGAAAGCTTTTCAGAGCATGTTTTATTATCAGCCGTCATTTTAATATTGTTTCCTTATTGACATGGCTGATGCAAGGCACACATGTATCTAGGGTTGCCGCTATAATATTTATTAAGTATTATTTAGTCAACGCAGTAGAGATATATTGTTTTAATACTTTTAACGTTCTTTAAAAGTAATGTACTTTTCATTTTCTAAATTAGATAACAATAATGTAATTTCGGGTCAAAATAAAGCTAACTTTAGATGAGATTTTCTACCATTCCATATTGGAAGACTAAGTTGTCGTACAAGTGTCTCTACCTAACGACACCCTTAACCCATATCACATAAGCGCCAAATATAACAGTAGGTAATAACAAAAAATAACTCCTAATTCAAACCTAACCTAACTCGTCCTGCCATCGTGTCAATGCTAATTATTATTATTAAATATCAATCAGTCCTGAAAGCTGGCTAGGGCCGGCCCTGAATGATCCGAACACGTCACCCCGGGGCCGCTCGGATCACATAAATTGTGTGACATATCGTCCGAGTTCTGAGATTTCGACCAACTACATGATATCGCCAAGTGAGACATTTTTTCTTAAATACAACCTTTAATACATCACCATAAGGTTTTTACCATTCTTTTAAGTTGCACAAATAAGGTTGTATATCTGGCTGTCTTGTCTCATATTAATGGCGATTCGTTTTTATTTAATTCATCGGAAATATTCTTAAATATGTCGCTTTGGATTCTTGGTGTTTTACTCATCGGTTGCCAGAAGTCGTTTGAATAGTAATTACTATATTTAATTAAGTAATTACTGAAAGCTTTACTTGAAGTAATTGTAATTAATTTTGTTTTGTTTACTTTTTGTAGACTATCATATTACATTGTATCAAACTCGGTATAAGATAATAAAATATTTTTTTAATAATTTTAATAATAATAATTTGATTAATAAGCAAATGGACGAAGAAATCACGCGGTTGGATCTTAGTAAATAGGTATTGGTCGTACAAGTAGCTCAATTTCAAATGGGACAGAGACAGAAAACTATATTCAAACGTCACGTGTGCCAGTGCGATCTGCATTTCAATTACATAATTTACTACATACGACTAGGTATATCACCTTCTTATTAACCGTGTATATCCACGCCGCCAAGTTATGTTAGTAAGCGGCTTCATAAAAGATACATATGGCCATTTTATGATAAACTTTCGTCAGTATTAAAGCTCTGTTAATAATTGTGGGGCAATTTGAGATATTTATTAGTTCGGTGATAATCTTAATGCGATTCCGCGGCCGACTATACTTCACATTTATTTTTAATTATTCCGCTGTTGTAATTGACTTGTAATGATAATTACAAAATTATTATTAAATTAACGGTCTTAAGCGCTTTATAAGACCTCGTGTGGAAATCCTTACTTGGAATGCATTTATTTCTGACTAATAAAATAAGTGGATTGTGTTGCAGTGTTCTGGTTTAGAGCGAGCGGTTAAGGACAGGGTTTGAGTCTTCAGGACAAGCACGGCAGTCGACTTCAAGTGAAATCGAATTCCTAAAAGGAATTGATTACAGATATCCACGACCTAACTGCCCATAGACTGTAATTGTCCACTTACCTACCATTAGACTTCTGCTATATAATATAATATAAAAGCCTTTTATTTTATTTATTATTTAACAATTGTTTTTTAATAAATATAATAAGTTGCACTTATTCAAGTATTTGTCTCTTGCTAATTTTCTGAAGATCTGTCTGCCAATCGGCAAAGGCCTCCTCCAACCTTTTCCATTCTGATCTTTCATTTGCTACTCTGTTCCACATCACTCCTCCCACTTCCTTGACGTCATCATCCCATTTTTTGTGTGGTCTGCCTCTTTTCCATAAGTATACTTTCTTAGGGATACCAGTTTGTAACTTTCTTACTCCATTTGTCATGGCCTCTTGTCATGTGCCCGGCCCATCTCCATTTAAGTCTCTCAACGTGTACTGTAACATCTGTAGTTCTTGTTTTGTTCCTAATGACAAAGTTCTTTAGTTTATTCGATCTTTTGATATTCAGCATACTTCTCTCCATGGCGTATTGACAATTTGCAAGTTTGCTTAATGTTTCTTTATTTAGAGTCCGTGATTGACAGCCGTATGTAAGTATGACTTCTGTTACATTAATTAAAAACGAATAATAAGATTTTTTTTCTAAATATTTCTTTCCTTCTTTCAATATCATTCCTATACTGTAGTAGTCTTTCCTTATTTACCATAACCATTTCTGTCCATTGCCACTAACTGCCACTTCACCATTATCACTGTTATTATATTCCCTAAAACGTAACCGATAAACAACACAGATATTTAATTAACTAATGACAGAAAACACGGGCATAAAACCCGGACGGTGCCGTATCTTTGTTTAACGTTTAACATCAAAACAAACGATAGCCACATAACAATTAATCGACTTAGTAGCACTGTTGTACTTTTTGATAATTATAGTAGCAAATAATACACCGGTGGTTTTGTTGCAATGCAATCAATCATAACGATGAACAGCATAGCATTCAAGTAATTCACCTAATTTACATTTCTTTGAATTTAATTAAGCATTAATAAACTTAACGTAGATTTTAAATGTTTTTAAACGCCAGGTTTTTTCAAAATTAGGTAGTTTTTAGTCCACTAATGCCATAAAAATGTAAAGCAGTTGAAAGGCTATCATCCTGCCATATTATCCTTAATCCTGTAATGAAATAACGCGGTGTCTTAACGATTATTGGTCGGTGGCTTCGCCTCACAGGAGTCCGACGCTGCGTAAATCAGTTAGCTTAATGATTAGAACACACGGGGAATTATTGCGCGCGTTAAAGAGCGTTTATGCGTTAAAGGTAATAAATTTGTTACTAAGTGACTAGTTTTGCTATTAGTATTAAGTGGTGACTAATTAAGTATTATTAGAGTCATTCAAACTTCGATGGACTTCCGAATAATGAGCATTACAATGAAAAATAGGAATTCAAAGTTGTTAACGACATGTCACTGAGTGATTTAGTTTTAATTTAATTATTAATGTCAAGCAAATACAGATATAAAATATGTTGTAGTAAACGATATGTCTATGTGTAATCAGAATGAGCATTGATATATTGTTTCCTTCAAATGCAACTATGACAAACAACGTAAATACTTTTAGGTTACTAAGAACTATATGATTTAACAGCCAAATATTAACCTGCCCTTTTTTGAAGAAACATAAGTACACTAAAACGTATTGTCCAAATACATAGATACAAAGCAAACATCTGTTCAATGGCGTGTTTACGATGATCAAACAGGCAACCTGCGTCCGACCCCGAGCCGGGTCCCGTGAGTCGCCATCTTTATAGAGTCCATAAAAAATCGTCGCCGATAGCCGAGATCAAGGGCGTCACCATAAACCCCGCACTATAGTGTTATTGGTTACTCGATTTATAAACTTTTTTCCAACTCCATGCAACCTTCACACAATTTATTAACCAGTCGTACCGACATCGTATTTTTTTGTACAGCCGATATTGATTAAACCCGTAATGTCGTGTGATTTAAGCTGGCATTGATTGGTTATGTGTACTTTTATTGCCCTTTTTTTGGTAAGTGGCCCTTATTCGAGTAATTTGTAAGCGAGTTGTCGTATTATTTTAGACTCGGTGCAGCCTTAAGACGAATAGCGGTCGAAGAACGCCTTGATAGCGTTCGGAACCAAATGGTACGAATTCGACCTTCCTTGGAGGTCCTGAATCAAATACAAATTATACGTATTTTTTTATTATTATATAAATGTTAATAATTAAAACCACGGTCTTAATGTTAAGTGGCATCATGATAAAATAACACACGGTTGTGACCATCTTATAAAATATGATGTAGCATAGTAGAACAATAGTAGGTGGTAATAAGGCGTAGACACTGGTTTGATCTAAAGGCTTTTTGTAGTAAACAATAATAGACATCGCACATGGCTATGTGTTTGATGATGGGAGTAGTTGACTAACTGCACAGTGACACTGTTAGCCGTCTCCTGAATTCATTTAGTCGCCTACAATGAGCGGAAACCATGTCAGCGCGTAGATACACTACTCAGAACCGACCTCCAGCTATTAGTTCTAATCGCGATGGAAGCTCATCAAACCCAGGTGCCGGAGCCTCCATATCGGCTGTCAAAAACTTATAAAATATCGGCGTTCGGCGCAGCGGCCCGCGGCGTCGCCTCCAAGATATCTCAAAGATTTATTCGCCCTCCACAATGGGGTACGTTTTAATTCTTTTCATATGCGATAGATTTATGCACGGACGGATGCAGGAGATAACGGTTGACACCCTTGAGCAGATGCGACTTGTTGATATAGTTTTTGTGTTGCTGTCTATGGCGTCTTAGATCGGTCTATTTATTGCTTTCGGTTCCTGTTGTTGTTCCTATCTATCTAAGTTTGGTATGTGTAAATAATAATGTGACTTATCATTAAAAAACGAAACATTTTCATTCGAGCCTTAATTGAATTGATAAGTAACAATGAATAATTAATTAAAATTATATTAACCACATCTCTTTAGTGTTGTAGTATAATTTTCTACTTTCGCAAAATTTTATATACAAGACAGCATTATATCGATGTTTGGTGTTATACAATAACACTTGGCATGACATTGTAGCCTTAATTTCCTTTTGTAATATTTTTCATTACCATGGTAAAGGCGATCAAAGCGGGAGCAGAGTCACGAGAATAAGCTAGTATGTTATTTAAATAAGTTAAGAATTCGTACGAAAACCTATATACCTAAGGATTCTATAACTCAAAGGTGTCCGCTCTTGGCACTGTCAGCCACTGTTACAGTGTAGTCAGTAGGGATTGCAATCCGGAAAACCGGATCCGGTACAAATTTACACTACCCGGATTCGGTACCAATTCACCACCGGATCCGGACCTCCACCGGATTGTATATTTTGACAAAGATTTCACATTGCAAAAAATAATTACCGGTAGAAATTGATCCTTTTTTACACTGTTTTAACCGTTCGATTAATGCCGCCGGATCCGGTCGGATTCGGCCGGATTGAGAAAAAAACGGCCGGATCAGGCCGGATTGAAAATGATGCCGGATTGCAATCCCTAGTAGTCAGTCAGTAGCAATTCTTAAATACAGTTACAGCGACTGGTCTCGAAACGCGCGATATCAACTTTGTAGCGGTAACGCCAGATTGGCGTTGTATTCCACTTGACGTTGACATCTTGGAGCTACTGTGAACCCTCACATTTAAATTTGCATACTCAATATTAGCTAAAGATTTATTACGTAGACAATACTTTTAAACTAAGTACCTAAAGATATTTAAAAAGACGTTGTTTATACAGGGTGGATACTTTCATACGACATCAAATTTAACCACATGTATCCATCTACCAAGCTTCCACACAAATTTTCAGTCAAATATCTTGAATACTTTAGCCACAGGATTTTTTTTGGTTTTTAAAATAAGTAGTATTATATAATACTAATCATAGCTTTACACTAGCATAATCAAGGGTTCTATGGACGCACACATTTCAGCCCATACATAAACACCCAGAAGTACGCAAATATGGATCACGGGTCCGTAATATTTTCGATCTCTGCGTGTAAAACGGCAAGAAACGGCTGAGCTATACGGGACGCCTATATAAGTTTTTCTAAATATTTAACTATAAGTAGGATTGGATTTTTTTCTTGGAATTGTCACAAATGTATTGATTGAGACCTAAATAACTAAATAAGGAATCTTACTAAAATATAATAAAGGCGAAAATATTTGAGAATGTATGTTTGATACTATTTAAAACAAAAACTATTAATCGGATTTGCATAAATGTATGATCTAGATTACCATATAAGTTACTATTTAGCTACATACTTAAGTATGATCAAATCAGGTAGCACCGGGGAAAAAAGCTAGTATGGCATAAGTCATCCCGATTACTACACCCTTGTTAAACCTTTTTTACACCTTTAATTTCACATGAGCCCAAATTCGATGATATTGTTATACGCTATACGCTTTCTACACTTATTACCACATTAGGATTTTCTCCTGTGTCGTGGGTACCATGGACACACAAGACTAATACACAAACACCCAGACCCAGAACATGAATCTAAACTTTATTATTCAGATACTTGTCTGGCCAGGAATCGAAACCGGAACCCATTGCGCGTCAGACCGGTATGGTAACCGCTACGCCACGCGGGTCGTTACATACGCAATTTACCTCTGTTATTGGGTAGACATTTGGGTGTTAATATCAACACATTTAATTAGGTATGCTGGTTAAATGTCATAAAACAATCAAACCACAAAATGTATACCTTTAAAACAAAATAACTCAATAGGGCGATGCACCTTCAGAGCAAATATTTGTCCTACAACCACACTTGTCATGGGGCATTGAACTGTTCCCGGTAACAAGCATAGACATTTCTCGAAACAATCCATAGACAATACAAACTTCGGGTGTCATAATTCACATATTCTTCGTTTTTGGAATTCCGGGATTGGTATTGTTTTATTGTTTCTAATGCTTTTGTTGTTTTTGACGTTGCACTTGTTGGGACAGTTGTGCAAATTTTGAATGGTGTTAGACAATGTTATGCAAAAATAAGGAAGTGACAACAATGACAGTCTTGTAACAAAAGGCTTTTTTTTGAATAAGCGCTCAACATCATTTTCAAAATTTAAACTTTCTACAATCCGCCCAAAAAAGTGACATAGCTAGGCAGCAATTTCAAAGTCAAAGATCAATGTAGAATTTACGTTGAATAAAAAATTATTGGCTAATGTTTACCATACGTTATTCATATAATTTGTGACGTGTTTTTAAGATACCTAGTTGCCGCAGGCGGTATGAAATTACGCACGGTTATAATTGATGAAGAGAAGGATTACGCAAAACTATATTTTTTTCAAATAATGCAAAAAAATCCAAATGCAAATCCACTAAACACATTACACTCACTACCTTGCATTTGACACAGACATAATAAACGAAATAGAACATTCAATGTCTTACTATGAAATACATAACGTCAAAAAAGATGTCTTTTTCAAAAAACCCACTACTGCTTTTAAATGTACCTTAGTTAATTAAACCTTTTTTACCTTTACCGGGTGTATTTAAAAAAGCTTGAAAATTAATACAATTTAAATGAATTTGAGAAATATTCGTGCTACTTTGGACAACATCAAGTTTAGTTTTTGAGTTGAATTACGGTCAAATTTCGACCGTTGCCATAGGTGACTAATAAGTATGACACTACCTCCCGGTCAAACCATACTCGTTCTACCACGTACCACGTACGGACGAACTTAAAAAATGTCAGCTACATATATATATATATATATATATATATATATATATATATATATATATATATTTACTACCATCGGACTACCACCGGAATCGGAACCCGACCTCGACTGAGAAGATCCGGCACGAAACTCAGTGGGATTGTCTTTTTTCGTTGTTATAAAAGTTAGCTCCAGTATCTTGCTGTATATTTCAGTCTTATATAAAAAACTGCACTTAATTTTCATATATCTACTACTGTTATCTGTCGACGACAGTAACTTTAACTATATGATTTTAGACTTAAATCTTCACGAAATTGGTACATTATTGTACGAGTATGTAACGAGCACTCACCATATACGATTCTTAATTCCCTTTAACTTATTAACTTTAACCATCTTTGATGACAAAGCTTACACCAACGATTCGCCACGCCAATCATACACCCCACCCCACATGTAAATACACTCACAAACATCCACTATTACAAAATCCACAGTACACAGACGACAGTGTAATTATCTTTGTCGCGGACCTTACGAACTGAGTGACATATTTATAGGCGCATAAATCCACCCTGTCATACATTTAATTATGTATCCAGCGTGTTTGTGTGATTAATGGGGAAGAAGCGATTTGTCCCGCGGGTGAAGGCCGCGTTTCTAATATTTTGAAAATGCTTTCTTTATAATATTATTTCAGATGTAATGAAATTGTTTACCAGCTAAGAGTAAGGGGGAACCCCCTTTTGGCTTTACTTTGGTAGCACAATCATTAACAGCATCGTTGTTGTATTGTTTTTTTTTTAATTTAATTGAAGTAGCAAACGAGCATGCAGTCCACCTGATGGGAAGTGGTCAATGCCGCCCATGGACATCTGAAATCAACTACATACAGAACATGAGTTTCATCTGAAGTCAATCACAGATGCGTTGCTACTCCCGAGGACTATGAAGGTAGCGCAAAAGCGTGTCAGCAGCCACACCGAAACGCAAGAAATGCGCTAGAAATAGGTGTGGCGGTGGTACTTCTCTGGTACTGGTACTTCTAGAACTACACTGGTTCTACCACCTTGATATCTATCCTGATTATCGTTGTGTTTATCCCCCTAATAAAAAGAGCCTTAGCTTACTTGCTAGCGTTACTTTATTCGTAATTATGATGTCACGATTTCAAAAATAGTATTATCAATTATACATATAATTTGACGACAACGGCTTTGACAGACGACATTTAATTAACGACCCACCCCTCATTACCTGGCTATTGGCGGATATTGATATCGCGGTTTATATGAGACGATACGACCACGAGCCTACGACCATCGACGACGACGATCAAATAAAGTATAGTTAATACATATATAATGGGAATTAACGAATTATACTGAAATAGAGTTTGACTTCTTTAATTATAAATGTACCGTATTTATTTCATTATAATAGTTATTAATGGTGATTACACACAACAGGTGTAATGCATAAAACATTTACACTTAATTAAATTATTTATTACTACAATTAATATGTTAAGTTACTTAATATATAAAGTTGTGTAGTAGGTTCTTACATATTATTGTACGTGTATTATATCGAGCGGTCAGTATGACAAAAAGTTAACATTATTTTTATTTGTTATTCATTCGTCTTAATAGAGTTCCTATAATAAAATTACATTAACAATTTATAACATTAAGAACTGTACTAACTAAAATGTGTCTCAGAAATATAAAAATACATTTATTGTTACTTGAAGTGACAATTGTAAGATAACGAAACCTATCTTCATGATATATCAAATTAAAAATTGCAAAACCTACCCTTAACGCCAGCAAAAAAATAATCCACGCAACTAATTACAGATAAGTATAAATTTATTTACCGTAATTATAATTACTTTTCCGTTCATTATGATAATAAAAATAAATTTATACAAGTGTCGGCAGTTTTTGTACTGTAAAAAAACTACACTGTAATTACATGATGTAATAATGCTTTAGTAATTAATAATTATTACAATTGAGTACTATTTTCCTAAAACGTATACTATTTGGTGTGGACTAAATAAAAATACATGTACATACGAATGTACATACGAAATCAGTATATTACAAGGTGAAAATAAGATAAAATTTTATTTCTACTGCCTTTTTTTCAGTAGTTTCAAAAATTTTACTTATTGTGAAAATTTTGACACGGGTCCCTTTGTTCTTACTGTACAATATTTAAGAAATACAATACAATTAAATTACATTTAATCTATGTTATTAACTGTATCTAACCTTGTTACTAACTCTACATAATACGACTTACTTCACGACTCAAAAATCGCAACGTGTAAATAAATCACACACTTCGCTCAAAATATGCATTTAATTCGTCGGTCTGAATTTTTAATAATAAAGCCTTAATTAAGATATCTCCTGTCGCCAGTGATTAATACGAACGGAGGTTATTATCTGTAATTAAAAATATGTCAAAGCAGTCCCGAACTTGGAAACGACTGGCATTCGATGGATAAAAATGTTATGAAAAATGTCTCTTTTTCATGATAAGGTAATGTTATGATTTTCAAGTCACGTAATTCCATAATTACGCGACTTGAAAATCATGTGTATAAATGTTTTCAAACGTTAAGCAACGTTAGCCAGAGTCGGCAGTTGGATGGGCAACACTGGTCACTAGAGGGTAGTGGACACATCTACAGGATAAATTGCTAAGCATTATCACTAATCAGCATAAACGCAGCGTGAAAGAGTATCTGCAAACTTCGCTCAGTTGCGTGGAAATGGACATTATCATGAACACACACAAGACGAATACACAAACACCCAGACCTATAAAATGAATCTAATCTCATAGTTCAGACACCTGTCTGACCGGGAATCGAAGCCGGAACCCACTGCACATCAGACCGGTATGGTACCCGCTCCGCCACGCAGATCGTCAATCGCTGCTTCATCTATTTCTATTTCATTGCAGGAATGAAGCTTTTTAGGCAGTAATCATGAAATACATAATATTTTATATCTAATCCAATTTTCACTTTTATTAGAATTTAATCTACTCCTTTTTGGACCTCTGACAACATTTACGATGATTAGTTGAGTAATTAAAGCGTGACGAACAACCAAACTCTTATCCGCATTTAATTTGACCTCATAATTATATGGACTTGAGCGTAATTAATGGTAGGATCAAACTGCCATATATGGATTCGATGACAGACGTCAGTGACTGCACCCCACAACGTCAGTGCTGCCGTCAGATAAAAAAGTTTCATTTTGACATTACTACTTTGTAAAGTAAGTTTGCTGTCAATGCGTTCGTAATCCGGTTTTTTCGTTTTAAACTTTTATGTTTACATAAGGTTTAGTAGTTAAGCGTACACACAAGACAGCTTAATGGTTCGTTATCCGAATGCTTAACCTAAGGGTTGTAGTTTCGAATCCCCGTCATGCTTAAAGCAAAATTACTATGTATTAAAATTATTTTTCATCGGCTTTAACATGCCCAAAATCTATTCTGAAGAAACGCTTGGTTCTTAAGAAATCATAGATGTGTGAAGTCTACCGTATTTGACCATCATGGGGGACTATGGCCTAAGACCCTTTCACTTCCACGTCCATGCCAAGGACATACCAACGATATGTTTTAATCGGCACGATCCCGCGTGATGTACACGTGCACTAATTCAGTACGATGGTGGACTATGGGCTAAGCTCTTCTCACACCAACTCCGATGGCCAGTAGTGGGACATGCTGACGAAATAAAGTCGGCACGCCCCCGGATGGTGTAAACATGCACTAATTCAGTACGATGGTGCACTATGGCCTAAGCTCCTCTCACACCAACTCCGATGGCCAGTAGTGGGACGTGCTGACGATATAAAGTCGGCACGCCCTCGCACGTTGTAAACGTGCACTAATTCAGTACGATGGTGGACTACGGCCTCCTCTCACACCAAATCCAATGGCCAGTAGTGGGACATGCTGACGATATAAAGTCGGCACGCCCCCGCACGGTGTAAACGTGCACTAATTCAGTACGATGGTGGACTATGGCCTCCTCTCACACCAACTCCGATGGCCAGTAGTGGGACATGCTGACGATATAAAGTCGGCACGCCCCCGCACGGTGTAAACGTGCACTAATTCAGTACGATGGTGGACTACGGCCTCCTCTCACACCAACTCAGATGGCCAGTAGTGGGACATGCTGACGATATAAAGTCGGCACGCCCCCGCACGGTGTAAAGGTGCACTAATTCAGTATGAATGGCGGCGTCACCTGTCACGCCGCTAGTGTTATCACAAGTGTCCGTAATAGCTCTCCTATTAATAATGCCGAAATTCAGGTTAGCTGGAATTTTATGAGTTTGTTGGTATTTTTATGGATTTGTTTAATCATGCTGTATTTTTGGGCTTAAAACAAAGATGTTGATCAACTCGTACTTTTAAAGTTTTGGGTTCAAATCTACTTAATAGGATTTTTCAACTCATACGTCATTTAAAGTTTTTTATAAAATTATTGTACAATGTTTTAAGTCTGAACCTTTGCTCATCAATATACCCGTAATAACTTGATTTGATGCGAAAAACTTTAATACCTAATTAATAAATAGGTCTTAAACAAAAATCTAGAGTAAACCCACAACCGAAAAAACAGTTAACCGAGCACCAACTCCAATTTCCCATCAAGAGAAATCGCAGTAACGGATTAGCGAAATAAGATCCGACGCCGGCCGGCATCAACAACTTTCGCGCTCGACTAGTCAGACCGGGAACCTTACCTACGCACTACCAACACACTGGCCACCCAAATACCACCCTTACCACCGCACCATACGGCCGGCACAACACGAACGCGCAATGTTGCATCTGCATATGAAAATATCGCATCCCGCAAGCAGCATTACAAAATGAGGCAGAATTATGATGGATGCTGATGCCTCGTTTCTCGCTTAATAAGACGAGATTCTACTTTCCGGAGGCAGGCCATAACGGACTCTATATAAGGTACATTCGGTCCACATCAGCGTCCATTGATGAGGAATCAATCGCCAAGTGAACGACTCGGGCGCAAGTGCCTCGTGGAATTTTGCAATGAACGCGACACTGGTATTCGGTTACGGGTTTAATTCTGTTATGTCGAGATACGGACAATTCGCAGTTAGGTATCTAGGAGTGTTATCTGTAATGAAATTGTATTATTCATGGACCACCGTTATCGAAACACTCAAATTTCCATAATGGACACAGGTATGTCGATATGTTCGACGTCTTATCATCACATGTTATCGTGTTTAGCTTCCTGAACCGTTTGGACATTATTTATATATTGCTAAAGATGTATGTTACTTTGAGAATAGAAATTCAGGTAAATTTGAAGTTATTTAGAGACTACTCACCCGTCGCAACGGTTGAAATTCGACCGTAATTCATCTCCAAAACTAAACTTGACATTGTCCAAAGTATTTCCCAAATTCAATTTTTATTAATTTTCAAGTTATTTTTATACACCCGAAAGGTAAAAATAACTTTAAGTGACAAAGCTGCATGTAAAATCAATAACGGGTATTTTGACAAAGACATCTGACATTTTTGACGTTCTATGTTTTCATACGTTGAATATTTTATTTCGTTTATTATTTATGTGTTTGTGACAAACGAACGGTAGTGTATGTAATGTATTTTTAGTTGATTTTAAGTATGTTCTGTGCTTTCTCTACGTCAACTATAACCGTGAGCAATTTCATCCTCCTCCATTCGCGGCAAGTATCTTAAAAACGAATCACATTTTTTTGCTTCACGTACTAATATATAGATACTCATAGACATCAGGTATCATATAATTATTCTAACTTTTTCTAAATAAATATGAATGTAGATCGGCGAAGAGTTAGGTAAGTATGCCGTAGAAAAATTCATAGGTATATGACCAATAGATAACCGCTTTCCTTTGGTAAATTCCGTTAAAAAGGTTTCAATTTCGGCCCCCAAGCTAATATTTTGAAGTAAATTTAAAAATAAAAAAAATGTTTGTTTCTTTGATGTTCCCACAGCACAAATAAATTGACGGCTAAGAAAGCGTAATTTACGAAACAGTTTGATTAGTTTACTACAAACCGCTGTTAACCTAAAATACCAACAACCTCCATTCCCCAGCAACAGTTACTCAGACCTTTCCCTCCGAACACGTTGCACATCGACTGTCTGTCTGTGCATAATCTATGACAGGATCGGTGACGGGCCAATATTCGCTGTTATGTATATGTAGACACACGACAAATTATGCTTGTATTAACCAATTTACTTAAGAAAAATATTATATTATAAAACTTGAAAATATAAAAACGGTTTAAAATAAAATAGTTCAAAAAATGTAATAACAAAAGGGAGACATTAGAAATTAGCAACTGCTACTGATAATAAAAATGATGTACCTACCTATAAATAATACTTTAAATAATATAGGTGCTACCTTTTTCTTAATTTCGGCGGCCTCAGCGTTGCGAGGAGATTTCTGGGATCTCTACCCGACCACAACTAGAGCTCTCCAAACGTGATGCCCCTCTCGGGCTCATTCCCAGTGAGCATTTGAGGTCACGTGCCTCCTGGTGTTTACGACGGCATGCGACAACACATGCCGTCGTCCTTCCCGGTGTGTCTTGGCTGGACGGTTCGAGCTCCCCTTCTAGGCGCTCGCAACCCCGGAAGCACTTTTTAGTCGCCTCTTACGACAGGCCAGGGATACTGTAGTCCTATTCTGGTCTCGGAATTACAGGGATGAAATTGCTGCTACCTACGTATTTAAATAAATTATTGTACATAGATTTTAAATTACACATTTTAGAGCAATCATTTCTTTATGAGTAAAGTACTTTATATTTATGCTGTATTTTAGATCAACATATGGAAAATTAATTCACAATCACGTGTTTCAATTTAGTGCTAAGTGTAAACTTCACGTTGGACCTCTTTTCTATTTAGACTTACACGTACTAACATACACACGATAACCTGAAGAAAGTAATACTTTAATGAAACAATAATAAGTAAGCCTGCGAGTGTCTTCTCCCTTGTGAATCTGGCCAGTCAAACAGGAGACCTTTTAGACCCGAATATCCTTCATCCACCCACGATATCCATGACTTAACCCTAGTATACAAGAGAGCAGGAGGGTAAGAAGTCCGATACAACGTAGAAACTCTATCCCATGCATAATTTATTATTTAGCAGGTGTCACTTAAGTACAATTGCTACTTAAAAAAAATAAGACTGGGTAAATACGCAAACAAACCAAAATATCAAGTTATTCATAGCCAATAACAGTTATTCAGACCTTTTCCGATGTATCGTCTGTCACCGCTGTAATCTATGACAGGATCGGTGACGCGCCATCAACAATTATATACCCACGCCACAGCAAATTGTGGGTGCGTCTATACACTCGCCAATTGTCGGTATACCGATTTACCGGTAATATACATTTTTAGATATAATTTTCTAGGGGCTAGGCGCTGTTGATTCTATATAATAGTAGTTTTAAGCTTGTGCTGAAGAGTGTGACAAAGGCTTCAATAACTTACAGGCCGACTGAAGATGTCTATTGGTAGTAGTGACAACTTACTATGAAGTGCACTATACGCTCATTAGCTCTCTCAATATTATATGAAAACAGAAATAATTATTAAAATATTTGTCATGTTTCCTAAGGGTTTATGGGTCAAATCCTTATTTTTCATGAGATGAACAATTTACTCTTAAACGATGAAATAAAACGAGATAACCTCCGCGACTATGACTTACTTCCTTAACTCAATATTACTATTACAATCATTAATGACAAAATGATTAACATGTCAGCCAGGTTATTTACGAGAGTAATCCACGCCACGTCAATGATGTACCACTTACATGTTATAGTCTAGATCTTCAGCCCTTCCGGCTGCCAGGTGGACTCTGTTTGCGTCTATATCGGTAACAGATATCAATTAGTTTCATTTTAATTAGTCCAATTAATCCGCTTCGGATGCTGATAGGTCAAGTCGGTAATAGTCCATGAGTCAGCGGTAGGCGCAATACTTATAGCTAAGTTAGTAAGGTTTAACTATTGCCGTAATTAAATTATCTATACATATAATAAAAATGTAGGTTTCGCGAGTCTGTACGTCTTATGTATTTACAAAAATAGGTTCGGGGTCTGATAATAAGTAACAATACACATTTCTCTATTTTTAGAACTGTTATCTATCTGTATTCTTACTTAAACATGTGTTTGAAAGCACACCAAACAAAAACAAGTAAATTCAATTATATATTTATCTGCAGTAATCAATAATTTAATTTAAAGTATTGGTACATTTCATCCAAATATCTAGTCCTTTACAGGTTATACTATATATTCCTTAATGAACCAAAGATGATAACATCATACAAAAGTCAGCCGACAACCACACCACGCTAGAAATAAGTGTGGCTAAGGTAAATCCCCGTAGAACCATAATCGTTTTACCACAATACAAGGAAGACAGTCATACCACAGTAGACATATTAAACCAGTAGGGAAACTGCCTTTAAGCGCTCGAAAACGGCACACTCACACAAACATCGCATCGACGAGGCCGCTATGGGGTTTTCGTGCTATCGAAGCACCGCGATAACCCCATAGCGGCGTCGTCGATGCGATGTTTGTGAGTGTGCCGTTTTCGAGCGCTTATAGGTAGTTTCCCTACTAGTCTAATATGTCTACTGTGGTCATACGTACCATCAAAGGCACCTCATGAGACGCATTCTAGCACCATATCATACCCTAGCATCTGTCCAAGATGCTAGGGTATGATATGGTGCTCCACATCTTTAGTTCTTAGTTTAGATGAAAATACCACGTCTGAGTCAGCTTATAAACAAAGATGACACAATTCAAGCAATCAAGAGTGACAGAGTCAAAGTGGTCATCAATCAGTCGTCAATACGCGCGGACAGGCCGACGGGCGTTTTATTAGAGATCGTGAATCAGGCCCTTATTGATACAGAGTAGGTGACGGACATGAATCTCAATTGTGCCGATTGTACAGGGCGACAAACTTTGGACGGACGACAGCGCAGTTGCCACACACATGTAGTGAGTTGGAGGTTTGATTCCGGCGAAACAAAACACGACTAAATTAATTATGGATTATTTCGTGTCTCTGTATCTTTGGGAGCTACATATACATGTAACTACTGATATTGTCTATTGATTTGAAAAATGTATCAAGAAATGAAATGTCTTTATCTTGTATAGGCCTACGAGGGCACTTTTTCTTACACTACCACCGGATCGAAACACGACTTCAAGTCAGAAGATCTGGCAGGAAACTCAGCGAGTTTGTCTCAGCGTTTTTGTTATTTTATATCTCATTTTTTTAATAGATTTATCTCTCTCTCTCTCTCTATTTTTCATTGCAATTCAATATTCGCAAAATGTTCGGACAATTCTTCCGAATGCGAATATCTAAAAACATGTGTATATTCGTTATATCATTACTTTTTATTCAAGTTTAAATCATTTTCATAGTTGATTTCGTCAAAATCAGTTCAACTTTGAGAGCATTACTAATAAAAAAAATCGCTGCATAGTATAAAACAAAATCGCTTCTCGGTGTCTGTCCCTATGTATGCTTAGATCTTTAAAACTACGCTACGGATTATAATGCAGTTTTTTTAATACATAGAGTGATTCAAAAGGAAGGATTTTACGTATAATACATACATAATATAGTGGAGAAACACTGATAATTTTAGATTTTTGAACTTTCCGTAATATAGTAAATAAAACGACATCCTTTCTAAATTAGGCGTGGTTTAGGATGCAGTAAAAATTCCTTGAAACCAATAGGTTTAATAAGGTAGAAATATCTACCTTCTATTTCTATAGGAATAATGCACGCCCGGGAAAGAAACAGTAAGATAATACAAATTCCATTCTTAACAAAACATTAAGTTTAACACGCCAGTTCAACAGGACAACATTGACATTTGTTCCCGACAGTTCAAGCATTATTATTAGCATAATTAAAAATTCAATTAACACCAGCAATTATACGTAAAACCAGCTGCCGGGGATAACTTCTACTTAAAACGTATAGAATTTTTATGTGGGCCAGGAATTTTACAAACTTCTACAATGTACAAGGTATTTATGCAAAATGAATATCTCACTACCACGAAAATAGCAAATATTCTTAAATTTAAAAGGTGGAAATTCTTTGACGTTTACCTATCTCTATTTACTCCTTAGCTTGTTACCCCAGAAGGTATGTGTAAAAAATAAAAGAATAAAAAAGTAAAAGATTACTCACATTTATCTAATCATCGCAATAGGAAAACAGTCAATAAAAATAAGGTTTTTTTTAAATCTAAATGCTTTGGCAAGGACAGTAATATTTTTTCCTGTCTGTCATTCAATTTTCTTCTTTTTTCAGTTGTAGGTAGTTATTGAGGAGCTTCATGAAATAAATTAATAAAAAAAAATAATTACCAATTTAAAGACCTTATCTGTACATATAAGTGGCTTAATAATAAATGTTATCACAGAGCCTAAACATCTATAGCTTGAACCATGTTTAGGGTAGAGTTTTTTTTGATGTACACATTTACAAAGAAACTATTTTTGATATTCCACACCAAAAGAAGTCAAATACATGTTAAATATTTGTATTACTGTGAATTATATTCTGTGCGTACGAAGTCACATGTAACAGCTTACGGCAGAAGTAGGTGGCTCTATCTGATCGAAAGCTACTATTTGGAATATTACGAATCTTGTTCACACAGTTTTAACAATATCTTCACACCGATCGCGCCTTGACAAGTCAATTAAAACCTACCAAATCCGAATCAGCGATCATAGAATGCAAACACCCGAGTAATTACGTAAAAGATTCCGTCTTTCCTCACATCTAATTGATTCGTTAACCTTTGATTCCACTCAAATAACAAACACCGATGCCTACTAATTCGTGAATTATACTAATACCTACCCACCATCCACCGTCCATCGGATCGCAATAAAAGAATTTAATCTTAACGTAATAAACATCGAGTGATTTTATCTGAGCTTAAAATATGGTAATGCGAAAAACGCCGCGGCTCAATCATAACTTACGTGCTAATGTCAGGTCCGTGACAGGTCCGTCTGATTGGCCAAGTACTGGACGTACGGACGCACACTAAATTATACGACAATAAAAATTTTATAGCAACCACCACTGATACTCGCAAAACTCGACGGGTCTCACTATCTACGAGTAGCGATAGCATACAGTCCGTAAGTAACGACTTCGAGAAAAAGGTTTTTTTATTTTAATTTTTTTATTTATTTATATGTTTTAGCACACGGAAAATTACATAAAAACAAACTCATTATATAAATATGGTACTAAGGACTACTTATACTACTTAATTTATCATCATTTATCGTCACACTACATGCCACTAAATGCAACCGATAATCTATATTCGAATATCATCCCACAATAGAGGAAGATTTTCTATTCAACATGGTCAAAATTAATGAATGACGGAATGATGACCAGTTAGGACCGTTTAGTTTACACTAGGTTATTCCCCATCTTTGCTCACTTTGGTCATCTCTAGCATGGTAATCAGTATCCTAATTATTACCTAGGGCATAACCTACCTAGGTATGTGACTTTTAATATTATTCAAGTAATATTGCGAGACAGAGTAACAATCTTACGATTTATAATATTACATGCCGTGATATTTAATCTCTTCTAAATTATTAACTATATTTCGCCTCTTTACAAGAACAACGTTTTATACAAAATAAAATTCCTTAAAATGAATAAATTACACAGACGTTAAACGAACATTATAAATATTACCCAATGTCTTACCGGCAAATTTAAGAAAAAACATGATAATTATAAAAGATCAACTTGTACTTTCCACGTTGTTGTTGTAAAGAGGCGATTTTATAAATAACATAGCGTATAACATTCTCAATTTTCTCGCTGAAGCCTCGCTTGTCACCCTCGCTTGTGGTGCGACAGCTCATCAACACGTTATTCGCTTCATACCATCAAAGGGAGTTCATTCCGTCATTACTTGGATATAGCATTCAGTATTCATTTGAGTTTATGTATCGTTGTTCAAGTATGCTATTTGCTAATCGATGAGCGAAATAAAATATAGGTACCTATCCTTGGGTATATTAGGTTATATTATGTTTTTTTTAGCTCATTCCTGTATTAGGTTGGTGTAAGACACGGATTATAAAATTGTAAGTATTGTTAGATGTTTTTGTAAATACGTTTATTTATGCAATTTCAAGAACTTTAGCAATTGGTATTTGTGATTTTTCTTGTGTAACGTAATTAAATATTTCTTGATAAATTAGGCGTTTCTTGTAGTAACCAATTTGTAAATTCATCGACACTGGTATGTGTCTACTATATTCAGAAGTAACTATATTTAAAAAAGGCGGTAGTAGGTAAAATTTAGTAGGAATTGCCTATAGTACTTCATTCGATGGAGGTTTAGCGCCTGGCGATCTCCGCGTATTCTCGAAGATTATTTGTACTTCAAAAATATATTTGCATCAAACACATATCAATTTCGTGCGAAAATCCCATCACAATCGTTTTATTAGTTTTCAAGATAGCTAAAACCCTTTAATTAAGAAATAATAAAGAAATAATTTAAAAAAAACCGGTTTCATAATTGGAATCCTACATTAAATCATACAAGTTACTCATTATAAATGAAATTAAATAATAATTCTTATAGACAGCCACACTATAGATATATTTGCAAGCCCTAGAGACCAGACAACCTACTTAAGAGGTCGTTAGACCTTTTCGGATTCGATTGATGTCGGATTATTTTATGGACTTTATTAAATTACTTCTTCAAACGAGTTTTACCACCCAGCTATTGTTTCAGATCATAAAATTTTAATTCCTACGTTGATACCAACTTATTATTATAATATCAGTTCCATCTCCGTTATAAGAATGACAATAAAAGTATGCATATTAAATATATATAATGAATATTCTTAATTTTATGTTCGTTAGTCGACATACAACTTTCTACAACAGCTTGTGTTTTGGAGATTTTAAGATTGTAGTAGCGAATGAGCATGCAGCCCACCTGATGGTACGTGGCACTGTCACTCATCGTCCATTTGTAAGCAATTTCTTACAGAAGATTTGTTCTATCTGAAGTCTCTCACAGATGCGTTGCTACTCCCAAAAACTAAGGTTGCTTTATGAAAGTGAGAAGGTAACCTACTCTCCCACCGAAATTAGCATCTACCACAATGATAGTTAGTTATTTATAATATATATGAAATATGCCGTTTTTAGTTGATTGGGTACAACCCATTATTGTCCCACTGCTGGGCACGGATCTTCTCTCAGGATGAGAGATTTTTAGGCCATAGACCACCGCGCTGGCCAAGTGCGAATTGGTGGACTTCACACACCTCCGAGAACTTTTTTTTAAGAATTCTCGGGTGTGTACGTTTCCTCACGATGTTTTCCTTCACCGAAAAGCAGTGATAATTAATTTCTAATACGCACATAAATCAGTGATGCATGCCTGGGTTTGAACCTCGGATCTCCCGATGGAGAGGGCAAGTTTCAACCATTCCGCTATCACTGCTCTTGTTCGGCTATCACTGTTTTTTTTAGTTGATTAGTAATTGATATGTGTATTAAAATTTACATGAACACAACACGGGACATTACCCAGCCCCTTTACTCATTTCGTGTCATTGCCCGCAAATCGATAGAACACAAAAGGTGACAAAAAGACGAACAGTATGTAAAACAGAAAGCCCAAGTACAAAATATAACTCATCTCAGTCAACGCTATGGACGAGGTGGTCGTTTTTCTGCGCCCTATCTTCATATCCGGACATGGTGAAAACCTCCCTCGGATGCTTCGGCTTGTTGTCAGGTGTCACACAATATGTTGGGAGCGAGTAGCGAGATTATGAACCTATGGATTGGGTATGTATGATGTGTATGTGTGTTCTAATAACAGCTGTCACCGCTACAATTATTCGACGGTATTGATAACCAATAGTAATTACTATTGGTTCTCAATACCGTACAATAACATTCTAAATGAAACATAGATGGTTTTTAGTTAGTGAAAACGTAGAATACGGATACACCTAGAAATGAATTTAGATGTAGCGTGTCGTGATCCTATTAATAAAGATGTGAAACCTGTTAATAAAACGAATTATACGTAGGGTAGATGGTTAACCTACCACTAGTGCTTGTCAACAGTATCTTCTAGCCATCGCTATTTCGCCGTGACAACGATCCAAGTAAAAATATCGGCAATAGTGCGTAGAAATATCGGCAAAAAAAATCAAAAAACATCTATCACCCGTCACATATTAAAATGTATCCAGCGATAATATTATTTAAAAATCATAAATTACTTCTTTGATTCCTCGCTTGACAATCATCGCCTCCAATACAACAAGGCACACCGGTTTACGTTAGCCGCGCTCACAATCCAACGAAGGCGTTTCACGTAAACGCAAACGGCGGGGAAAACGCTTTGCGGTATACGTGTCTTTATCTGAAGACTATAAAGTCTTGACAGGGGTGCGTTCGACACACGCTCCAAATGTGCACTTTATCGAAAAATGAGAAAAAGAAACACGGAGTTTAATGAAAGCGACGCCGGCGACGTGCACGTGGAAATACGAATTTGTAGAGCGACTCTGCATACTGAACAAATTTATACGTTGAAATGATTATAACAACAAAATGGTGTTTTAAGAATATCAAATTTTTGTAGGTGGTAGAACCAGTGTAGTTCGCCCGGGGAAGTATCTACCACTGCCACACCTATTTCTAGCGTGAAGCAGTTCTTGCGCTTCGATGGGTGTGGTTGCCGGCACACTTTTATAGAAGGCGACCATCTTAGTCCTCGGGAGTAGCAACGCATCTGTATTTGACTTTAGATAGCACTTCATGTTCTATATGAAGTTGTTTACAGGTGTCTATGGGCGGCAGTGACCACTTACCATCAGGTGGACTGCATGCAAGATTCACTTGATTAATTCGCACTTAGCCAGCGCGGTGGACTATGGCCTAAACTCTCCCTTCTGAGAGAAGACCCGTGCCCAGCAGTGGGACAATATCACAATAATGGGTTGAAGAGACTTGATTAATTTGATTGCTTTTAAACTTTAAAAGCTATGTTAGAGTATAGTAAAGCTAAAAAAAAAATAAAACTATTCAATAATATCGATGTCACATTCTTCCAATATGTGTAAATACAACAATAAAGTAATGTCAAAAAATAAATAAAAAAACCTTGCAAACAAACGTAAATTTAATGTATATCACTTTTATTTTATTACAAATTCATATTATCATGATATTGTAAAAAAGAAAACGTTTAAATTAATTCGAAAAACAACGAGAACTATAATGTTGTAAATATAAAATATACAATATCCGAATATCAATGTTGTAAAAAACATGTAAATTTTCAGATTTCATTATTGACTGGCACAAATATTTTTCTTACTGTCTCATATACATGAACGAAGCATCATCTAACATAAACAATGTTCATCATGTTCAGAACAATGAGAACAAAAACAAGAACAAACACTTGCATCGCTCGACGTACGTTATCGTTCCCATTTTATCCAGAAGCACGATAGCGCTTAGCAGAATCAAAACTCATTCAAATCTAAGCAGTCGATACCCATCTGAAGTGCATCAGATAGACGTGAGGCAGAATGAGGCTCGTATCGCAAAGAAATTGCATTTCAAAACGTTATCTGTGTGCGATTGAGACGATACAGCCCGTGGTTTCGTCATGGCTATTGTGAATTTGGAAACGATTGTCCGGTATGATTTGGGAAGATCTCTGTTTACTTTTCGAGTTTCATCTGGTACCTACATTTGCAGATAAGCTTAATCAAGTAGGACTTCAAACAGGTACTGTACAATAATTCACAAGCAACTTTACGAGAAATACTGGTGTACATTTTAGAAGTGAAACTGATTCGGGCGGGATACCAATGTAATATCATATTTAATTACTATCGATTTGTAGGTAAAGATAAGTGTGTATATGTAGATATAGGTAGAAAAATATAGCATAATACGATGTTTATTATGGTATTGCAACCATTGATTACCTACTAACTTGACATGCTTCGTACGTCTCTCCTAGCGCTTTCTTTAAGGCGTATTCTATAAAGTAGCGCTCATCACAGCAAAATATGATAGGAATGAGTATCACGATAATTGATGCTGATAATTAGGTGATGACGCCACGAAGAGTTCTTTTTTTGTTATCAAGGGGGAAACCTTCAAAAGGTACCCAACGCCGTGGGAGCGACGCAGGGTTATGTGGGATTTTTACCGGACTAAAAGCCCTCTGGCCGCCCTCGGCGCTATAAAGAGGACTCCGGGATCTCCAAAGGAACGCAACCAGAATGCCACTAAGAGTTCTACAATTTTTATTCGTGAATATTTTCTTGTTATTGTAATTGTTTCTTGTTATTGTTGTAATTGAAGTAATTAAGTAGGTATTACCCTCAATAGAGATTATAATTCTTATTTTAGATAAGAATGGCGTAGGCAGCGAGTTTAGCTAATTGGATGGGTATTAATTTTTACTAATAACTTGTAAAACACTGGATTAATTTGTTTTTGATAAAACGTAATTATCTTTCAGTAGACTTATATTGTCTTGCGTAAATTAAATCATTATTAGAACCACAAACGATCACTTTACATACCAAAACGTACCAGCTCTGCTGGAACAGAAGTAGATACAACAGTATTGCAGAAAAGCCAGCAAAATTCTGTGGTATTTCGAAGATACACTAAAATG
This sequence comes from Spicauda simplicius, assembly GCA_949699795.1. Lineage (NCBI taxonomy): Eukaryota > Metazoa > Arthropoda > Insecta > Lepidoptera > Hesperiidae > Spicauda > Spicauda simplicius. The sequence goes on from OX453063.1 coordinate 21,631,849, forward strand.
GTTTTTATTCAATATTCACTTTACAAATACGTACTTCTTTGGTACTAGTATGAACAATATCAGCGGTACTGCTTGTTTCTTAAAATAAAATGTAATGGAATTACCCAATAGTAGATTTTTAAATCACTTTACTAAATAGTTAGTTTTAAAGAAAGATTTAATCGTGTTCTCAAAGTGCGTACATACGTGATATATGTGTGTAAATTCAAAGCACGTAGCACTCATCACGTACCCTAATGCTGTATCAGCGCAATTACGCTCAGGTGGTGGACCTCACACGGGGTTAATTAACAGCTGTCGATATTGGAGGAAAAAAGCGCAGTTCGTTCAGATAACGCACACGATATCTGCGCCGCGGCGGCTCTTAATGAAGAAATGCAAATTGTATGCGCCCACGCACGCGGCGCGTTTGAATCGTGACGCTCCCGTATAACCACAGTACTAGTATCATACAGTAATCTAACTCTGCCCTGTCCTTGAATTTTATTCCTACAGACGCGCGGGACGAGAGTTCGCGTTAGGGCTACCCGCCGAAAGAAAGCCAAGTATACAGATGTATTAAAATCTGTATACTTGGCTTTCTTTCTTACTTATTATGTATTTTATTCAGTAGATTAAGGTAAATTGTACACAAATAATAGTTATAAATTTCACACTGAATAATATTTTACCAACCAAAATAAAAATTATTAACACAGGACGTGTTTATGCACAATTAAAGCAATCAAAAACAGCCTAATATAGTTTACAACTGCTCTTCGCTACATTATTATTTAATTAAAAAGATCCACTGCTTAAAAAACGTCACATCGCCCGCTCGCCACTACGGCACATTCGCTAGCTGTTGGGTACCGAGTGCATACCGAAATCATGGCGCGTAGGTACAACTTGCGTTTCGTGCGTTTGTAAGAAGTTAGAATACTGTAGATACTAGTACTGTGGTATATAACCAAGCCTGGCTCGGTGCGCCCTTGCAAGCCTTATCCGCGCAGATAACACGCTAGGTGGCATCTCGAATTCCGAGATTGTTTCAATCGAGTGCGGTTTTGATAAGCTGCGCAGAATTTATGTTTATGTTATCTACAGGTCTATTTTGAGGACAGGTTCGTGCATTTTTTAAAGGCGCTTTTATTCATTAAATGACCTTATGATAAGGGATTTGTAGAAAAAGCTTTTTTTATTTTTGTTTATATAACAAGTGTGTACTACACACATATCTATAATTTTCCATGTGTACCTACACATATTCAAAGCATGTTCTTGCACTAAGCGTCAGTATCATTAAAATCAACATTAGTCAACCAATCAGTAAATATTTTCTAAAAGAATATATCTTTTATTTATGCAGGGTACTGCAATCAAGGCAGCCGTCTATAAATAATTAATTAAACAGTAAGTAGGGATTAATTTTGCATACCCCATATGTTAGTGATAGCCTAATGGTTGAAACTTGCTCTCTCGATCAGGAGGTCCGAGGTTCAAACCCAGGCACCATTGATTTATGTGCGTGTTAGAAATTAATTATCACTGCTTTTCGGTGAAGGAAAACATCGTGAGGTAACCTGCACACCCGAGAGCTCATAAAAAAAAAGTTCTCGGAGGTGTGTGAAGTCCACCAATTCGCACAGTGGCCAGCGCGTTGGACTATGAACTAAACTCTCTCATTCTGAGAGAAGATCCGTGCCCAGCAGTGGACCAATATTCGGGTTGATGAGATGACCCCGTATGTTTCTGCCTTTCATTTATGAGGTGTAGTAACTACACAGGTATGTGCCTGATACATTTATCATTCCAGCACGATACAAGACAGTATATTTTGATCCTATTTAAGTAACATTATAACTTTTTGCAATTATTCGCAAATGCCTTATCACACGTAACGCAAATCAATCAAATCAATCTTCCCTAGACTTTCCACCTGAACTAATACTGACGTTTCGCCTGCAAACAGAGACGCTAAAGCTAAGTGAGTTAATGAAAAGTGTAAATAGTGACGTGGCTCCCACCGTCACGGCTCAATGGCCAGCTAATGCCAGCTCGTATGGGAACATCGCGTGTGGATGCAAATGGCAGACCTCCGCCAAGTTGAAGAAAAACGCTAGATAGTCTCCCATTTATTGATAACGACGCTCACGATGAAAGAAAATACTAAATATACAACCACAGATACATAAATAAAAAAATTCGCTCATATTCTTATAATAATCAATCTACAGTTAATTAAAGTTGGGTAATGTCTATTTTTTTAAATATGGAAGTAGTGATTGCTAGATGATAGATGACCAATGCCGCCCTGGGACATCAGTAAGATCTGTATTCAACCCAGGCAAGATGTAGATGCGCTGCTAACCCTGAGTACTAAGTTAGAACATCTTGAATAAGGATGGCTTACCACCCCCTCCCGTCCATGTAATTCCGGGATCAGAATAGGGCTACGGTATACCCTGCCTGTCGTAAGAGGCGATTAAAGGGGCTTCAGGGGTTGCGGGCGGCTATAGTGGGAGCTCGAACCGTTCGACCAGATGACCCCGGGAAGGACGGCTGTATGCGTGGCCGCATACCGTCGTAAAGACCAAACGTAGCGGTGGGCCCGGCTGCTCACCTGGGAGGACCGCGATGGGGCAACGCGCTTAGAGGACTCCGGTCGCGATCTTTTGGAGATCCCGGAGTCCTCTCTGTAGCGCTGAGGACGGCCACCGTGGGGGTTTTAGTGCGGTAAAAATCTCACATAACCTTGCGTCACTCCCACGGCGTCGGGTACCTTTTGAATGTTTCAGAACAAAAATTACCTCAGCCTTCAGACCAGAACACGGCAACCCTTAATAATACTGTTATTAGGCAGACAAAGGTGTTGCGGTGGTGGAGTAACTTTCTTTACATTATTGGAATGCTTATAAAGCTATCAGTTTCGATTGTTATTAAATGACTACACACTACACTACAATCTCTAAGCATCATCCATACGGTGATTTGAATAACAAAAACGTTGTTGGCTTGTATTCTCTTTTATCAATAATTAAAGTCATTGGAAAAAGTGTTGCTTAAGAATCATTACAAGTCTAAAAATACAGGCGCCAATAGCAGGATATAAAGAGAGTATGCTAAGACATCATACAATATCAATTGTAATTATTATTTAGTTGAAATAAATAATAGAATATCACATCATAGATGATGTAATTTAGCAAATACTAAAACTAGAAGCTACAAAAAAAAACACTATTCAAAGTCTGCGAAGAAACGACCCTTTTTAGTCCCGAGGCCACAGGAGAAAATGTCAGCATCAAAGTACGTCTCAGTTATTCTTGCTAAAAACGGTAAATAAACACCAACAGTCGAGACCTAGCAACTTTCTATCAAAGATTAATGGCTCCAGCATATCGTCTGTGCCAATCTGGAATCTGTCAAGCGATATTGCAGTCACTCCTAACGCTCCGTCTTGCAATGGAGATCTAATATCTAGTGACGTCACATCGCGACGTCAAGCCGTAATAACGCCGCTGAGTGCATTTTATATGACGTCGAGTGAGATGTCATAAGTTTAAAAATATAACCGAGATTCTGTCATAAGCACTTTTGACGTTATGGGAATGACACTTGGTAAATTAAAATAAGTTGAGTTGTAGTGCAGACCGTGGGGACGTTGCATAGAATTAACCTTTATAAATAAACTAGCAGAATCCACGCGACTTCTTTCGCGCAGACTATATTGTAATCTATCCAACCATCCTTTGACTTCAACACCTGGACATGTCCCTCCCCATGTACCGCGGCGTATGCGATGAAAGAATTTTCAAGCTAAATATTTTACGCCTTGATTCTCGTTACTAAAGTTTTAGCAGAGACGCTTTATATATTCTAGTAATAAAAATAGTCTATGTTACTCAGGAACAATGTAGCATTACAATGGTAAATTAATTTTTGAAATCGGTTCAGTAGTTTCTAAGTTTATTCACAACAAACATACAAAAATATAAAGTTTTCCTCTTTATAATATTAGTATAGATAACAGTTCTTATCCTAATCGTATCTCAGTTGTCATGAGCATTATTGAGTAATAAATTTTTGAAGGTGGTAGAACCAGTGTAGTTCGACCGGGGAAGTACCACCGCCACACCTATTTCTAGCGTGAAGCATTTCTTGCGTTTCGATACAAGGGTGTGGTTGCCTGCACACTTTCACACGAGGCGACCATCATAGTCCTCGGAAGTAACAACGCATCTGTGATTGACTTCAGACGGAACCCATGTTCTGTATGAAGTTGATTACAGATGTCCATGGGCGGCAGTGACCACTTACCATCAGGTAGGCTGCATGCTCGTTTGCTACTTCAGTCAAATAAAAAAAAAATGAGTAGGCGCAACGTTTGAGCGAGACTGAAACCAGACAGTATTATCAGGCATAGGAAACTCAAGACGTCCCCCTCTTATTTATAAGTGTACCGAAGACTGAACATGATGATACCAGGTGTACTGCGACCACTTACCACGATGTAGACAAATCCTTTTATTATAATTGTTGAGAGCATTCGCAGTGATTAAATCTTGGCCTTTAAATCAAGAATCCAAAGTTCGAATCCCAGGCACTCACCACAGATCTTCTCTCGGAATGAGAGAGTTTTAGGACATAGTCCACCGCGCTGGCCAAGTGCGAATTGGTGGACTTCACACACCTCCGAGAACTTTTTTTAAAGAACTCTCGGGTGTGTAGGTTTCCTCACGATGTTTTCCTTCACCGAAAAGCAGTGATAATTAATATATACGCACATAAATAAGTGGTGCGTGCCTGGGTTCGAACCTCGGACCTCCCAATCGAGAGTGCAAGTTTCAACCATAAGGCTATCACTGCTCACATTAGGCTATCACTGCCCACAAAAGATACATATTAAATAATAATTATCACTGCTTTACGGTGAACGAAAACATCGTGAGGCTACACATTCGGGGGCTCATTAAAAGAAAACTCGAACTTGTCTTAAGTCGACCAATTCGAACGTGTACACCGCGGTGGCATAATCCATAGCCTACACCTCTCTCATTTTTTTTTATCTTACTGTAGTAGCAAACAAGCATGCAGTCTACCTGATGGTAAGTGGTCACTGCCGCCCATGAACATCTGTAATCAACCACATAGTGAACATGGGTTTCATATGAAGTCAATCACAGATGCGTTGCTACTCTCGAGGATTATGATGGTCGCCTCATGTAAAAGTTTGCCGGAAACCACACCCTTCTATCAAAACGCAAGAAATGCTTCACGCTAGAAATAGGTGTGGCGGTGGTACTTCCCCGGTCGAACTACACTGGTTCTACCACCTTCACAACAAACATACAAAAATATAAAGTTTTCCTCTTTATAATATTAGTATAGATAACAGTTCTTATCCTAATCGTATCTCAGTTGTCATGAGCATTATTAAAATGAGTAGGCGTAACGTTTGAGCCAGACTGAAACCAGACAGCATTATCAGGCATAGGAAAACTCAAGATGTCCCCCTCTTATTTATAAGTGTACCTATATATAACATGATGATACCAGGAGTACAGCGACCAATTACCACGATGTATGCATACCCTTTTATTATAATTGTTGAGAGCATTCACATTGATTAAAACTTGGCCTTTAAATCAAGAATCCAAAGTTCGAATCCCAGGCACTCCCCACAATATTTTCTATTAAATAATAATTATCACTGCTTTACGATGAACGAAAACATCGTGAGGCTACACATTCGGGGGCTCATTAAAAGAAAACTCGAACTTGTCTTAATTCGACCAATTCGAACGTGTACACCGCGGTGGCATAATCCATAGCCTACACCTCTCTCATCTTTTTTTACTACTGAAGTAGCAAACGAGCATGCAGTCCACCTGATGGTAAGTGGTCACTGCCGCCCATGAACATCACCACATAGTGAACATGGGTTTCATATGAAGTCAATCACAGATGCGTTGCTACTCCCGAGGATTATGATTGTCGCCTCATGTGAAAGTTTGCCGGCAACCACACCCTTCTATCGAAACGCAAGAAATGCTTCACGCTAGAAATAGGTGTGGCGGTGGTACTTCTCCGGTCAAACTACACTGGTTCTTCCACCTTGACAACCTAACCTCTAAGAGACCCGTGCCCAGAGAGACAACAATGGGTTGACGACGCCCCCAAACAAAAAAATTAGATCCACCACCGATAACATATGTACATGCGGTGACCACTTACGCTGTGGACATGGTCGTTTGGTTCAATTTAAAAAAATGGCGGCTGTGGTCGGTCGCCCTAACGCGGGATCATCGGAGCATGTTTTACGACTCGTAATTACACGATTGAAACATTCGCCGTGAGACAGCTTTTAGCGGCGCCCGTGATCGCTTTGTTTGTGGAATGGTTCTGTAGGATAGTTTTTAGCGGTCATGTAAGTAGCACCAATTGGTCTTAGTTGCTAATGTTAGAAAATGGTAATTTGTTTTAAAATAGCAAGTAATGAAATTGTTTGCACTCACTTTTAGAGTGTCGCGTCACACTTCAATGCCACATGCTTCACATTTTATAGGAAGCGACTATTAGAAGGACTGCATACTCGTTTGCATACTTCAGTCTTATAATAAAATCATTTCCAAATGTATTTTCAACTTTCATAAGTATGTAAAAAAACATGATTGTTATTATATTTTAAAAAATATATATATAAATAACATAAAAGAAAAAACCCGCTGAGTTTCTTGCCGGATTTTCTCAGTTGAGGTCGTGTTCCGATCCGGTGGTAGTGTAAAAAAAATATATAACTGACAATTTGTAAGTACCCCCGTTGGCCTATAGGTAGGTACAAAATAAAGACATTTCATTTCATTATGTCAAAGCTTGACAAAAATTGACAACACATAGATGTCATAAAATTAAAAGTTAAAATATAAAACAAACTGATTTTTCCAAAATAATAATAATTATCACGCACATAAATTTTACTTTTAGGTTTTAAATTTCGAATATTTAATATTATTACCAGGATACATGACCACAAGGAACCCTAATTTCACGACTTGGGCAAAAACTGGCTAATTAAAACATCACTCACATCAATTATTCCGCTTGCAATGTCACGCGAATGCTAAAACTGCATTTCAACAGAATACAACAATGTCGTAAGTGACAGAGGACGCTTTCTAATATCGACTAATATGCAGTGTAACCAAAAAATAGTCTAGTTTCTAGGTTAATAGGAATACAAGAACTAAGGTTACTTACGCTAGGGATCTGGAGCTCGGAATCCAAGCACACCGCGTGTCACTTATGATTTTGAAGATCATATATACATCTTACCCAGAACGAACTTATAGGGGGTTGAAAATGGCCCGAATTGCTTCGAGAAAAGCATGGTACGGCCGTGCCGCGTTTTTCCTCGACTCACGACTTACGATTTTTAAAGTGGCTTCGGCGTTACGCAAAATCTAACGATTCCATAGAGTTAAATTTTCAAAAAACTATTTTAATGCCCATATATTTCTGGATTCAAATAGTAAATATATTTATGTTTCTATTAAGTCGATATGTATTCTTCTGTACACCCCTACCCTCTCTTGCATTTTAAATGTTTCCTTTAGCCACAAAGGTTGTCTTGAAGAGATCACTATCTAAGTGATAAGACCGCCTTTTGTACATAACATTATGTATCTTTTGTTTTTGTTACATATAAATTGGTGTACAATAAAGAAATTTTGTATTGTATTGTATTGTATTGTAAATATACTAAGAATAACTGACGGCAAAAGTCAACCCAACCTATGGAAAGGGATTGGATGCATAACTGAGGTCAACCATAGGACTGCCACTTAATAATAAAATTAAACTGTTTAAATGCCTTTCAACACCCTTCCAACCAGATCACAGCAGCCCATCATAGGTGGTAGAACGAGTGTAGTTCCACCAAGTACCACCGCTACACCTATTTCTAGCATGAAGTTTTTTGCGTTTCGATAGAAGGTTGTGGTTGCCGGCACACTTTTATATGAGGCGACCATCATAGTCTTCGGGAGTTGCAACGCATTCAGATAGAACCTCTTCTGTATGAAGTTGCTTACAGATGGCTTACAATCCATGAGCGGCAGTGACCACTTATCATCAGGTGGACTGCATGCTCGTTCGCTACTTAGAACTTATAAAAAAATGCGCTTTACTCTTCTGTAAGACATAGATGCCCCTACAGTTCATAAAGCTTTCGTCACTCATCGAATTTTAAAGAATAAAGAAAACTGAGAAAGAACATAATCAAGAGAAATTATTAACACAGTGATGAGCATTCAATCAGCTCTTCTCATTATAAGTTGTTCAGCACAATGGGGCCGGACAAAGAGACCAAAATCTGCGTTAGCTATCGCCGATTAACGATTTCTTTGTGCCCCAACAATGGACCTCAATGGAGTTTGAGTATGTATTGCCCGATTCGGAAATTGACCCACTTTTGAAATTAATATCCCGATTGTATTTTAAATTTCCTTTGATTGTGTTTATGGATCAAGGAAAATCGCTTGTGAAGATTGATTTGGATGAGTGATACCGGATTTTTCTTTTCAGAAAATCAAGTTTGTATCACAAAATATTTTTTTATTAAAGTCTTCTTTCCTTAGTAAAAATACAACTATTTCATGAGATGTTCACTTGCATAAGTTACCATTATGCTCATCCAAGCCCTTAGTTTGCAACGTCGTTTTAAGTAGCAATATGTAGTCTAATTAAGCTAATGAAACGTTTCGTTTGGTCCTCAAGAAGGAGAGAGGAAGAGGAGAGAGAAGGAGAGGAGAGAAGTAGGAGATTCTTCTATATGAACTGTTGATATAATTTCTTCCATTTGTGGTCTTAGACAAAACTAAATTTCTGAGGTTGACAGATGTCCATGAGCGACTTTTATTTACTATCGGGTGAACTTCATACTCGTTTTATTAGCTACTAGCTTTTGCCCGCGGCTTCGCTCGCGTGGAATTTAGTCTGCCACATAAAGTTTGCAAGGTGGTAGAGCAATGTTTCAACCAGGGAGTTATCACCGCCGCACCTATTTCTATCGTGACGCAGTTCTTGTGTTTCATTAGAATCATCAAAGTCCTCGAGAGTAGCAACGCATCTGTGATTGACTTCAGATTGAACCCTTGCCCTACTTCCTAAATCTGTGTGTTCAAATTTCAAATCACAGGCACGTATATTAATTTGAATTAGTTTTGTCGGCAACAGATATTAAATCTTACTCTGAAATTAAAAGTTTTAAGAAAGGGTCTCAAAACGCGTGACGTTTACCAACGCTCAGTTGGCTAGCGTGGTCAACTACGACCTATACTACTGCTAATCTGACGTAAGGGCCGAGTTGTGTAACATTAAAAGGTCGCTAACGATTGAATGACATATTGAACCTTTCCCACTGTTTCATTCTCATTGACCTTTTTTTTGTCGAGGGGGAAACCTTCAAAAGGTATCATACGCCGTGGGAGCGACGCAGGGTTATGTGGGATTCTTATCGCACCAGGACTCCGGGATCTTCAAAGGAACGCAACTGGAGTCTTCTGAGTGCATTGCCCCATCGGGCTCCTTCCAAGTGAGCGGCTGGGCCCACCACTCCATCTAGTCTTTACCACGATATACGACCACACGTATACCACCGTCCTTTCCGGGATGGCCTGGCTGGACTGTTCAAGCTCCTTGCATCCTGGCTCTCACGACAGCATGCGACCACACATGCTGACATCTTTCCCGAAGTTGCTGACTGGGTGTTTCGAGCTCCCAGTCTAGCCGCCCGCAACCCCGAAAGCCCCCTTTTACTCGCCTCTTCCCACAGACAGGGGATACCGTAGCCTTATTCTGATCCCGGAACTACAGGGACGTCATTCACATCGACCTTTCCCATTTTGCTCCGTGATTTATAACCATTTATATATTAATTTCATAGAACTTCGTTGCATACGGCGGCGGCGCACGGCGCGTACTGCCGGTCAATCAATTGAGTACGCAATATGTTATACTCGTAATATCTTCTAAACTACTTATCCAATTTACATGGTGTAAACGGTAGATTTAATCTGTATTAGATGCTTGATTTTTTGAAATCATTTATTTTGATAAGGATTAATATTTAGTTTGTATAAAACCCATGGAAACATCAACTTCATATTTTTAAAATTTTCAAAGTATAAAAAGAGTTATTGTGGGTTATACATAGAGTATAGATATATGCTGTCGCGGACTTTTATTTAGATCTATGTGAGCCAAACAATCCCACCGTACATTATATTTGGATATCTCCAACGGTTTAGGCAGCGTACGCTAAGATATCTCTCAGACGACAACTTTTTTAGCGACTAACCTGATATTTCTCGTTATATTATAACCTTATTACAAAAAAATCGGTATAAATTATAGTCCATGTGTTATTCTGATGTATAACCTATACTACTGTAAAGTTTCAACCAAATCCGTTCAGTAGTTTTTGCGTGAAAGAATAACAAACACACATACATCCTCACAAACTTTCGCATTTATAATATTAGTAGGAAGTAGGATAGGATATTGTAATTTAAAAAATACTAAATCAAATCAAGTAACCGAAAAGTTTAAAAGTTTAGTTGTTATTTCGTCTAGTTTATGGTATCTAATTTTATTTACTTTTTTTGTTGTATCTATATAAATAAAGTAACCGAATAAGAAAAAATAAATAAGTTAGAACCGGTGATAAACGTAGTTTTCTAGTATTTAATATCTTGCTAGTAGTTTCTATTTTTTTCTAGTTTTTTTGCTGGTTTGGTAATTTTTATTGGTCTCCATTGCAGCACTTCGAACACGTAGTTGTGCTACGCGCTTTACCAGGTGGTACAGTAGCAACATATTTGTGAATGAACCCTGTTCTTCATAAAGTCGCCAACAAATGTCCAAGGATGCAATGATACACTTACTATCAATTTGACTCTATGCTTATTTGCTACTTCATACTTTTTTTATTTTTTTTTATTTGACTGAAGTAGCAAACGAGCATGCAGTCCACCTGATGGTAAGTGATCACTGCCGCCCTGCGACATCTGTAATCAACTTCATACAGAACATGGGTTCTATCTAAAGTCAAACACAGATGCGTTGCTACTCCCGAGGACTATGATGGTCGTCTCATGTAAAAGTGTGCCGGCCACCACACCCTTCTATCGAAGCGCAAGAAATGCTTCACGCTAGAAATAGGTGTGGCGGTGGTACTTCCCCGGTCGAACTACACTGGTTCTACCAACTTCAAAATACTTCATGCAGATGCAAATTTGACCGACTGAAGAACGTGTTAAAATATTAAGATAGGTATACATAAATACCCTGGAAAAACATTCAAAACCGTCATGGACAACCCAGTTCCAGAATTGTAAGTATAGTGAAATATTCCGGATACTTCAGTATTAATAACCAAACCGTTTTATCCCTCCTGTCTACATCCCAGAGCGCTTATTTTAGAGTGTCAGAATAAACGTTCGTCTAGGCAATCGATTGCCTATAGGTGACCTGATTGCTGTTAGAACTTTTGGCCGGTGGTATTTTTACACCTCCTGAACTTTTGACCTACGTCCATTTGTAATTACATGCATTTCAGCGTCAATCTTATCTCACTAATATTACAAATATGGAAGTTTGCGAGAGCAGTGATAGCCTTATGGTTGATACTTGCCCTCTCAATCGGGATGTCCGAGGTTCAAACCCAGGCACGCACCACTGATTTATGTGCGTATTAGAAATTAATTATCACTGCTGCTCGGCGAAGGAAAACATCGTGAGGAAACCTGAGTACATACCCCAGAGTTCTATAAAAAAAAAGGTTCTCGGAGGTGTATGAAGTCCACCAATTCGCACTTGGCCAGCGCGGTAGACTATGGCCTAAAACTCTCTGGCCCAGTAGTGGCATAATAATGAGTTATGGAGAGATGTGAGTGAGGATGTATGTATGTTACTCTTTTACCCAAAACTAGTGGTCGAATTTAAATTATATACCATCTTGATTTTGATCTTTTAAGTCTTATATAGTACTAATATTTTCTACTAAATAATATATTATTATTATATTTTAGAGGTGGTAGAACCAGTGTAGTTCGACCGAGGAAGTATTACCGCGACACCTATTTCCAGCGTGAAGCGTTCCTTGCCTTTCGATAGAAGGGTGTGGTTGCCGACACACTTTCACATGAGGCAACCATCATAGTCCTCGGGAGTAGCAACGCATCTGTTCTGATTGACTTCGGATGGAACCAATACTCTGTATGAAGTTGCTTACAGATGTCCATGGGCGGCAGTGACCACTTACCATCAGTTGGACTGCATGCTCGTTTGCTACTTCAGTCAGATAAAGAAAAATACTCGTTTCAAAACATCATTGGAATAAACAGATTTAATACGCTTTTAACAATTCAAGACCAATTATGCCTATTTGTAATACCTTTGCACAATTAGCTCTAACCAGCCCACGCATAGGCCTCAAGCTCGCTTCATTGTTCGATCGGATCGCAACAAGTGCGTCTATACCTAACACAGTTGTACGATCTAGCTTATTTGTACGATATCCTATTTGTACGATGTCCTATTTGTACAATTCCTTTGATTTACCGCCACGGCACCAGCTGGCATAAAAGTCAACCGACAATTACACGCAGAACCGTATTAGACATTAATTCAAAGCTGACTCGCAGTACGATGTCGTTTGATTCATGCGTGCGCTCAACTTTCGTGACAACCGCTAAGGGTGTGACCACACCATGGCTGATAAAGCGAGCGAAACCCAAATCATACATAGAATTACCTAGACAGACAGGGAATGCCTTCGCCCCATACCGGTCCCGCAAATACAGCATAATCCACCAAAACTAAGTCGGTAGAATATACAATTATGTGCTTAAACGCAAGTGAAACCAAGTGACGCATCTGCTTATGACTTCTTTTTTAAAACTTATTATTAGACTTCTGTTGTTTTGTTTATGGCTAAATTGCTAATATTATGGACATGCCTTCGACGAAAAATATTAATTTTTTCTTTAATTCTTGTTGCTTCATTAATAACAGTTGTAAGTTTTAAAGATTAACACAATCACAAATGCCTAAGAGTCTGCTAGACTTACTTTTATATTGTTAAAAATCTTAATTTAGTTTTGGTTCCTTACCCTTTTTCGATTAAGAACGACTTGGCGACAGCCGCCAACGTTCGCGCAAACCACACAGGTGTGCACTTAGCTCAAGCAAGGCGCAAACAAATTAGATGCTTGAATACTGACTTAACTTACCAACAAATAGATTACAAATTCGATTGATGGCAAATTTGTTTAAACGAGCAAACGATACCAATTGTCTTTGTCGTATTAAATTGATTTATGGTTTAGTCCGTCCGTCATACGATTCTCGGTAACGGTCGTAAAGCGGTGGTGTGCGTGTCGCGGTTACGTGCTAGAGATGCGACTATAAATCGCACTTGATTTACAGTCGCGAATCTGCACGCTTCCTTATGGATTACTTAAAACGCTACACGCTTCAGATGAACTTTGTCGGGGCTAAACCATAAGGAAGTAATGAAAACTAATTATTATCCTTCATCTGAAGTGTGTGGTTGAATGCAGATAGAATCAAAGTATATGAAACTACTAGCCTTTGCCCGCGGCTTCGCTCGCGTGGAATTTAGTCTGCCACATAAAGTTTGCAAGGTGGTAGAGCAATGGTTCAACCAGGGAGGCATCACCGCCGCACCTATTTCTAACGTGAAGCAGTTCTTATGTTTCATTTGAAGGGTGTGCCTGCCGGCTCACTTTTATATGAGGTGATCATCATAGTCCTCGGTAGTAGCAACGCATCTGTGATTTACTTCAGATTGAACCCTTGCCCTACTTCCTAAGGCGATTAACATACGGTACCGCTCACTGCCACGGTAGGCGGTGAAGCGGATCTCCTGTTGTATTGGGGTCTAATAAATCCGTAAATGCCTCACAAACGTACACCGACTGGCCGCGCGGTCCAGCGGTGTTCCCATCACCACCGTGTCTCAGCGCAAACGACAGTGCGGGGGTTCGGCGCCTCACACACGGGCTGGCGCCTAACCGCGCGGATCATCGTTGAAGCAAAAATGCATTTCGATGTCGAAAAGTTTAATTTGATGATCGGTCTATCCGCGCGTACAGGTGCGTAAACCACCTTACCGCGCGGGGCACCGCTATTCGCGGCGGTGCGCGGTGCCGTGTGTTAATCGCCTAAATCAGTGTGTTCAAATTTCAAATCACAGGCACGTATATTAATTTGAATTAGTTTTTTCGGCAACAGATATTAATGCTTACTCTGAAATTAAAAGTTTTAAGAAAGGGTCTCAAAACCCGTGACGGTTACCAACGCGCAGTTGGCTAGCGTGGTCAACTACGACCTAAACTACTGCTAATCTGACATATGTGCCGAGTTGTGTTACATTAAAAGGTCGATGACGATTGAATAACATATTTAACCTTTCCGCTGTTTCATTCTCATTGACTTTTTTCTTTTTTGTTGAGGGAGAAACCTTCAAAAGGTAGGTACGCCGTGGGAGCGACGCAGGGTTATCTGGGATTCTTATAGCACCAGGACTCCGGGATCTTCAAAGGAACGCAACTGGAGTCCTCTGAGTGCATTGCCACATCGGGCTCCTCCCAAGTGAGCGGCTGGGCTCACCTCACCATCTGGTCTTTACCACGATATGCGACCACACGTATGCCACCGTCCTTCCCGGGATCGCTTGGCTGGACGGTTCAAGCTCCGTCCATCCTGGCTCTCACGATAGCATGCGACCAAACATGCTGACATCTTTCCCGAAGTTGCTGACTGGGTGTTTGGAGCTCTCCGTCTAGCCGCCCGCAACCCCGAAAGCTCCCTTTTAGTTGCCTCTCACCACAGACAAGGGATACCGTAGCCTTATTCCCGGAACTACAGAGACGTCATTGACCTTTCACATTTTGCTCCGTGTTTTATAACCATTCAAATATTAATATCATACAACTTCGTTGTATATGGCGGCGGCGCACGGCGCGTACTGCCGGTCAATCAATTGACTACGCAATATGTTATACTCGTAATATCTTCTAAACTACTTATCCAATTTACATGGTATAAAAGGCAGATTCAATCTTTATTAGATGCTTGATTTTTTGAAATCATTTATTTTGATAAGGATTAATATTTAGTTTGTATAAAACCCATGGAAACAACAACTTGATAGTTTTAAAATTTTCAAAGTATAAAAAGAGTTATTGTGGGTTATACATAAAATATAGACATATGCTGTCGCGGACTTTTATTTAGATCTAGGTGAGTCAAACAATCCCACGGTACATTATATTTGGATATCTCCAACGGTTTAGGCAGCGTACGCGAAGATAGCTCTCAGAGCACAACTTTTTTTCCGACTAACCTGATATTTCTCGTTATATTATAACCTAATTACAAAAAAATCGGTATAAATTATAGCCCATGTGTTATTCTGATGTATAACCTATACTACTGTAAAGTTTCAACCTAATCCGTTGAGTTGTTTTTGCGTGAAAGAATAACAAATACACATACATCCTCACAAACTTTCGCATTTATAATATTAGTAGGAGTAGGATTACTAACATACATACATCATCTTAGTATACAAAACCCCTGAACAATCTCCTTGGTACGAGGTTTTTATACAAACATAAATGAATGAAATTAAATGAAATGTCTTTATTTTGCATAGGCCTTCGGTGGCGCTTACAAATTGTCAGTTACATTTATATATATTTTTTACACTACTACCGGATCGGAACACGACCTCAACTGAGAAGATCCGGCAAGAAACTCAGTGGGTTTGTCTTTTTTCTTTGTATATCTTTTTTTTTTTTATTTTTTTTTTATATACATATGAAGATACAGTCCTTAGTGTAATCACTTGGCGGCCGGTAATGCTGATGTACTTAGCACTCCCACAATATTAAAGTTTTTGACAGATTCCGTAACTTTCATATAATCTGTATAATATCTATACCTATATTAATAGGTAAAGCAAAAATTTGTGATCCGTTTTTAAGATACTTGCCGCAGACGGAAGAGTATGAAATAACGCACGGTTATAGTTGATGTAGATAAGTACGCAATGCTATTTTTTTTTTAAATAATGCATAAAACATGCATAAAATCAACTAAACATTACACACACACTACCTTGAATTTAACACAAACACGTACACAACAAACGAAATAGATCATTCAATGTCTTACTACGAAAACACAACGTCAGAATGTCAGATATCTTTGTCAAAAAACTCCCTATTGCCTTTAAATGTAGCTTAGATAAACCTCTTTTTACCTTTAACGGGTGCGTTCAAAATAACTTGAAAATTATTACATTTTATTTATATTAGAGAAATATTGGTGCTACTTCTAACAATATGAAGTTTGGTTTTTTTAATTTAAATTACGATCGATTTTCAACCGTTGTGACGGGTGACTAGTTTGAATTAGTCCGAATTACCTTAGTAAGTATCGCAATCCGAATTGTTACTCACAATACGCACTTGACAATAAAGTCAAAGCCGTAAATTTTTTAATATACCAATTTATTTGTTTAATTATTTCGGCCTGTCCGAAATACTGAACACTGACCCAAGATCAAACATAGCATAGTCGACATGTCTGCGTGTCCACAATGACCAACTCGACGTGGCTACAAGGCTATTAGTCTAGGAGCTGAAATAGCCGTCTAATGTAAGACGAGGTCCGAAGCGAGGACCTGTCTGAATACTTGATGCGCTGCCGATCACTGGACGAAGACAATTAGCCATAACATGCCCGGACATGACATGCACAGACCCATGAAGGCAGTAATAACGGACAAAGTGACGCGAATTCGGCAACTGATACTTATATATGTCGGAAATGGCGGTATTGTGGCAACACCGGCACGCCAGCGCCATCTAGTGGCGTTCGATGAAGTTAGGGTTGTGCCAGTTTAATGGCCTCAGTCTATCGTTGACGGCTGGACGGTCGGCCGAAGCAGACAACTCTTAAATCATCCCGCGTTCTTAGTGCTACGATTACTTGCCTACTTAATTTAGTTTGATTAATTCAGTGATTGTAACAAGTTTAATTCGGCAATATACTGTGTGTTAAAATCAAGTCTGCAATTTATTCTCGTGCTAACATTCCATATCAGAGCCCACAGTAGGTTATCCTGATACGATGAGCGAAAAAGAACCACCCCCTCCGTCATATATATTACTTCTAATATTTCGACGCTGTGCCATCATTGATTCATAATTATATTGGGGTCCATCTCCTAAGAAAGGTGTAAGGAGGTGATGAGTTAGGAGTATAATCTACAGTCTCCGAAGTAACATCGTAAGTCAGTAAGAAAAGGAACTATTAAATACAGAATTTTGTCGCATCCTTGAAAGAACGGCCTTAAGTCTAACGTATTGACGACCCACGTTGCGGAGCGGTTACCATACCGGTCTAACGCGCAATGGTCCCGGGTTCGATTCCCGGCCAGACAGGTAACTGAATGATGAGTTTAGATTCATGTTCTGGGTCTGGGTGTTTGTGTATTCATCTTGGGTGTGTTCATGGTAGGTACCCACGACACAGAAAAAAATGAAGAAAATCCTAGGGTGGCTTTGAGTGTAGGAAGCGTGTTTTTTTTAGGTACATTTATTATAAGTTTCAACACGTTTTCCCTTGCCACTCCATGTCATCAGCCAACGTCTTCCATGTCATCAGCCAACAGATGACGAATCAAGAAGAAAACTTCGATACCAAGAAGTTTATATTTAGGTACTTACAGACATGTCTTAGCTACTGTCAAAGCTATTAAGCTCTTATGGTCTGAAATAGCGCGGCTAATTTAAGATGAGATATGTTTAGAAATGCAACTACTCCGTAAGTAACAACATCTGGATAAATATGCATTTCTGTACTTTAAACACAAAGAATCTTTAGGTACTAAATTTCCTCACGACTTTATGTTTCGTAGGTATCTACCCAGCATCCCTGAAGTACCGGGATCAGACTAGGGCTACGGTATCCCCTGCTTGTCGTAAGAGGCGTCTAAAAGGGGCTTCCAAGGTTGCGGGCAGCTAGAGTGGGAGCTCACACCATCCAGCCAGGCGATCCCGGGAAGGACGTGTACGTGACGGTATGTGTGTGGTCGCGTACCGTCGTAAAGATCAGACGGAGTGGTGGGCCCAGCCGCCCATCTGGAGGAGGAGCACGATGGGGCAACGCGCTCAGAGGATTCCGGTTGCGTTCCTTTGGAAATCCCAGAGTCTCTTTGTAGCGCCGAGGACGGCCACCAGGGGGTTTTAGTGCGGTAAAAATCCCACATATTGCGTCGCTCCCACGGCGTCGGGACCTTTTGAAGGTTTCCCCCTCGAGAACAAAAAAAGGTATTTATCCATAGTGCTATATCTAAAGTTTATGTTTCTTATTCATAGGATCTGTTCACATTTCTAGGAACAAAATATCTAAGCGCTGCCATGTCAGTCTAATTGATACGTCCAATTCAATTCATAAGTAGAAAAAATGTAAATAACGAAGTTTGATTTTTGAGCCCTTGTGGGTTAAATTTGTACTAGATCACAGAATTTGTATGGGTGATCTTGTGTGTCCCAATACTGACGTCATGGGAATTCTTACAGGTCATTGCAAAAAGAGACTTTTTCAATTTACATCAATCCTCATGATTGACTTCAAGTTATCATATAAAAATTTAGAATCAGAATTTCTATTTTTTACTCAGAGTAACAATCCGCATTAATGCCACGAACCCACATACCCCATTCAATAAATGAATTATCAATGTGCTGGTTTAATGTCCTTACCATCCATGACCATTACATTGGTAAATTGATCCTCAATTTAGATCCAAGACTAATTAGTCTCTATGGAATCAAAATAGCCCTAATGTAAGACAGGGTCCAACGAGCGAGAGTCATGTAACCTGAATATTAGATGTGCTATCGACAGGACACTGTCAATGACATTGTGCATTCACTGAACCGCGGTCGTCAAGAATAGCAACTCGAATATGCCTAGATTTGCGTAGAACACCTGTACTATATGAAGATGGTTACATACATATGTCTTCTAACAATATAAATCTTATAAATAATCTTATAAAGTGACCATTGGCTATGGAAAATAGGCTTAATAACGGGATCACTTAAAACTACTTCTGCTTTAAGAAAAAAAACATGGAAAAACTTAAGGAAGAGTATATGATCTAATTCGACCACAGATAATACGTTCATTGATAATTATGCCACAGCAATTAACTACAAAGAGCTTCAACAATTTTTTTATATATTATTTAACTAGTTTTCTTCTTTTTTTATATGAATATGTAGGCAATTTCCTGAAATCGAAATATTAATGATATAGGTACCAGCTTTCAAAATACGGAGGGCTTTGATTATCGACTTGAAAAAAAAAGACCATCATAACATGGCCTTTGATTATCTCAACTACCAGTGTAAGTTGAACCCTCTAGTCTCTTTGACTATGGATACAAACACAATAATCACCGACTAAATGCGAATCGAACTCGCGTATGAAAGGTTCCGTACCATTAGATATATGTAATGAAATACGTTGGTTGTATGGGAGCCCCCTTAGATACTTATTTAATCCTGGGTTTAGTATGTTTTATTAGAGCGGCAACAGAAATACATCATCTGTGAAAATTTCAACTAACTAGCTATCACGGTTCAGGAGATTTTCAAGGTGGTAGAACCAGTGTAGTTCGACCGGGGAAGTACCACCGCCACACCTATTAGCGTGAAGCATTTCTTGCGTTGCGATAGAAGGGTGTTTTTGCCGGCACACTTTCACATGAGGCAACCATCTTAGTCCTCGGGAGTAGCAACGCTGTGATTGACTTCAGATGGAACCCATGTTCTGTACGAAGTTGATTACAGATGCCCATGGGCGGCAGTGGCCACTTACTATCTGGTGGACTGCATGTTCGTTTGCTACTTCAGTCAGTTAAAAAAAGAGAGATACATACAGCCTGGTGACAGACAGACAGGCAGCGGAGTCTTAGTAATAGGGTCCTGTTTTACTTTTGGGTAAGGAACAATAAAAACATCCTAAGGCGAGCACTTGAGTATATTCCATAGACGCATTTGTTCCACCAATCAGGCGAAAGTAGCGCGCGTCGCTCGTCACTGGCGACAGCCCGGAATACGCGCGTATTAATTACTTGTTCTCGGAAACGCCGCTAATAGCCGCAGGAAGCAACCGCTGACGATTTGTTACCTGAAAGCGTTCGACGCTTTGCTGATGCTTTTTTAAATGTTTTCATGACAAAACAACGACAGAGAGAGATATTATAGGGAACTAGCATGCGAGCGTACAGTTCACCTCATGATAAGTGGTCGCCGCGTATGCACATCTGTAAGCCTTCATGTAAAACATGGGTTCCTTTTGAAGTCAATCACAGACGCGTTGCTACTCCTGGAGTAAGATGGTGGCCTGATATAAAAGTGAGCCTGTAATCACACCCTGTCCATCATTGGCTTTGAGAAAAAACCTTTATTTAAACTAAACGAAAGGTCGAAGGTCTAAGTCGACCACAGATGTCATGACTCACGTTCAATTTGATAACATTTATTTCTAATTATAAGTAGGTATAGTAGTATCTAATTCTAAGTATAAGTAATGCTTTTTAAATGTTTTATGTCAAAACAACTATATATATAGAGAGAGAGACATTACGGTTTTTTTTTCGAAGAAGCATACGATAATGTAGTTCACCTGATGGTGAGTAGTCGCCTCCCATGAATGTCTGTAACTCTTCATGTAGAACATAGGTTCTTTCTAAAGTCAATAAAAAATGCGTTGCTACTCTTGGAGTAACATGCCTGCCCACCGAAATAGGTGAGACGGTGGTACTTGCTCGGTCGAAATTCATAGATTCTACCACCAGGTCAGTTAGGGTTTCAACTATCTATTATGATGATGAATTTAACCGCATTGCTTGCAACACAAAAGTGTGGACTAAATTTATATAATAGTACCATATAAGTTCATAGCCCATAGTTAAGTTTTCTTTGAATTAAATATGAATTTTTTACCTTACATATCGACGGGCTCCTATAACAAAATCGTATAGGAAAAATTACCATTTCACAGTAGGTATGAAGTTTTGTTGATTGTAATAGTTGATTCTAAATAGTTGTTCCTAAATAGCCATTACAATGATTTTCCATAGATCGTCTTTCTTGGCGTAAATAATCAATGTTTGTATGTCCACAAACCTTTTTAACTTTTTCAACACCTATTTCTAGCGTGAAGCATTTCTTGCGTTTCGATAAAAGGGTGTGATTGCCGGCACACTTTCACATGAGGCGATATCATAGTCCTCAGGAGTAGCAACGCATCTGTGATTGACTTCAGATAGAACCCATGTTCTGTATGTAGTTGATTACAGATGTCCATGG
Source organism: Spicauda simplicius (assembly GCA_949699795.1). Classification (NCBI taxonomy): domain Eukaryota; kingdom Metazoa; phylum Arthropoda; class Insecta; order Lepidoptera; family Hesperiidae; genus Spicauda; species Spicauda simplicius. The sequence continues at coordinate 21,653,310 of OX453063.1, forward strand.
GCGGCAGTAACCACTCACCATCAGGTGGACTGCGTGCTCGTTTGCTACTACAGTCGGATAAAAAAAAAAAAAAAACTTCTAAGCTTCTAAGATTTTGTTCTAAGGGCCCGTCGACATGTAAGATCCTTAGATGATATTAAAGTTAACTCGGCTTGACTCTAACCTTTAAAGTAATAAATAAATTAAACTTGACAGGCAGAAAAAAAATATAATTTTCAGTACTCACATTGGTCCAAAATTATTCCATGTCAACCACCGGATTATAATCTGAAAGTAAAATAAAATATAATGTTTTATCATTACAACTTAATACATTAAAAAAAATACAAAAGATACGAGGTTTTCTCTTCCAATTGTGTCCTCAAGGGTAGAAACACATATAAGTACTATCAGAAAACGACCCAGATATAATTCGGAGTAGGTTATCGATGTCCATGGACCTCAACGATCATTAAAGGCTCCATATTCCTTGGATGTTCTAATTAAGAGAAAAAACGTAAACATTAAAACCGGCGCCATCCATCCCATCAATTTGAATTTACAGAGAAAGTATAAGTCCAGGTTCAAGTATATAAATACTGTAAGCATTAAACAGTCACATGCAGTTAGTTTCGTGAGAGGACTCCATCAATTATAGCCTCGTAAAGTCAACTCATAATCTTTACAAATCATCCGCATCGGAATCAGGACGAACATTATACATTTTATACGATTTTTCGGAATATAAATGTACTCGCATTTAAAACATCTTTGCAATAACAATATTTCCATCGGAAGATTCCATAACGTTAGCTAGAGATGGCGTCACACGTTTCTGAAACACGCTATCGAAGTTTTGTACATCTTAGCATCTTTCACACTAGGACTATCCGCTCATCGTCCCTGTAGCCTCGGGGTCAGAATAGGGCTACGGTATCCCCTGCCTGTCGTAAGAGGCGACTAAAAGGGGCTTCCGGGGTTGCAGACGGCTAGAGTGGGAGTTCGAACCGTTCGGTCAGGCAATCCCGGGAAGGACGGCGGTATGTGTGGTCGCATACCGTCGTAAAGACTAGACGGAGCGGTGGGCCCAGCCGCCCATCTGGGAGGAGCCCGATGGGGCAGCGCGCTTGGAGGATTCCGGTTGAAGTCGTTTCGAGATCCCGGAGTCCTCCTTTTCAGCGCCGAGGACGGCCACCGGGGGGGTTTCCTACAGGTTTCCCAAATCCCACATAACCATGCGTCGCTCCCACGGCGTCGGGTACCTTTGGAAGGTTTCCCCCTCGAAAAAAAAAAAAAAATGTACTATCCGCTCATATGGTATTATTAGCTAACCTAGCAAGAGGTTTACTATTATTCTTGTATTTCTTTGTTTTATAGAAAAACTCCATAACGTTACCTACCTAAATTTTATTTAACTGTATTCAAACATAAATAACGTTATTTTTGACTTTAAATCTGTTGCTTAGACAAATGAGCCGCAATTATAGCAATTTTCTTGTTTTATAGCTATTTTAATTCTGTCATTATCGACCGTTATCTCGACAATGGTTCTTGTATGTTGTAAGAATTTAAAACAATCCCGACATAAATTACTCCACACTCATATGTTAAATCACGCACACCTCAAATACTCGCGCGCATTAATTATTCTATTCAAAGATGGCGGCCCTGTTTACTTTGAGAAAATTTACAACTGGCAGCCAATACACAGCTCCAATAAGCCATAACTCATCAACACGTGACTAATTAAAGTAAGATTGGTATTGGGAATGGGTTTAATTAATTTTTAGCCAGACGCCGGCAACGTCGTAAAATGATGGCAAATTTGTAGATAGATACATAGATTTGTACAAATTTCGTGTTTTATCGCCAAAATTGATTGCAACTGTAATTGGTAATTTATAAAGTTATTAAATAATCCGATAGTTACTCAATTCAAATATCTAAGCTAAAGTAATAACTTAGAGTAAACTTATACCATTTCTTAAAGTTACAATAGTCAAAAACACACACACACGCACGCATGATTTCTACACTCATAACCCCACACCAGGATTCTCTCCTGTGTCTTGGGTACCATGGACACGCACAAGACGAATACACAAACACCCAGACAGACTACATGAATTTAAACTCATCATTCAGATACCTGTCTGGCCGGGATACGAACCCGGTACCCCTTGCGCGGCAATCCGGTATGGTAACCGCTCCGCCACGCGGGTCGTCAAAACATTTTTTATATATTGTTCTTTAATACTTTTTCGGTCGGAGTCCAGTACTGTTCTTTTAAAACTTAAATTAAATTACGTTTTAATAAAAAACTACTGGAAATATTCAAATGAGTATTTAATTGAAAAAATCGAAATAAAGGGAAAAGAAATTTCCAAGAACATCAATACATTTCAAAATCGAAATTAATCGCCGTCGTTCCCTGAAATCTCAATCGGCCGGGGTTCGATCCCGGCAGCGGTCATAAATGTTATTCGGGCCGTAAATAACCGAAATGTTTCGACGATAAATCATCTTTATGTAAATAGGTTGGTGCATGCGCCCGCGCAGCATTGAAATGACCACAATTTAACTTTAGCAGTGATGTCAGTAAGTTTTTGTTTTGATTAAAATATCTGTTTGCTTCTTTAAGGTCGAACATAGGCGAAACGGAATGAAAGGAAGAAAGGTCTACTGTAGAGTGACATGCATGACTTTTTTTTATCAGACTGAAGTAGCAAACGAGCATGCAGTCCACCTGCTGGTAAGATCAGAACACAGACATACATACAGAACATGGGTTCCATCTGAAGTCAATCACAGATGCGTTGCTACTCCCGAGGACTATGATGGTCGCCTTAAGTGGTAGTGTGCCGGCAACCACACCCTTCTATCGAAACGGATTGTTGATTTTATTAAACTTTATCTAATAATCTAATCTATAATAATCTATCTAATATCACGCGTGGTAGGGATAAGAAAAAGATGGCGCGTAACAGAAAAAGATGGCGCGTAACGAAAAAATGTTACACTAAATTTTTTTCCAACCCCGATAAAGAAGTTTCACTTCAAAAAGTTGGTTGACGATAAATAAAAAAAATAAAAAAATAAAAAGTGCATCGTTTGCTACTTATTTTTTTATAAAAATAATATAGGATTGGCTTAGGCTAAATTTTTGATAGAATCACGTAATATGATAATATTCAACATTATGTTTAGGTATAAGATTTTCCATGAGTCATGAATGTGTATTTATAAGCAATATATCAAGAAACTCTAAGCCGGAAAACGTGCATCTTAATATTAAAACTATTAAGTCAAATGTCTTACATTAATTAGTATCATTACAACCGTGACCAAAAGTGGATCGATGCTAAATTAATCAAGTTAATTAGTATAATTTATTGAACATCCTTAATCAAGACATTATCTAAGAAAGAGATATATACTCGTATTTACTAGAAAATTGACGTCCTCTTTTGATAACATTTCTTAAATAGTAATCTATATATTTATACGTAAAGCAATAACTTGTGATTCGTTTTTAATATACTTGCCGCAGCCGGAGGAGTATAAATTTACGCACGGTTATAGTTGATGTAGAGAAGGATTGCGCAATGCTAATACTTTTTTCAAATAATGCATAAAACAAACCTAAACCTAAAAACACATTACACTCACTACCTTGTATTTGTCGAAATACCCGCTATTGCTTTTAAATGCAGCTTAGGTAATAAACCTCTTTTTACCTTTAACGGGTGCGTTCAAAATAAGTTGAAAATTATTACCTACTATTTATTTGAATTTAAGAAATATTTGTCCTACTTTGGACAACGTGAAGTTTAGTTTTTTTAATTTAAATAACGTCGAATTTGTACCGTTGTACGGGTGACTAGTAGGTATAAACCCGTATCTTCTAATGCTGGTTATAGCCGCGACGTTGTAGTACAACTTTAACGAGCAAATGTCATATTTCTTTAATTAAAATAAAGCTGTATCTCGCTCGAATTTGATGCCTCGTATATAAATATTATTTTTGACTGTTTAAACGTTTGTTCCTCGTCAATCCATTATTGTCCCACTGCTGGGCACGGGTCTTCTCTCTGAATGAGAGAGTTTAGGCCATAGTCCACCGCGCTGGCCAAGTGCGAATTGGTGGACTTCGAACACCTCCGAGATCTTTTTTTCTTTTTTAAAGAACTCTCGGGTGTGTAGGTTGCCTCACGATGTTTTCCTTCACCGAAAAGCAGTGATAATTAATTTCTAATACACGCATGAATCAGTGGTGCGTGCCTGGGTTTGAACCTCGGACCTCCCGATCGAGGGGGCAAGTTTCAACCATTAGGCTATCACTGCTCTACTCACTGTGCGTTTGTTCATTTATCGTTATTGCCTTTTTTATTGTCTTTTTAGTTAACTCAGTACCAATCGCCGACGGTAAGTCAAATCTGTCAATACAATGATAACATGAATGCATTTATTAATTCAAATACATTCTCAGCTTAAGACAGGATGTTCATTTAAAATGTGAAACAGTCGTAAATGTCAAATTAAGAATGGGAAACACGAAACAAATATGCAGGTATTATTTATTTCTACTTGTGGCAGCCAAAGTCACGTAGTGTAGCATGCAATATAGCATGGTGGTCTTTTTTTTTCTTTTTTTGTTCTCGAGGGGGAAACCTTCAAAAGGTACCCACGCCGTGGGAGCGACGCAGGGTTATGTGGGATTTTTACCGCACTAAAACCCCCCCGGTGGCCGTCCTCGGCGCTATAAAGAGTACTCCGGGTACTCGGTCCGACCGCAACCGGAATCCTCTGAGCGCGTTGCCCCATCGGGCTCCTCCCAGATGGGTGGCTGGGCCCACCGCTCCCTCTAGTCTTTACGACGGTATGCGACCACATATACCGCCGTTCTTCCCGGGATCGCCTGACCGAACGGTTCGAGATCCCACTCTAGCCGGCTGCAACCCCGGAAACCCCTTTTAGTCGCCTCTTACGACAGGCAGGGGATGCCGTAGCCCTATTCTGATCCCGGAACTACAGGGACGAGCATGGTGGTCTAAGGTCTATATTCTAGAAATAGACCATACCTGTTTTAAAGCAGCAATATCAAGCGCTAGTGCGTTCTGGTTTGGTAGGTAACCAGAGGGTCACAAGACATCCGCTTAAAGAAATTAAAAGCGAGTTAATTGCGAACGCTTATGCAAATCACAGCGAAATTTGTCTTGTAGTCTGGCTAACCCATTTTTGTCGTAATGGGTCTCTATTTTGAATGAGAACGGTTTAAGCCATACTCCACCGCGCTGGCCAAGTACGCATTGACGACTTCACACACTTGAGATTTTTTTTAGAGAACTCTCAGGTGTGGAGGTTTCACAACGCTTTCCTGTGCCGTAAAGCAGTAATAATTAATTTCAAATACGTACATTTAAAAATATACAGTCATTCTTGCCAGTGATACAAACCTCGGCTTAAGAGCCGATCTTTAACCATTAAACTATCACAGCTCCCATAAGATCACACATGTTTGTTTTTAATATTCATCACTGGCTTTTGCAACGCAAAGCGGAAAATGAATGAAGCGAATATTTTGTAGTCCTTACGAAAAATATTTTTTCAGAAAAAATCCTAGTACCACCGCCACACCTATTTCTACCGTGAAGCTTTTCTTACCTTTCGATAGAAGGGTGTCGTTGCTGGCACACTTTCACATGAGGCGATCATCATAGTCCTCGGGAGTGGCAACGCATCTGTGATTGACTTCAGATGAAACCCATGTTCTGTATGAAGTTGATTACAGATGTTCATGGTCGGCAGTGACCACTTACGATCAGGTGGACTGCATGCTCGTTTGCTACTTCAGTAAGATAAAAAAAGCGTTACTAACGTAAGCTAACATCTGGGTAAATAGGGAATAAACGTGGAATTCCCCGATCTCCCATTTAACCGCCTCAAATCTCCATCAACCTGGTTAAGTTAAACAATTCTATCTTTGGTACTGTGATTGTTTGGTTCAGTTCAACAAACGGACAGAAACGCGCGTCACGACGTCGATCAGTCTGCCTCTTTGACTGTCCGACTGATGACAACAACCGTGGTTCCACTTGGCGCCCGAACACCTGTTGGTCAACAGGTGGTTAATAAAATTATAAACAACTAGTTGAAGCCCGCAGCTTCGCCCGCGTTACAAAAAAACAATGTATCGATTGCCCCGTGGGAATAAAATATTCTCAGTAAAAAGTAGCATAGGCTACGTTAATCCAGATCCAATTGTAAGCTAACTCTCTAACAAGTTTTATGAAATTCGCTCCAGCCATTTAGACGTGAAGAAGTAACAAACATACACATTCACAAACTTTCGACTTTATAATATTAGTATGAAGTATGATAACGACGAAACACGTCACTGACTTGACTTAGTTAACTGGAAACCGTTCTGTATCTAGAGCATGGATTTATTAAGTTATAAATAAAATTATGTTTAAAATTTATCTTGTTATTTACAGAAATCCGATACCTACATTAACAAATGTATATTTGTATGGACTTGTACTGAAAAAGGTTAAATGGATTTTAACTACACTATAAGTGAAATAATAATTTAGATAAATATATAAAGAATAGGTAGTTTTTTTTTTCGAAAATTTAACGTACCTACGTTAGAAGTTGTACAGGACACATCATAATTTGAAATCAACATGCATATATATAAACAATATATGTTACAATGTTACCAACAATTAAGCAAAACTATCATATAACGTCAATCAAACATCAACAACGTGTATAAAAACCGAATCGCGTGAATTAAAACCGTCGACAGCGGTCCCAAGCGGAGCGCACTTATCGCAATGACAAGCGCGCCGACAAAGCGGCCGACGGGCACACAGCCGATCACTTCTAATTGTGTGATTTGATACGAAAACGCTTTGTTAGCCGCTAAGAAATCTCTATCGTAATCGATGGATACAACAAATTTATCTTTTGTGAGCGCCGATCGACCGTTTCACGATTTTAGGAGAGCCTAATTAAATAGAACGAACCGAACGGTTCTTTGCGAGATGGATTTACCTAGACGATAAGTTATTGACTTCCGCCATTGTTTGCCCACCGATTGTTTTTACGATAATCGAAATGTTCAACGTGAAAACTTTCTCGTCTGTGTGTTTTTTAACAGATGACGGAGGATCTCTTTTTGTTGAAATGAAGAGCGTCCGAAATTGGACGTCAAGCGCATAAAAGATCTTTAGGAATGGAACTATAATTATTTTTAGTTTTTTGAGAGTTGAGGTCAAGGTCCGCTGGACTGAAGTACGATTGGTATTCATTTCAGCTTCAATCAGGATATTTGGGATTAGTTCCCAAATGTTCACTCATAATTTTTCGAAATAATGTTCTAAATGGACACGAAAACAGCAAGTTATATTACACATGTAGTATATATGCTTACCAGTTTTCCATTCCACAGTACTTTATAATATTGTCAATTGGTCATTGTGTCTATTTATAATATTCCGAGTTTCGTATTCTGTGCAGTAGAAAATTTTGATAAGAAGATAATGTTATCCACAATCAACCTTATAAACAATCATCATCATTAATAAGAAAACTTAGTGAAGGACCGATATGTCTGACGATTTTCTGTGACTTTTCCGCAGTTGCCGCTACCCCATTACGGCTAATTTATATTATAAAATATATATATATTTTTGTCATATGGTAAAAATAACTAACTAACGTGGTTCGATGGAAAAAGAACCACCACCACGCCTATTTCTAACGTAAAGCAAAGCGTGGTTGTCGGCTCATTTAGTGGTATATATGAGGTGACCATCTCAGTCCTGTATAATAACAAAGAGATCTTAAGATAAAACCCTTGATCAATATGAAATTGGTTACAGGAGTCCAGGGGCAACAGTGACCATTTACCATCCGATGGACTGCAGACTCGTAGGCTACATGTTATATTTTAAGAAACCTTTATTATCCTATAGAAAAATAAGTAGTAGATAATAAAGATATCCAATAGACTTATAACACATGAACCTGAAGGCTCGCTATTAAACTAATCACAGATACAACTATTGTAATCCAGATAGCCTCCTAGCCAGGTGCACCCAAGGGCGAATCGAAGTCGGGCCGGGAACGCCACGTGGTGTCGCCGGCACATGACTTGCGAAATAAGGGCCCTGTTGAACGTTAGGGTGGCAATGATTGAAGTGAAAAAAGAAGAAAAAATACTCGTGTTCCGTTAGTGCATGATTTTAAAAAAAAGCTGGATATTTTAACATTTGAAGTTAAAGATAGATGCGTACAAACTAAAACTAATAAATACAAAATACATAATGATTAATAAATGAGACACTGTCAGTTTTTTTTCCAAAAGTTTCGTTATATCTGTCATCAAATTTTCTTAAATCTAAGGATTTTTAATGAGACATTTTTTTCTCTTGTATGATATTAAAGATATGACCACATAACTAATTTTAGAGCATTATACAAATTAAAAAATGACGACGTAACAAAAAGATAAAGGCTACAATTTTGTATCAATAACAGAGCTATATTTTTTTCATAAAGTATTTGTAGACTTGTCCCAATTCCGGTAAACGCATGGCGAGCCGACGTATCAAGCAGCGCGGCTAAGTGACGATGATCGACAAAAAGCGATGAAGTGCGATTTTATTAACACGAGCTTTCATCAGAGAAAAATAACATTGAGAGAGTAACAAATGATGTTGTTTGGAGAAGGGAAGCTGGAAAATGGACCCTTACGGCGCAAGATGTATTGCCGCTTGATCCATTCTGCGCGCTCTATTGACGAGAGGTGACGACGGCGTTTGCTTTGACGCCTCCGACGGACCATTTTTTATGCGAATATTGGCTTCGAGATGTTTTTTCGGTGAGAATATGATCGGAGACGCCATATGGTCTTTCGAATGACGCAAGACTTTTAATTACGAGGACAATATTGCAACCTTTTCATTATTTCAGTGCAGGCTTTACTGGACATGAAATACCATGTCGACGCAAGAAAAGTTATATCTAGAAAAAATCGAATATAAGTCATAGATACATAAAATCGGTTGCACTAATATTTAAATAATTTTATTCGATTAGATATAAGAAATAAGATAGGAACTAATTGACCATATAATGTAAAAGTTATATTTTTTTGTCATTATTTTATTTAGCTTTGGTATAAAGTTGCATTTTTTGAGTTGCAACAAGATTTCTATCCGCTGTGGGATGGATGTAAGTAAAATATACAAAAGAGAAAAAAATGTAGAATGGAATACGGTCCTTAACAATGACAAATACCTATGTCCTTCAAATTATACACAACAAATATTTAAAACAGAGGAAAATAGGTTAAACCTATTTCTCGCAGAACTAACGTAAACGCATTGTGACTCGCAGACACACAAATAGAACCTATAAATATTTAAAATAAACCTATTCATAACGATACCCAATCAACGCCCAATGAACATAATTAAAAATGGAAATCAAGGAATTTGTCTCCTCATCTCAAAACTCGTTCATCCGAGAACTGCGGAATGTGCTGAGTCAGCCACTCCACCCTTGTTCCGGGCTTGCACCCTGGTGGGCAGATGTTCGATATTAGCAACCCTTTGGGTTGCTGTTGTGAAGGGCTGGTTGAAGTGGAGTTTACTGGAAGTACGTAACGGATACTTACGTATTTTGCGTAACCAAGTTCCATGAACTGATTTGTAAGTTGTTGGACTTTTCTAAATTTATAAGCTAATTACAAGACTTTTGTAAATTAGAGCTATTAGCGCGAGGCATTTCGATAGAAGGGTGTGGTTGCCGGCACACTTTCACATGAGACGACCATCTTAGTCCTCGGGAGTAGCAACGCATCTGTAATTGACTTCAGATGGAACCCATGTTCTGTATGAATTTGATTACTGATGTCCATGGGCGGCAGTCGCCACTTACCATCAGGTGGACTGCATGTTCGTTTATTACCTTAGTCAGATAAAAAAAAACAATTTTACGTCACTTGTTCTAACAGATATTAACTAAATTAAAGTTTAATAAACATGTAATAAAAAAAAATTACAAATATTTTTACTGGTGTTGACGGAACTGTGCTGAATTGTAGATCTTACGTGTAAGGCTTATCTAAATGTATCTAAAACCTAAAAAAGGTTTAATAAAAAAATCAAAATGTATCTCTATTTTCAAAAGCTGGGGGCATTGTTAGGCCAATAAATTCGGCTCTGAGATGACGCGGGTGGCCGGTAGTCCTGTTTTAAAATTTTATGACTTATTAGACAAACAGCTGCTGAAGTTAATTTGTATTTGTAAGCCATTAACGCCGCACATAAATAACATATCGAACTAGATGTCGTAAACAAGCCGGCCGGAAATCGACACACTCATCATAATCGATAACGATCTTGTCTGACTGCAAACGTGTGAACTATAAGCTAGAAATATAAAATAAATATCGTAACGTATTAATTTATTTATTTAAATATATTTTATTGTACTTATGATATATATTATTATCGTGTCTTATGTGTACTGTATGAGTGTGGACGCATTACAAATAAACGATTTCTTTCTTTCTTATTTTAACACCATACGTACATTGATTACAGAGCTGAGCCAAGTTTGGATAATAATCAAATCAATCAAACTCGGTTTGGGGATGACAACCAATATTACGCCTGTGTAAAGAATTCTGACAACATATTTTTACTATCAAAAGTAGTAGCAATTGACGCACTCCATCTAAACCGAGTATAGAATTAAAGTCATATCTAGAAGCCACCGATATGTTCCTACTTGTAAAGGCCATGTTGGAAGTATGTCTCTCTCACTACAACACACAAGCCAGAACACCATATCTCTTATTATTAGACTATTAGACTTATTAGACATAGAAAAAGTATGTGCGGTAGTACCTCCAGAGTAGAAACAAAAATAGTCTACATTCCTCCTAATTCAGTTGTCTAAGAGCAATCGAGATCATAATGTATCAAAATTAGAATTCGCGTTGATATTACGGTATGGCACTATAGTCAATCGCCCACAGTGAAGCAAGTGTCTAATCGATAAATATTTTCTTATTCGATTACAAGAGCGCGATCGGGAAAGACGTTAAATTTCAAATTAATAGAAAATTTACATAATCTACAAATTAAAGAAGCGATACAAATCATCATTGGAAATATTAAATTACCATGTATTTATTTACATAGCAAAACGTTTGCGCATAGCTCTGCTCGCAATTTCAAAATGTAAATGAAAATGATCTTTTTAAATTTACTAATCCTGCATTCTGTGTACTAATTCTCACAATCGAAGCAACTAATATAATGGCAGATTCATTGGCTCATACATGGTTGATACCTAAGGTTTTTCGAAATTATGCTAATGTCGTCAACACAATGGTTTCTACTGCTGCAGTTCTATTGCTGGACACGGATCTTCTCTTGGAATAAAAAAGTTTCCAGACCGTACGTCACAGCGCTGGCCAAGTTTGAATTGGTAGACGAATTGGTATGTTAATAATTAGTATACAAAATAATAATCATATTTAACGTTGAAGGTAATCAATGCGATAAAATCAGTAAGTTTGGGTGGTCTCTAAATCTACCGTTCCGCGATCAGCCATCTTCATAGCAAAAATTCTTCTCATTCTTAGAACATTCACCAAAAAGGGGAAATATTGGCTTGATGAATATAAAGGTACAAAGTAGGGTCACACAAACAAAACTCGCTGTTATGACACGATGCGGGCTGATACTATCGACTGCATCGTAATTAACGATATCGTGATCACGATAGCGAGTAGGACCTCACTGGAATGTTAAACTATTGTATTTCATTCAGTTTCACGATTAACTTTGAATTTTGTTCTAATCGTTGTTAATTAATGCTTTCGACACCACAGGAATGTTTTTGACTGTGTGTTCCTCGGCATCATAAATACAAGCACGTTTAAAAATGAATCTCTGTACGAATTATTTACACAGTTTAGTTTTGTGCACAATTGAAGGTCTTATTTAAACGATGAGTTCAAATACAAATCATATAGGTGCCGGATTTGTAAGATGTGATCCAAATCGAAGAACAGAAATCACGAGTTTCGTCCCTTGATTACATTTTTTATGTGATCCCTTCAGATTTTTTTTGAGATTTCTTCAATGTACCTATATCTAAGAAAGCAGGAATATTTTTATTTGATTCGTGCAATTTTATTTCAGTAAAATATGTTTCAAAGTTTGAAGTGTCAGTGTACCAACATGATATTTGTCACCGTAGTGAAAACGGCTAAGTTTATTTTTCGCCCAATAAACTGCTACCAAGTTTTCAAAAAAAACAAAGATCTTGTGATATATCTCCGTTTCGTTAAATTTGAATTAAAAAGACAATTTCGAAAAAAATCTTAATTGTACCCGTTTACACCGGGAGACACATTAGTAATCTGATCATGCAAAACTCGCCACATGAAATAAGTATTTGCAACATTCCTAAAAGTAAGCACCAAAATATTGCCTTCACAAAATCAAATGTCATATATGACGTGACAAAATGTTATTGACTTACAAAATCTTACATTTCAAAGCAGATAACAACCATTCGTTTATTTTGGTTGAAAGCATCAAAAGTAATGCACTGCCCTGTGACGATTGGATTCCAAATCGTGGAAACATAATGAGGGTGATAAAAACTAATGAAGATCTGAGCTCATAAAGTTTTGAGTTTAGCGTCGATGCCGTTGGCAGATTGGTAGTAGCAGTGTTTCTCAATCTTCTGCACGTCTCAGTATTCAAGTGAACACTGTTCAATTAAACACAGTTCTATTACGTATAATGTTGAGCGCCGCCATTGGACGTTAGTTTAAATTATTTGGCTTAAGTGGGATGTATTTTTTTTTATTGGGTTTCATTTAATTTATTTTTTGTACCTAATCATCGTCATAAAATACCCTTTATTGAAACGGAATTAGTAAAAATATGTATTGAAATTTTATATTATTCATTGAACCTTGACGACCCCCCAAGGGAACACGACCCCCACTTTGAAAGCACTGGAGTAGAGAATTTCATGTCACATAGCTCATTATGGTGCAAGTTATCACTAATAAACGTGCTAAGGTCGTTTAAGAGCGAACTAAACCGAGCTCCATTTTATCAGACCTGCTTTTATACCGGGTATAAACCCAAATGATCTTCAACACCGACTAATCGGACATTGCGTATCGATTTCAGAAATATGTATGAAATTGCATTCATATAAGTTTGCTTAATATCTTTAGGTAAGTAGATATAATACTTTTGTCAATTAGATATGCTATCTTTTTGGATGCCTACTAATGCATTATAGTAAACATTGTAATAACAAATTAAAAAAATAAAGTTACAGTTATTGAGTTTGGCGTTAAGAAATTAAACTGTAGGTACTTAACAGCTCTTAAGGCATTTTGACAAAATGACATGAAATGGTTTCAATTACAGCGGTGCAAATATTACATTGTTTTAAATAACCAATGTTTCCAACACCTTATTTACCTCAGGTCGTAAAACCTATGAAACGCAATGTGTTAAGGATAAAACCGTCATACATAGCTCAGCGCGTATTGGAAGCAGAATATCCACATATCGCAACAACTTGTCACCGCTCTCATAGCAATCTCGCCGCTTACTCACTGCCATTTCGTCAACTCATCGGCCATCAATATGTAAATTAATGAATACCAAGCGAATGACAAATCGGAGTGCTTCGTGCGATAGCGAGAAACACGGCTATTAGTACCAGGATAAACGATGGAAGATAGCTGCGCAGGCGCACGCCGTTTCCTGAATCTGCTCCAGGAAGCAATTTATGATATGCAGCCGAGATCCTCGTTTGTGTTAAATGAAAACATGTGTGCTATTTGCCGATTATTTCATTGGTGTCCGTCGCCTCTAGTGATACTTATTCGAAATGTTATAGTTTTGAAATATACTCTATTTCAGCAATAACAATAAAATCAATCAAGTTACTTGAAAGTTTTTTTTACACACTAAGGAAAACAATCATCGTAGTTTATGGACATTAGTATCACCTTAAGTTGGCAATGCATGACCGGCTTTGGAGGAAAGATTTTTTGTTCCTTTTTTTTAAAAGCCCCATCATAGTGCTGCGAAAGTACCTCAAATGAAAATTCATTCCACATCTTAGTATGAACGTGATAGCAGAAATGATCGTGCCAACCGAACTGTAGGAGACCGTCATGAGTTGTTGAGCTGGATGGAACTCATCATTCGGCGAGTGATGCGGTGGAGAATGGTGACGTAGATACCATCCCAAAGGGTTCCACGAAACACTCACTAATGTAAAACTAGACAATACGAACAAAACGAAAAATTGGAAGGGAGTAAATAGGTTAATAGATTTAAAAGCATTTTCTACAACGTTGATTATTACATTTACACTTTTACCAAATATTACGCGACTTCAATATGTTTCTTCATCGCCTGTCACACGCATGGTCAATTTCAATTTAGAAAATAGTTTCAATTTATTTCTCTAAAATCATATAGGTAGAGTATTCAAAATATAGCCTGCAATTGACGAACAGCGAAAAAAGCAAGCGAAATAGTTGGTTTCCTAAACAATTTGTCAGGACATTTCCATAAATCTGTATTGAGAGGATCAATCTTGTTAAATGGACGGTGGTTTGATGCCACGGCCACCACGCGGCGAATCGAGCAATCAGATCAATTGGATTAGGCGGTTTGAAAAACTCGCTGATTGATTTCAGCTGACCGATGAAATTAACTGTTTGTTTATGGAATAGACATGCAATTTGGTTATTTTTACTGATTTTTAAGTGAGTTTTAAAAATATATAAAGCTATCTCACTAGTTTCACTAGGTATCTATTATTACTATCGACCTACTAATACCAATTTCTGTAACAAATGCCTAGATTGGTAACAAATTAGACCTTCATGTCTATATATAAGAGTTCCAAAATTATTTCATTAATGACGATGAACAAATTATCAAATTAGACATTATCTCAAATCACACGCAATAAAATAGGGCAAAGTATACCTTGAGAAACCTAAACAAATACTCCAAACCTACTACAAATACAAAATATAGCACATTTGATCTTTAATAGATATTCCATGTAAACGTATAGGTGATTTGTTAATATCTATGCTGTTTCAATGAACAAAGTCATGGGCAAAGGCTACTCGCAAAGGTCAAATGCATTGCATAAAACCAGATCTGGAGCGTCACGACGCCCAGAACCGAGTGAACCACAAACAGGTTGCGTGAGAATCTTTATTGATATGCAACTCATAATTTTATTCTGTACATTGTCCTTTTATACTTTTTGCTACACTTTTAGATCTGTGCCTTTAAAACAAATTTAAGTTTCCTCAAAATAATCAGTGTTAACCTTAACACACTTTCTACACTAACAGCCCCAATTTATGGTTTTCTCCTGTGTCGTGGGTGCCATGGACGTACAAAGACGAATACAGAAACATCCAGACCAAGAACGGAAATATAAATTCATCACGATTGCCAACCATACAGGTATGGCCGGGAATCGAACCCAGAAACCTGCGTGTCAGACCTGTAAAACTTTGCAAGGTACATTTCAAGGTATGGCAAAAAACGTATACATGCAACGTATGCAAACGTAAACAATGACTGTATTTTGGAAACATAAAAAACTCGTACTAAGGGCACTTGTTTACTTTGGTGATACTTGATTACAGCCTACAATGAGTTAAGTGACCGAACACCATATGATAATTACATAATCTTGTTTGAATAGCTTTATAACCTATTCAAGGTAGATGTGTTAGAAAATAAAGTTGTTAAGCCTTATATGGTAATGTATTCTGACGTCGCCATGTTTAGTCCAAAAGGAACTTTGGAAAACTTATTAAATAGACACATAATTAATAATCTTATGAAATCAGTTAAACAGAGATCCACTTGGCGCACTATTCACAACTTACATCTGCCTCTTTAAAGGTTCTGTGTTGAATACCTGTAGATGTAGACTTCAGTTGGGTGTTTGCATCATTAGCTTCTTGTATCTTAATACCACGAAATAAGTTTGAGATACAATATATGGGGGAACATGGCAAGAGTGTATAAAGGCAGTTATGACGACCCGCGTGGCCTAGCGGTTACCATACCGGTCTGACACGCAGTGGGCCCCGGGTTCGGTTCCCGGCCAGACAGCTATCTGAACGATGAGTTTAGATTCATATTCTGGGTCTGGGTGTTTGTGTATTCGTCTTTGTGTGTGTCCATGACACCCACAATACAGGAGGAAATCCTACTATGTGACTATGAGTGTAGAAAGCGTTTTAAAAAAAATATATAACGAGGCACTGCTGCTAACTCCGAGTCTCCAATGAACGAGGGAGAAATCTGGAGTGTTCCAACAATCTGCTCGAAGACATAAGCAACTGTAATTGTTTATGTTGCTTAATATATTTTCAAATTTCAGCATAAAAGCAAAAGTAAATCACAACAAAATACACGATACGAATGAAAAATTTAAAGAAATTAATTGAAAACCTTTCAGCCGGACGCTGAATTAAATCAAACGGTTTCTATTTATTTGTTTGGAAGAGCTACAAATTTTCCGCACGGTAAATTAGCAATCGGCAACTACTGTTCGGCAAATTGCAAGTATTGCCGTGTGGCCAGCTGGCTGTTTGCCTGGCTGACTGGTTTTGCGGGTTGACTAAACGAAATATAAGTCAACTTTTAAAGTGGAATCTTTGTGGTTTAGATTTACACTGGACTTCTGCAGCCACCTTACAATAGTTGACAAGCGCTGCTGCCTCCTATTTTTAAAGTATGTGATAAAGGAGCGAGAACGAGACGATACATCCTTTGTTTTCGAGGGGGAAACCTTCAAAAGGTACTCGACGCCGAGGGAGCGACGAAGGCTTATGTGGAATTTTTACCGCACTAAAGCCCTCCCCGGTGGCCGCCATCAGCGCTACAAAGAGAACCCCGGGATCTCCAAAGGAATGCAACCTGAGTCCCCTGAACGCGTTGCCCCATCGGGCTCCTCTCAGATGAGTGGCTGGGTCCACCACTCCATCTAGTCTTTACGACGTTACGCGATCACAAATGCCGCCGTCCTAGCCGGGGTCCCCTGAACTAACGGTTTGAGCACCCACTCTTGCCGTCCGCGACCCCGGAAGCCCCTTTTAGTCGCCTCAGACGACAGGCCGGGGACATCGTAGCCCTATTCCGATATCGAAACTACAGGGACGAAAGACGAAGTGTCCTACAAGCAACATCTGTTCGTCCTATGTGTGCTACTTTTATATTGTACAAAAAGGATCTCTTTTTCCCTGTAAAGTATCAACTTATTAAAAAATCTTATGAAATCAAAGCATGGATACAAAAGTATGTATACACATTAATTGCGTATTCGTCCCAAGGGATATTCATCTCATGAGTAATTATTGCCACTATTATATAATACTTTTTTTTTACTGTTACTACTCCTATATTATAATATTGTTATATATATTTGGTAATATATATAACATTTGTAGTACTCAGCAATTGTATAAAGGAAAAGCGGGGGCCCCTACTATAGGTATAAACATACTTAATGGGGGTACCCAATAATATTATTAAACTATGTAGGTACCTAATACTTCTAATGCAAGAAATCATTTTCATATTTTTAATAAATATTCAATTAATGCATTTTCGGTTAAATCTAGTTCGTTATAGGTCCATGTCAGTAAATTAACATCGCGGTAACTAACCGTTGGGCAAATTGCGCGGATAGCGGAATGGCCGTTTGGCAATCTGATTGACGGCAGATATTGTGTGTGGACGGCCGCAGTACTACGGGATCCGATAACATACTATATAGTTTATTTATTTTATTAGGTATTTTTAATAATTTTCTAAGTTAAGCTTTGTTGTGTTAACTTTCGAAGGAATTAAAGGGATTAAAGGGATATAGAAGACATATATGAATCTTGATAATTACGGAAATGAAGGACTGGATTCGAAACGCTCTTATTTTTGCCTGACTACGTGAACAGGAGAGCAATATTTTTGGAGCGTTTTTTAGTAGGTATGTTTGTGTGTGTGTTTATTTCCTTGCCACTAACATATAATCGAATCGGTTCAGTTTTCAGTTACATAGGATATACAACTTTTAAACAAAACGACTGCATTTAGGCAATAAGGGAGAAGGAAGATTTCTTGATAATCATTAATACAAATATTAAATAAAAGCTAATAAATATAGCATTACAAAAATGTACATATTGTAACACTTTTACTGTCACTATTTTCACACAAATTCTTAAAAAGGGTTAAATTAATGAAAACATTAATTAAATTATTTTTAAGAAATTAACTCTTTTTAAAAATATCCGACCCTACATTTCAGATTAAGCTGTCGGGTTATTGTATCCATAATAATTTCTAGTTATAGGAATATATGTATATCTAACCGAAATGGTATCCAGGCGTTTCTCCTGTATGAAATTAGCAATTTATTATATGGCGCTTCGTGTTGCAATTATCATTTAATTATCAGTTAAGATAGAAATTAAAACCCTTATCAATTAATCTTAAAATTGACATGAGTCACCCTTGCTACCATTTTTAACATCTCATTAGAAACTCGAAACAAAACACGCGGTTTATTCGAAAAATCGTAGTAAGGGCTGCCTATTCAGCGCATCGCATTCTGAAATTTGGCTATCCAATGAAAATAGTTAATTTCGCTGTCGCTCCCGCAGTTTCAAAATTCCTGAAATTCCCGGTCCGACGTTGCGCTGTTTTGACATGCTTTGACAGGAAACTCAATCGAGATAGTCGTGTAAAATTTCGTAATACTGACAGATAACAAATTCGGATATTTTGCCATTCGCAGTTGAACAAAACAATTTTGGTTTTGATTAACTTTTTTCAATTTTCGACATTTAGGCAATGTTTGCTTTAATTTTTTTTGACAATGTTAAAAACAGGAAATAAATATTCACTGTATTATATGTAATTTTTCATCAATAAAAGATCATCACTTTGTTCGTGTAAAGTAATTTTATCTACTATTTCATTTTGCGATCTTGGAAGAAAAATCTTCCCATTTCTTTAAACTTTTTTCTTTGGGGCAAGAACAGTGGTAGAACAGTGGTTCGACCGGAGAAGTACCACCGCCACACCTATTTCTAGCGTGAAGCAGTTCTTGCATTTCGTTGGTTACCGGCACACTTTCATTTAAGGAAACCATCTTAATGCTCGGGAGTAGCAACGTATCTGTGATTGACTTCAGATTGAACCTCTGTTCGATATGAAGTTATTTACAGATGTCTACGAGCGGCAGTGACGACTTATCATAAGGTCGACTGCATGCTACTTCGAATATATAAAAAAATACTAGCCAAAATGGGTGTGGTGATGGTCCACCAGAGTCGAGCCACTAATGTTTTAAGCACCATCAATAAGGGACAGGGAAATAAAAGTCACCCATTTTGAATATTGTTCATTACGCTCCCTATATGCTCTGTGAATCTATCTAGCACTCATAACAATGCAGTTTTATAGGCAACATACTAACTATGCATCATGCTTACGGGACAAGAATGTGACAATAACCGTTTATTTACATTGTAAACGTATGACGTACCTACTTCCAAGACATTTCAGTAATAGAAAGCTGACATCGCTAAACCATACAAACGAGCATCAGATAAAAATAAAATGCCGCAATGGAAAATCGTGCTTAGAGCTCATTATGGCTTGGACTACACAGAACACTAATCACTTATTATTAACGACACGCTTCAAACTTCTACACGCGACTGTCGTCTTTAGTTGACAGAAGCAATAGGTATGGCCAGCACGAATCGGACAGATGTCTTGCATTTTGCATACCGGTGGAATACCCATTGAAATTCAAACCGTGGGGCATGGAGACAAGGCTCCATTTGCATAGCGGGAAAGGTCAACAATGCAATTATTTCCAATGTAGATACGCCATAAAACAAAATTGACAATGCCAACTCACTGCTGGCACCTTTACTGCATACGACTGAAAATTAACAATTTCTATAACTAACAACATTTTTATTACCGCTTTATAAAGTCTCTTCTCAGGTGAAAGGGAAACCCTCTCATAGCCATAGTCCACCGCGCCGGTCAAGTAGGTACGAATATGTAGACTTAATACAGCTTAGAGGACTTTTTTTATAACAAACTAGCTGACCCGGTGAACTTTGCTCCGCCTAAAATACAAAAAAATTAAATTATCAGTGTTTCTCCACTATATCATGCATGTATTATACATAAAAACCTTCCTTTTGAATCACTCTATCTAATAAAAAAAACTGCATTAAAATCCGTAGCGTAGTTTTAAAGATTTAAGCATACATAGGGACAGACAGCGAGAAGCGACTTTGTTTTGAACTATGTAGTGATAGGGCAAGTTAAATATAACGGTTTAATAAGAACCTTTAACCTTTTCAGTGTGCAAGTTTCCTCACGTAAAACAGTGGTAATGAATTTCTAATACGCACAGCATTGTATAACATTGAAGTTATTTTCATTTCATGCTGCACACGACAGATCGCGTCGCCCCAGTCTCGTAGGCTGTAAACACCCGCTAACGATTTCGTCGCCGTATAAGGAGCGAACAGTGTAATTACAAGCTAAACAAAGTTAATCGCGAACTGCGGTGAATATACGTTGTGCTCAAATGATGAATTTGAAATGGTAATGTCAACATTCTCTACGCTGGGGTAGTTATGAAGACTCCGTTTCTGGTTATTATCTGGTATCATGTAGGCAATTGAAATACTCGATACTGCCTATTGAAGTGTCAGACCACAGATGCTACATTCTTCGTAGATATTTGAACTATTTGATATGTTTTGAACTGTCGTTATTAACTCCAAACATATAGGTAAAGATACGAGTAAATGACAACATGATATGACATGTTATAAATGACATGTTTCTAGTTAGAATTTAGTCAGTTATTTATATTAAGTTATGTTCCTATCTAAAAAAAAAATTAAAGCTACTTCCATATAAACAAACGCTAATGAAACAAACGAACTGAGAAACAAATAAACGAAAAAACGATGACGAAATATCAAACGATCAGTCAAACTAAGAAACATTGGACATTTGTCCGTTTAAAGAACTCACCCACCTCTAAAGAATCATTCTTATCACCAACCAATCCACCTGTTCAGCTCCACCGATCTCAATCTCGAATCTCAAGGCAGTCCTTGATATCAGAATGTTAATCGCAAATTACATCTCATATCCGAGCCCCATTCTTTACTCGAGTTAATAAACTTTTCAATCCGTACAGACAGCGCTCGATCGATCCGCATCACTGCCACGTCTCGTTTGATTGACAGCCAGACGGACAGGCAAGCTGATTCGATATAATTACACTGCATATTTTATATTGCACCATCTACTACTAATTCAGTCAACCTTCCGATATGCTAATAGAGTCGGTTATCCAGTGCGTGTTATTTCGCGTGATGGTAACATTATCGGTCCATCTATCAAGGATCTGGAGATAAGATCGTAAGGATCTGGATGACACCAATGACATTTAGTGACCCCACACCTTGAGACCGATGCTATGTTGACGCTAATTACTTGTTTTGATGTTTAGATGCCGAATGTGTTTTTCAGAGAGCTAATTCTATGACTCCCGCAATGGAGAGATATTGGCTGAGAAATGATAATAATGCAGCAAAAGGTAATAAAATTATATGCGAAATATTCATATTCAATCTAAAATATTATTTCTTAGTTATTTAAACGTGACTTGCAACTACAGATTACTGAACTTGTTTTCGAGTGACAAGCACACATTTGTAAAATTCTGTTTCGATGTTGCCCTAGCACACTTTTTTAAAGGACTAGAAGAATGTAGCGATAAAGCATCTCCCTTATTGTTAGATTCTAGGTCTACCTAATAGATAGTAATCGCCGTCACCTGCAAACCTTTGCAACACCTGAATAATCGCCAAAGTATCGCCACTTTCGCAGAACTTTTATAACGGGTACCTATCTTCTCTAATGATCTGCATTTCATAGCGCTCCTGGTACATCTTAGACGAACTACCATTCAACATCTTGCACTTTTGTACCATAAAACAGTATGCAGATCTACCCAATAATTTCAAAAACACTATGTACCCATTCTCTATAGTGCCTAGTGTTGCCACAATTTGCCTCGCGAACCGATACAACTTATAATTAATTTCAATTTGGACGCGAATTCGACCTACGTGTCTGCGTCGGCTGTCAATCAATCATTATATCAATCGAGTGTCCATGTGTGTGTTACTAAACGATTTGGTTTTATTCTGGAATGTTCCAAGTTTTTTTTTTATAATAATGAAGTAGGAAACGAGCATGCCGTGCACCTGATGGTAAGTGATCACTGCAGCCCATGGACATCTGTAAGCAACTTCATATAGGACATAGGTTCTATCTGACGTCAATCACAGATGTGTTGCTCCCGAGGACTAGGATAGTCGCCTCTTGTAAAAATGCCCTTCCATCGAAACGCAAGGAATGCTACACGTTAAAAATACATGTGGCGGTGGTACCTCCCCGGTCGAACTACAATGTTCTACCACCTTTAAAATATGTTATATAAGTTGCCAAATTATGGAAATACATAAAGTAGCAATTATTTTCTGGCCGGAATAATATACCTACCACAATACGTAATAGACGTTTTTTTAATATAATTGTTTTGATTTGGCGCTCAATTGTTGTTGCTTCAGACACTTCTTTCTTCTTTGTTTTGAAGGCAACCTGGATGGACAAATTTGATGTCCTAGAAATTCTTTACTCGTTTTCATACATTTATTCTCCGTTTTAAGATTTAATGTTTAACACTTAAACCTAATTTTATATTTTTTGTTACAGTTGCTGTGCAATTAAAGTTTTACCTAGTGCACAGAAACACATTTAAAAAAATCTCAATTCCAAAAAAATCCAAAAAATAAACTACCGAAATCACAGATAAAAAACCATAAAATGGCAACTTTTAGTAACACAGACAAAGAAATCCTTTAATCGTATCACACAAAAAATCTTTATTACCTCCGCTCTTGTTTCAAACGAGTAATGAGAAATAAAATCCGCAATAGTTTCTAGCACTGTGTCTGTATGGTATTGTCAGCTGTCACTCAATTAGACGAATGAATATTGACGTGCGAGAATTAAACTATTTTGTTCCTGAATGTTCTGTTCGATTTCATATTGGCATACGCAAATTAAATGTTAGAATTTTGTTTTATTTATCGTTGATCAGCTTCCGCGTGCGATAGCCCGCGCCCTTATCCTATAACCCAACATGTGTTAAGGGTATAAGTACCCCGTGTCACCCTATGGTAACAATAAAAATTGATCATATTCAAGTCAGTTAAATAAGTCCATATATGTATGCTTAGCCCCTTAGTCCATTTAGCCCTTATTACCCTTTCTTAAATACATATTAATATTTTGAAACAGACGCACACACACACACACACTCACACTCGCATTCACACACACAAACAATGAAATAGCTTACTCTATTGAAATTTAGTTTTTCTTTTTATCATCTTTTTGGTTGTAATCTAAATATGTAATCCATAACTGTACCTACTTGGAGGTTAAGAGCGGGGCACTCAGTAATACGGGATTACCCAGTACAGGGGCCCTATCTATGTGCTGTAACGAAAATATAATTGAATAAAGCATTTTTTATAAAAAAAAATTACATCCTAATTGTGTTAGTTCTTTTCTAAAATCATATTTTTATAGTATTTGGATTGAATTTGGATATGTAGATCAATTGGTCAACAGGTAGTAGACATTGGGTATAATCGAGTCAGTGCTCGTCAACGTAAAATAATATTTTCTGTTTTAACATAAACTCTGGTAACGCAAATATGAAGTGATGTAGTGCGCAGTGCCGCCTGTCAATCACTCACTGTATCAATCAACCGAACCGAATGTAGGTGTGCGTGAATTAAGGCTTTTTGTTCATCAATAATCTATTTTGTCTGTTGTCGATGTTTGAGCACGTTATTATGGAAGTAATGAACGAATATGTATGGTAAGTGGCTACTGACGCCCATTGGCGTTTGTAATCAAGCCCAGGTATGATCGTTTTGACTTTAGGGCTTTCAGCATAAGTAAATTTCATATCCCATATACGTATTAGTAACTACAATTACGTAAATAATACCTAAATTCTCTAGAAGAACTTAATTTATAATTTACTTATTGAGAAATTCCTATGAAATGCGTATCTTATCAACAATTATATACAAAGAAATTGAATAAAGATTTTAATACGATTGATGGAACAAACGAGCATGCAGTCCAACTGATAGTAAGTGATCACTGCCACCCATAGACATCTGTAATCAACTTCATACAGAACATGGGTTCCATCTGAAGTCAATCACAGATGCGTTGCTACTCCCGAGGAATATGATGGTCGCCTCACATAAAAGTGTGCCGGCAACCTCACTCTCACATCGAAACGCAAGAAATGCTTCACGCTAGAAATACGTGTGGCGGTGGTACTTCCCCGATCGAACTACACTGGTTCTACCACCTTTAGAATGCCATTAGTACCGCTGCCCTATGAACATCTATGAGCAACTTCATAAAGAACAATGGTCTCAAAAGAACATCCGAAGTCATCCACAGATGCGTTACCACTCCCGAGGACTAAAATAACGGCCTCACATGAAACTGACGAACAAACACTTGAAAAGGCAAAAACAGGGTAAACACACCAAATACCGTACCATACAACAATAACGCAGACGCACGCTTCTTCACAAGTCATTAGACGAGCCCCTCCCCCCGTTCGTAATTAACCAGGGGCCATAAATTGACCGTAACTGTCATATCATATTGATTTAGTCCCAGCGCCTTGCGCACGGGATGAGGGGGAATTAAAAATGTTTTTTGTTTCGATAGACGTTTATAACTGGTAAGCAGATGCTTTGATGGGAATCGAGGCTTTTTTACAATTACGATTTTGTATTCGTTACTGAAAGAGCAGTTTTATGAAACCTACCTGATGTTGAATAGCAGTTCATACGCACTTTGCGAATAGAATTGGCAATGATAAGGTCATTTTTTCCTTACTGAGCATAATTAGTAGGACCATAGATGAGGTAGTATTCCTAACCCAGCAAACACAGAACAGATAAACATTTTAGAAATTTTGCACCATATTTTGTAATGAAGCTTAGTATGCCTTAAAAAGTACCTATTTGATAACTCCTAACATATAACTATTTGAAGTAAAACACACAAAAAACATTCAACTATAAAATCGCATATCTTACATTTGTTCTTTAATAAAAAATAAAATAATTCACTCATTTTGATTTATCGCTATACCTATCATGTAGTAAAATACTTATCGAAATAGTTAATCTATATAGCTCTTGCGATTTGATAATAAATAAAACGTCTAACGTGACTTCAAAATCACTTTGTTTACAGTATAAGCTATATTTACAGCTATATCACGGAACAAAAGGTTCCCTAAACATTCCTTCTCTTCCCATATAAATCACGAGAAGCCTATATTGGGAGCACATGGACCGAAGACAGTATTATTGCTGCCGCGAACGACTGAGCCTGTCAAAACACGCACCTAGCGAATCCAACAACACATTTGGCCGGATGATAGAAAACAAACACTTACTTGCCATTCTCAAACACATGATCCGATTCAACAAACATTATCCAACGGATTTACGGCCGATCGAGATCAAAGTACCACCAAAATATCTATTCCGATCAAATCTAGCCAATTATTCCATCATCGAGTTGTTAAGGCGCAGAATCGGGTGCGCGACGGCCGCGTTTACCCCATCAACAATGGCGATTGCTACATGTCGTTCCGTTTTTCTTTGAGCTTTATTGCACTAATTCAGATCGTATGTTTGGCTTAGCATATCTCTATGATTACGACGGATCAAAGGCGCAAAAGGAACATATCAATTGATGCCTCGATGCTCTTTGATTCGGCGGATTTTGTTTAAGTTATCAATC
The DNA here is from genome assembly GCA_949699795.1 of Spicauda simplicius. Lineage (NCBI taxonomy): Eukaryota > Metazoa > Arthropoda > Insecta > Lepidoptera > Hesperiidae > Spicauda > Spicauda simplicius. The sequence goes on from OX453063.1 coordinate 21,679,376, forward strand.
GTCGCAAAGCAGCTTGAATTATCATAAAACATTCAATAAAATATCGCGTATGCAAATATTTGGTAGCTGTCTAAAACTGTTTTATCGATCAAAGCCGCAATGGTTGATTGAGTGCACCTGGACGAATATTAAATTTAATGAATTCGATTTATAGCAGCTTTTGTGCACCTATAATAATGCAAAAGCGAGTAATGCAGTAGGTACTAGGTTCTGGGTTCGATGTCCAGGACGCCGGTATAATGTGTTTTTTGTGACTTGTCTTTCTATTTCTGTCTAATTTTGTTATATATAGGCCACAGTGGTTCGTTTATATATAGACCCAAAGTTATTACAAAGTATATTGTCTTGGAAATTGTTTTTTTTTTATCATGAATTAACATTTTTTTCATTGTTTTCTGCAGCGGTATTCCATATTCCATCCCGATAAATAAGAGTAAGTAATAGTAAAAAAGTAAGTGTAACACGTGTGTCGCTGCACAAAATATTCAAAATGCTATAATATTCTATTATCTATACTAATATATAAAGCTGAAGAGTTTGTTTGTTTGTTTGAACGCGCTAATCTCAGGAACTGGATCGAATTTAAAAATTCTTTTTGTATTGAATAGACCATTTATCGAGGAAGGCTTTAGGCTATATAACATCACGCTACAACTATTAGGAGCGAAGAAATAATGGAAAATGTGAAAAAATCGGGGAAAATTATTCATCCTTGAGGGCTTGCGTTGCGTGCCCACGCGGACGAAGTCGCGGGCACAGCTAGTATTTTATAAAACGTTATCTTTGAATTTAGCTAAATCTAATTAAATTACATTCTTTACATTCGATACAAATAAAAAAATAAATAATTGAAAATAATATTTCAGCTAACAAAATTTATTTCTAATTCGGATCATTACATAACATTTTACGATCTTATAGATTTACAACTTTACATCTCGTTATTTGATTTATATGTTTTTTTCGATAAATCAGCTACCTAAAATCTTTAATATAGCTTAGAGAAGTTGCTGGCAAAGGTTTGGGTTTCGTCGTAATGTTTCCCTTCAAAAAAGTTTATTGATTATAATCACGACAAATTTGCGAAAAAGGTACTGTTTGTTCAGTTGGGCCCAGTTTTGTAAAAATACAATGTCTTTACTAAAATGTTACAATTTTTTTAATGTTACGCAATACTAAATACTGATTACTGAGTACCTATTATACAATTCGCAATGGACAACAAAAACTGGCCATTAAACCTGCGACACAAATCAAAACTGGACCAAATCGAATCACGGAGTGATTGACATGTCGCCGGAAATGGATCTCAAATTGCAACAACTAATTATGCTAATAGCCCAGGCTACTTCGACTCAAAAGAACGATTATCTAGATAAGGTGAGGTCCGAAACTATTTAATATATATTGACAAACGTCCAATAAATTTATTGTTGAAAAAAATAACTTGTTCGGGGTAACGACAAGGCAGTAAAATTCCGAATGAGTGGAGTGTGGAGCGCAACGCATAAATCGTGAAATGTGTCAATTAACTCAGCTCTAATGTTGTATTTATGTAAATTATTGTCTGACGGATGCTGGCCAGTGAGGCCACGCTGTCGCTGTGTGCCGGACTGCCAACCGTCAAACTGGAGGCAGTGCATCTAACTGCAGAAAACCGCGAATTTATGTTCAGGAGTATGTAAAGATTAAGGAATCCTGTTATATAAATTCATGGACATCAAAGTAACAATTTAAAGTGAAACAAGCAATAGCTTCATTATCCTACTTAACTATATATTTATTATAGTGACCACAGTGACCAATAGTTTCATCCAAAAAACAATTACAAAAGGAAGATATACGTTAGAATGGTGGTGTCATTACTTTTTCACCGTACTAGTTAAAAAAAATAGGACAGTCCCAAATTAGACCAGCCAAATGGCCCCTCTCACTGACGGGTTAGACAAAAACAGACGCGTCCGCGACGCGACCCGACACATTTAGATAAATAAAGTATTTTCGAAATGTCACGCGTTTGGAAAAAATCGACCGTCCATGATAAGTGTCTGATTTAGGACCCACCCGGTAATTATAATAAGTGGATTTTCGCGTCTCTTACAAGTAATATAATAAATATTGTGCTCGACGTAGGCGCTTGCTGCCATTGTGCGAACGTTTATTTTAAATTTAAATTTGATCGTCGAAAAACCAAACGTCTTATATTAAAATAATACTGAGTAATAAAAACAAACTATACGATACAATAATCATATGGTTGCTGATACTCTGTCCGTTACGAAAAAGAGGAGGGTACGTTATAACTTTCCTGCTAATTACGATCCAGGTGATAGGTGACAAACGTCTTCTCTACTCCATTTTTAACTCTTAATTTTTTTGAGCTTTATTTATTTTATATAGGACACGTATAATTGTAAGTGTGTATATTGTACATAGCTCACCCAATGGGCTATAAAACTAGAATGTCTTTCTGGCATGCAACTATTGTAGAATGTAACTTAATATTACTATTGTAATAATTCCTCCTCATTAATGGATGACAATGACCACTTGCCAAGACAGGCACCTACACAAGGATCTCAATCCACAATGAAAAACTAAATTGATAATTTTATCATTTGCCTCGCCGGGGATCCAACCTGAATCCTTAGCGAACTCTGTTGACCACTGCGTCACACATACCATATTTTTTATAAGAAATATATTTTTCAAAATATACAAAAAGTATGTATATGTCAGAACCGCCTACGGAATCGTAATATATTGCATCCGGTCCGAACTGATCCTTCCCAATTTTTTACTGCACATAAAGATATGTCAGGTTCTGATGTTAAAAGTACTCTCAATTAAAGGTCATTGGTCATAATAGTTTTACCGGCTCACTTATTTACCTATATGGTGACAATCTTAGTCCTCAGGAGTAGCAACGCTTCTGTGTTCGAGTTCAGATAGAATCCCAGGTATGTATGCATCGAGCTTCTTGTTGATGTACATATTTTAATGGCGGTCACCAATTACTATCAGATTAACTACATACTGGTTTACTAATTCAATTTGATAAATAGAAATAAAGTCATTTCATCGCAAGTCACTGAAAGTGGTAGAGCCCTGTTGTTTGATTAGGCTGTCACGAGTATTACTACATAATAACAAGTGCTAAGCTTTGCTAGAAAGGATCTGAGCTATTAACAAGAAAGGCACATAGTACCTATTCGCTAATAATGCATTACATTGCTGATACTGGTGATTACTGTGGTGACTCATTATCTCGGCTTTGACGTGGTTCACATATCGTTCATGTCGATCAAACGAATGAACGACTTGTGAACCACGTGAAACCACGAAGAGCTCTCCCTAGTTAGATTTTTATAAGACTGGAGAAGCAACGGAGAATTCAGTCCACCTAATAGCTAATGGCTAGTGTCGCCTGTAAATATCTGTGAGCGATTTTACATAGAACAGGGTTTAATCTTCAATCAAACACCAATGCGTTGTTAGTCCCGAGGGGTAAGATGGTTCCCTCGCCTAAAAGTGAACCGCCAAACACATCCTTATATTGAAACGTTCATACTATCCTATAAAAATTCAAAAATTGGTAGGAACCAAAACTAAAACAACGAAATGCGTAACGTTTTAAGACTATGTATCACTGAGTCGTTTAATTTATTGAAAAAATGGAATATGTAAGTCCACCCACGATTAGCTGTGAGGTGTGGTGGCAATAACTCATTGATCGGTATGTGGGCACGACACGAATTTTGAGACTAATAAGAATTAAAAAATAGTTAACAGTGGGAAATTTCCCGTCCACAAAAACATGTGACGTCATACGCTATCCTAGAATTTTAATGAGACATCACCATCTCGAAGATGTCATAACATTAAGAGGTCAATCCATTAATTAGTTCTAAGTCTGGAACTAGCGATGACTGACCTATATAGTCTGAGAATGAGGTAGCTATCACGTTATCACAAAGGGGGTAAATCTTCATAATATTTCGGATAGTCTAAACTAAGTAAAAAATCACGCTTTCTACACTTACAGCAGGATATTCTGCTGTGTCGTAGGTACCATGGACACAATCCGGTTGCATTCCTTTGGAGATCCCAAAGTCCTCTTTGTAGCGCCGAAGACGGTCACCTTAGTGCGGTAAAGGTAAAACCTTTTGAAGGTTTCCCCTCGAGAAAAAAAGGGTAGCATGGACACACACAATACACAAACACCTAGACCCAGAACAGGAATCTAAAGTTATCATTCAGATGCCTGTCTGGCCGAGAATAGAACCCGGGACCCATGGCGCGTCATACCGGTACGGTAACCGCTCCGCCACGCGGGTCGTCAAAAGAGGGGGTGACATTGTGATAGGCATTCGACCTCAGTCGTCAGGAGTCAGCAAGCTACTTTAACCCACCCAATGTCGGACTTTAATTCTATACATATTGCCCAGTGAATTCTATTAAGTGAAACGCTTACTTTAAAGGTGGTAGAACCAGTGTAGTTCGACCGGGGAAGTACCACCGCCACACCTATTTCTAGCGTGAAGCAGTTCTTGCGTTTCGATAGAAGAGTGTGGTTGCCGGCACACTTTTACATGAGGCGACCATCATAGTCCTCGGGAGTAGCAACGCATCTGTGATTGACTTCAGATGGAACCCATGCTCTGTATGAAGTTGATTACAGATGTCCGTGGGCGGCAGTGACCACTTACCATCAGGTGGACTGCATGCTCGTTTGCTACTTCAGTCAAATAAAAAAAAAAAAAACGCGTGTACTAGCCGTTAATTTCTTAGGGCTGCAATGTTTGCCAAAGAAATAGACATACAAACGTACGTACAAACAAATATATTCATGCATAAAAATCTTATAACAAAAAACCTTATGGGTCTAAAATAAAAGGCGATAGACACTGGAGACCTGCATCCATATTTCCCCGAACCTTAAAATCGACGGAGATCCTTTCCTTAGTAAGATTTAATTCTACAAAACGCTTTATTATAAATGGTTACACATGTTTTAGAGTTCCTAATTAAATTCCGTGCGAAGCCAATTATGAAAGCATACGACACCATGTTCCGCTATTAACATTTTCTCGATATTAAAGTATACGATATCGATTTGTTCCGAAATCTCTACGAAATATCAACACAGCTTGAAAGCTATACTAATGTAGTTCGCTTTAAAAACCGACCAAGTGCGAGTCGGGCTTGTACTGTTCTGTAGGCCAATGGTATTTTTTTAATAAAATCCAACATTGCAATCGTATGACAATATGCACACATCTGTAGAAATATTACCTATTTTGAAAGGATTATAACAAGTCAAAAATTTACACCTACATTTGTTGAAAATCTAAATAATTGATAATTAATTATAATAAAGTATTCATAATAATTATCCAATCTTACAGCATTATTAAGTCTGCTATTAATGTATGTTATGTATGTAAAATGATATTATTTTAAATATTCAAAAGTCCCCAAACACTACCTGTACCTAAATATAAAAAACATAATATAATTACTTCATCATTTTCCTCAACGTTTAATTCCCTCTAAAAACCTAATCGGTCTAATTTATAAACTTAACATGGCAACCGAGAGAACAATAAAATTTATGAATAGTTTTAAACCGGCGTCATAAACCATGGCTTTATATTATGTTAATGGCTATATGGGCGCCAGCCAATAGCCCGTGGCTTTATGTCAACGGATCAATAAACTAGATTATAGATAAACATTGCAATTAAATACTGCATATACTAGCATCAAATTATACTTTTTAAATACACATAAATTTATAGATAGGTACGCATATACACTAGGTGTGTCACGCGGCGGTACCGTAGTTGAAAATAATTAAAATTGTCAGTCGATATGTGTATATATCTTCCACATGTTTTGACAAGGACAATGTAAAACAGCTTTGGAAATGTTGTGAATTGTAATATTTTTGGTAGATAAATAGACTTCAATATTATATAGGTATATATACATATACATATATATATATATATATATGTATATGTATATATATATATATGTATATATATATATATATATATATATATATATATATATATATATATATATATATATATATATATATATATATATATATTTCTATTACATTTAGTGGTCTAACATCAGGTGATGTTATTTTAAACATACAGACAATTCTAGAAAATCTATTAATTTTCTGATATAAGATTCAACAAAATAGAAGTAGCTAATAAGTATGCAATCTACTGGATAATATGTGAACACTTTTGGAGGAAGAGTGTGGGTGCTGCCCAGCTTATTTACATACATAATAGGCGGCAAACATCTGCGGCGGCTGTAATCATACAACCTCTTTTGTATATGAAGTAGGCCACAGGTACGAAGGTGATCAATTACCACTAGTTAATGAAAACGTTCACCAATTCGCACTTGGCCTATGGACGATGGCCTAAAAACTCTTTCATTCTTAGAGAAGACCCGTGCCTAGCAGTGGGGCAATAGGTTGTAACCAATGAAAAAAAAATTCAACTTAACGAACCCTTCAAACCATAACCTGCAGCGCAGCCATAACCTAGATCTATATAGGTGGCAACAATGCAACTGCTGTCTTAGAAGAGTCAAAGTAATGTAGTAATTCTACAAGAGACACCTTATTTTGTCGTATAAAATGTCTGATAAAAAAAAACCATGACATTACAACGATGGTCGAATCTCCGAAAAAATTAAAAGAAAAATATTTTAAGGTAAAATGAAGACGAAATGTACATTACTACCATAACTAAGAATTATAAACATTTAATGTCTTCGATAAACGTCCAATAGCAATCAAGCACATGTCAGCACATGACCACAACTCAACAATTGACTTAAAAATATGACTTTATCAACTAAATATGGTCATACAACAACGAAAGGTCGATTCGTCGATTAAAACCGATCACGTATCTAAGATAAAGAAACCGAAGAGAATAAATATGTTTAATAGTCGAAATGAGCATGGCGGATGATTAACTGCGCTATTGACATTGCGCGGGCGCAGCGGCCATCTTGTTTGCTAATTGCCGGCTTATGTCATTAAATCAGTCACGCATTACGACGCGGGGACGTGTGACTCGAAGTTTATACATCTGGTTTGATATTTAGATCTTTGGATAAATATCTAAATGTACACGGAATTGAAGTTATTCATTTTGACCTAATTCAAAAAAGAGGGCAGTTCTATTGTGGAGTGTGATTTTTAATGATTAAAGTCATTTCCATATTAGGCGATTAGAACACGGAAATAGCATGGAGTGTGATTTTTAATGATTAAAGTAAGTCATTTCCATATTAAAAGGCGATTAGAACACGGAAATAGCAACTTCAACAATTATTTAATTCACATAGAGCACTAGTTTTATATGAAGCTGTCCTTGAACTACCTTTTTTTTTGTTTTCGTGGGGGAAACTTTCAAAAAGTACCCGACGTCGTGGGAGCGACACAACAATGTCCTTGAACTACCTAGATATCCATGAGCAGCAATGAGAATGTCGAGGAGCAGGTGACTGAAAACTACTACTTCATCCTATAAAAATATACCTATATCTTTATATATTTCCAAAATATTTAATATGTAAATTACCAAGAGACTTCTTTGAACCTAACCTGATCAATTTAGATGAAAATTTAAATCGAATATACAGTTTTGTTTTGATTAGCGTAATGGTGTAAATAATTAAATAGTTGCTGAATCGAGGCTAAACGGATTTTACGATAATAAAGAACTCTGTAATGCTTCGCATTATGAGTTGTGCATTAAAGTTTTTCTGTAAAAAATACATAAATAATATAAGTGCCATAAGGGGGGTTCTATAGAAACAACGCCATGTACATATATTCACATTCAATTATGAAAACGCTATTTAATCGTGCATCGCGTTACAACATCGTTAAACCGGTTTTAATGAAACTTTGCACTACAGTAAGCGCAGTTGAATGAGAACCTCATTCCTGTTTGATCTCAGTTATAAATGTTATTGCAGCGACATCAGATGAACTACATACAGTTGTGTTACGTAGGAACAGTTAGAAAACACTTAAACCACCGGTTAGTATATTAACACTGACAAATAACGTTGATAACTCGTTACCGCTGATTAGTGTTACCTATGCTGTTTATGCTAGAAACAAGGTCAGGAACTCGCATAATGTATGTAGGGTCGGAAGAGGTTAGTCGGAACACAAACTTGTTAATCATCGAAAAATACATTGGCCCTTTGAAGTCTGCAGTTGGACATAGGCATGCCCTGTTTTTTTTTTGCCAATAGATATATCGCCTGGCATGGATGACTGCAATAGGTGTGAATTCACAAATACCTTGCTATCCATCTTGATTTCGTCCTTTAGCTGCCACCTATAACCTCTATGGAACAGGAAAAATAGTGTTATCAAGACGGAATATACACCGTACGGTGCTACTGAAATTATAGTGTCACGATGTTAAGAATTGTTAATTTCTAAATTAATATTTACCTTAACATTATTTTATGTATTCGTTGGCCCCGTTTATACCATGTACATGGATGTCACATTCACTTAACAATATTCCGTCATTTCTAAACTCATATAAACGTTTGACAATGAACATACCGGCATCTTTATATATATATATATATATATATATATATATTATAAATATATATATTTTTATCTTTGTACCATTACGTTTCTCCTGGCTCTGCACTTTTCTTTTTATTTATACCCTTTTAACTTCTTAACGTCTATATTAGCTACTGATATATTTATATTTCTAACAACTTCAATTTCTATCAAATCTATATGTATCTTTTGTACATCCCTACCCTCTCTTGCATCTTAAGTTTCCTTCAGCCAAAAAGGTTGTCTGGTAGGGATCGCTATCTAAGTGGTAAGACCGCCTTTTACACCTAACATTAAGTGTCTTTAGTTTTTGTTATATATGTATTAGTGTAAAATAAAGAAATTTTGTATTGTATTTTTGTAAAGACCCGCTTTAATCTCCTTTTTACAGGAATTCAAAGTATCTGCTTTATTCTAAAAAAATGTAACACCCGTCAAACATAAGGCCAAGTGCAGTTGTGCATACCATTACTCAAAAATATTCTACATACCAGAAGCCAGTTCTCATCTGTACTATTAGTACAAATTTTTGATGTTTTTTCAAATCAACCATTATAAGTAATCACGTACCATTATTTATTCATTATTATTATTTATTGGCTCATTTATTCTATTTATAATTGTAAATTTTAGTAAATAAATTGTAAAAAATATCTGCATTGTAATGAAACCATTATAAATAAATATGCCTGAAATCACGTACCATTTTCAAGTATATTCCAAGTTATGACCATAAACGAAAACGAAAACGTAAGTTAGCAATGCACAGTACAATGTATAAGCACAAACTTAAACAATAGTATTAATAAAGTCGTACTAAGGGTACTGGTTACAATAACCCCAACCTCCTCTACGCCGTTTCATCTGTTTTTCTGTCTATTGTCTTGTATTGTTTATCGAGTTTTTGTCCAATGGGAACCGTGAATCGAGATGGTATCGAGCGATCGTGATCGAACGCCACTTTCTTTGATCTTCGTTGATTGACCCTTAGTTAAATGGTCACTGACCATCCAGTTGACAGAGACGACTTGTCTATTGAAGTTATGGTTTTGTGCGATGATTGGTTTTGTTGGGAATGTCTATTGATACTCTTTTAACAATAAGGCTGTCTGAAGATCCGTGTAGCGTTGTCGCTATACCGGTTTCCTACGTAGAGTTCTGGGTTCAGTGTTGGGTGGTTCAAATAATTGTTTGAATTAAGATGTTTGGTATGGGTGCTACTGTGCGTATTTGTGTGTCCATAGTAATCAGAACATAGTATGGTATCTATGTAATGAAAGACTATAAGTATTCGTTTTGGTACGTTGTTGAAAGATATATCAACGGGGTATACCACATTTTGACCACATTACAATAAAAATACTGTTTTTTAAAAGTTAACACAAATTTTAACATTATGATTAAATGTAAAGTAAAACAGGTCTTCACCTAATTAACTCAAAACATTAGTTAGTTAACCATGTACATATTTTTAATAATATACAGTTTTAAACAAAACGTTACGCAAATTGTTGCATATATTTTACATAAATTAATGACCATCTAGAATATTTTTATTCCCTAATGATGCGAATTGCGTATCTTACCCATTACGACATAACCTATCAGCACTGGCCAATCATTCTCACTTTTTAGCAGCTGAAATATGGTTGGCTTCTGGCCTAATTATTATGTGGGCGTCACTTAATATCTTCAGGTTATGTAGCCTTGGTCTACAATTGTGTGACAAGGCCCCAAGAACTAAATATTTTAGTATTACCTTTTTTGTGACGGGAGGAAATGGTGGAATGGATGGATAAAGATATATATATATATATATATATATATATATATATATATATATATATATATATATATATATATATATATATATATATATATATAGATATATCCCCTAGCGCGGCGCCCCTCACGACCTCATATTTTGGGGGACGTGTACCATCCCCCTTCACCGTCCGATGCTTACGGCAGTTACACGTACCGCCATCCTTTTCAGGGTTGCTGGACGGTTCGAGCTCCCACTCTAGCCGTCCGCCTTATTACCTACCTACCTACAACTTTATAGAATAGTCAAGTCACTGAATCTGAAAGTTTTTTTACCTCGCCGTTTAGAGTCTGTCGTGAATAGTACCTACCACTTCTTCTCTTTCCATGGACGTATGAGAAAGAGACTTAAGAACAAAATCCAGAGGACGCATAATATCCACACCTGCTGCGGTCACTAACAAGCATGCCTGACGTGGTTGCAAAAACCTTCATTAGAGGAGATATTTCTATAGTGCTTTTAAATATTGATAGGAGGGAAAAATGAAATTGAACTATTTGCTACCGCATCTTAACAGTGGCGTAAGTTAATGAAGTCTAGTATTAAATTAAAAAAAAAAAACAAACTAAGGTAAATGGCCTGTTAAAAATTACAAACTAACCGCGTTTGTAATTTTTCAAGTAGGTACATTAGGTATCAATAATATTTTATAATTAGCTTTTCTATTCAACTAGTACGTTACTAGTAAAATACTATTAACCAATCTTTTCTATATAATACTTGTGATGTTTATATAGTTTTTTTTCTATAGGTAATTAGTTATATAGTTTGCTCTGGTATAAAGTAGCATTTTTTATTAAGATTGCTTTTTGATTTGCCGACGTCACCATAAACCAGAACTATTAATAATCGGACAGGTATGGGGGCAAATGATAGATAAATGTTATAGGACTTACTTATTTAATTTTGAAACATTTTAGTGCAGATTTTTCTCAACAAAGTGTAAGGCGAAATCCAGCATTTCTGCTTACCTCTGTGGCAGCAACGCATCTATAGCTACCTTTTTTTTTTTTATACCAGCTTAGTTTGACTTCTGTCCCTAAATCAGGCTATTGACAGCTGCTTGTTTAATTGGCAGGTGTACCTACCCATTAGCCACTCCTATCACATAAAAATAATTACAGGCATAACATCTGTTAAACCTAAGTCTATCATACAATCCATACATCTACAATAAAAATAATAGTTCCGAGTGTCTGTATATCGCATATATGTATTTTCAAGGACGAAAGTACAAGGCACAATATTTTTCTCGAAAACGTTTACTTTTTTTCAATTGTTGAATGTCTGTTTGACTGTGTGTTTTAATACGTTTAAACCAAAACTAAAGATTTATTGAAAATATTTAAGCATGTTTGTAAGCATGTCTTGAGGTAACATTTAGTCTGTATTTTCATACAATTCATCTCCTCTGGTAATTTTTAAACACGTTTGAAACCGATGGGCACGTCTAGTTTTAAGTTTAGTTTAATGTTATATAAAGGTAATATAAAAATAATTACAGCACTTTATGCATATCAAATTTCCACTTAAACTTAATTACAGAATTAAGGTATGTTTTACAATTATGTCATAATAATAAGAATACGTGTGACCGTGAATATAAGTGTAACATAACATATAACTAACTTTTACATTAATACCATTCTGATACTTAACATTTATGTTTCATAAATAAAGTATACAAATGTTGAAATTATTTAATGATGTTTTCAAAAACGTGATAGTCGTACTATTAATTGGCGTCGAAAGAATTCAGATGTAGGCACCATAAATAATAATACTAGACAACCACATTATTATTTATTATTAATAAATAAAGACACAATTTCATAACGCTTTAAATGTTTAATAAATATTATATTTAATAATCCATAAATATACAAATAAAGAAGTAAAACACATCCACATTTATGGCTATCACGCTTTTTATTATGAGTATTATTAACTATTAACATGTCAAATGCTTCCTTTTAATAAAAGATAAAGATAAAATTAAGTTTCGCGCTTATTACTACCATTCATTTCCTATTTGAGTTCTTATGGACCATAATTAGCGTGACCCGACTTTACTTCTCATATGTTTTTAGGTATATTTACTAGCTATATACATGGTTTTACTCGGAAACAGTACATTTAACGGGATAAAAAGTTCTGGCTCGATTTTTCTTCTTCTTATTTGTACCTCTTTACCATTTAATTATTAATTGAAGCATTAGCCGTTAGTTCCTTGAACCTCTCTCTGTCCATGTCCAGGCGAAACAGAGGTGATGCCTGTCCACTCCCTGATGTTTCTCAGCTACGACTTTTTTCGGCGTCCAGCGCGTCTCTTCCCTTCTACCTTGCCCATCACGATGAGTTGGAGCAGATTATAACTATAGTGTCTAAGCACATGGCCAAGTTATTCGATATTATGCTTTTTGGTGGAATGTATCAGATACCGGGACATGAAACGCACTGAAGTACGACCTCGTTACTGACTTTCTGTATCCAACTGATGCGAAGTATACGACAATAACACTACATCTCGAATGCCTCTAGACGTCTTCGGGTATCTTGTTTTAATGTCCATGCTTCGCAACCATACACAGCGATAGGCTAAATGATCTGGCTTGACTGAATGACATCTATCCAACCAAACCTTTTTATTAGCTTCACCTGTATGTAATATCTTAAAAAGCACCCCACGCTTTATTTAAAATAAAATATTTTTTTTTATTCACACTATTACCTATTAATTTATATTCATTGAAATTTTTAACACTATTTTCTTAATTTATATTCATTTAAATTTATTTTCTATTTTTTAGTTCGGTTTTCTATAAAAAGCGTGTTTTTTAGTTTTTTTTAAACTATTATTTATTTACTTCAAAATGTAATTTATTTCCCTAAAGAAAATATAGTGTTCTATAATTAACATAACTCTCTTAATTTTTTTATCTGATTGAAGTAGCAATAGAGCATGTAGTCCATCTGAAGGTAAGTGGCAACAGCCACCCATACACTCGCCGTAAACATCTATAATAATCATGGCCAATGATGAATACCTAAGTGTTAAGGGTTCTTACAAGAGTCTCTTTCACTATTCGAATCATAATACAAAAGGGCTTGACACTGCAAATATATAAATAAGTATATCTACTGGGCCCGGAGTTGCTTGCGACATCAAACGGAACATAATAGTTAGGTAGTCTTACAATATTATATTTACTCAGGACTCACAAAATTCAGTGCAAAAAGTATCTATATTGTGTAGGCTTATAGGGGGGCATTCACAAATTATGAGGTGCAATCCTAATCTACTAGATAACAATAACGTACAAAAAGCTTCTGTCTATGTAGCCAGCGCTACCTAGAGACGTACATGTTAAAGATTCAATATAACTATAATAACTTCGTACAAACCCTTTATCAGGCAATTAAATACATTTTCACATTTGTGTAATAACACTTGTGATCAGTTTTGTGATTGTGTATTGAATGTATATTATATATATTTAAGATTTTTGATAATATTATTAATCTAACATTCAATTACTATTATTATTTTAATTAATTTTATATTATTGGATAAATAGAAATGAATTGATTTGTATTGTAATAGTTACAATGGAATGCAATTATTTTTATTTTTATTATTCGACTTAATAACGCTTTGGGTGTTCTGTAATGTTAAAAATAAGCTTTATGAATTAAATCAATAAATAAATGTTTTTCAAAATATAGATATGCATATTAGGTATCACACGAGTTTAATGTGTTTTAATTGTTTTTATTTTAAAATAATCTTAAGTAAAAATACATGTCTTATTAAATTAATTAAACAGACAACAGTTATAAATACTTATTTAAGTTGGTAGGTAGTTAGTTATATCTACTTTATTACATGTATTAATAATTTTCAACAGTCATTTCAATTGTTTTACATACTCCTTGGAAGTATATTTTTGTATAAGTTAAAAATGTATATAAATAAATAGTGTAAAAGCAAGTTTCCTCACTAAATCACTACATGTTAACTATATATAGGCACAATACTTATAATATGTTACTCATACACAAATAGTGCTATAACTAAAGATACGATCCACTTGTTATGAGGCGACCATCTTAGTCGGAGTAGCAATGCATCTGTGATTGAGTTCAGATAGAACCCATATTCTGTTTGAAGTTGCTTACAGACGTCCATGGGCGGCAGCGACCACTTACCATCAGGTGAACTGCATGCTCGTTTGCTACTTCAGTCAGATAAAAAACGTATTTTTTTACAATATCGTATCTACATAATTATAGTACAAACGCAAATTTGTATCTACAATGTAAATACATACGAATGCGTAGCTACACGCAGTTATCAAATTAACAGTAAATTGTACATTTTGAACCACAACACATAAATTTAATTCTCCGCACCTTTTTTCAAAACCTGATGTACTGGTAATCCACTTAGGTACAAAACACACGTTTCGCTGAACAATTGCGTTGTTATCTGATATCTTGGCGTTAAGTGCGAGATGCGTCGTGTTATAACGTAATTACATGTAGTAACCACTACACTCACACCTTTATAATTACTAGTGACATATATACCACTCGTTTTGAAAATGGAACTCTTTGTGACTCCGAAGCCATTACGCGAGGTTCAACTCTGTTGTTGCACTCCGCAGTGAGCAGTGATAGCCTAATGGTTTAAACTTGCCCGCTCAATCGGGAGGTCCGAGGTTCAAACCCAGGCACCACTGATTTATATGCATATTAGAAATTATGCTGCTTTTCGGTGAAAGAAAACATCGTGAGGAAACCTACACAACTGAGAATTCTTTAAAAAAACAGTTCTCGGAGGTGTGTGAAGTCCACCAATACGCACTTGGCTAGCGCGGTGGACTACGGCCTAAAACTCTCTCATTCCGAGAGAAGTCCCGTGCCCAGCAGTGGGACAATAATGAGTTGACGATATACCTATATGAGTAGTAGAATAAATATAGTATAGACTGAATGATGTGGGGAAGTATAATTATCAGAGGTTTTCAACTTACTCCTTAGGGATAACGCATGTTTGGACAACCTCAGTACCACTCAGTACCTCAGTACTTCAGGCCACTAAGATCTTATTTGAAGTTAATTACTGATGTCCACGGCAGTGGCTGGTAGGTTTAATGCTCGTTTGCTACTTCTATATTATGAAATAAAACAAAGTTTACTTAAAAGTTCCATTACGTAGTAGGTACAAATTGTGTTCGCACATTTTTTTTAATTTATTTTACCTTAACTGTATAGTTAAGGTATAAAAATAAAAAGAGTTTTGTTGTATATAAAGTTCAGAGAAATAATTTATAAAACTCAAAGGCATTAGAATAAATCGTGCGATAAGGAAAACGCATGAAGTTGCTGCTTGTACTCAGGTGTAGCATATATTTATGTAGATAGGTATATACATAAAGACCTCTAGTAAAACCCCTATTTCGGGTTAATAAGAAAGGCCAAAGGCTGAGTATAAAGTTGTAAATGTGCAAAAAAATCGGCAGACGCACACTGTGTAATCTAAATAATACAAAAAATCATTACTAGTAATTTATTGGCATTTTTGTTAAACCCTTATTTACGTGCAATAAATAACCAACATATACATGTAAGTATATGTTTGTTAAAACATAATTTGAATGTCGATATTTCAATCGTATCTAGAAAGTAACGAAAGCTACCGATAATGTAGACAGGCTATCTCATAGAAAATTGTGGACTACCTCTACATTTTTGTAATGAATTAATTTACAACTTATTGTATTTTTTTTTGTTTTTTTTATTTTTATGAGGATAATATCATTCTGTTACAGCAATTTCATATGGTAGGTACTACAACTCAAATCTTGTAGACTATATAGGTTATAGTCTACACTATCTTATTTCTGCGTCTCCGCCTGCCTCGGTCACGGTCATCATGATAATGAGTATCCTGTGTGGTACCTAATCCAGGCTATAAACTTTACTTTATACTAAAATATTACTTTATACTGTTACTTTTTATGTGAGCAATTGACAGATACACAATATTGTTATCAATTTTCGCCTTTACGTAATTTTTGGTTGGGAACTCATACATTACGGGATATACATATGTGTAAGAGTATAAGTAAATTAAAAGTAAAAATATAAATCACTTGTGAACGATGATGAACACAAGGCTGTGTAATGTCCCACAGCGACTCTAGAGATAGGGTAATTAATATATACCAATATTGAAAAAGCACTTTAAAGATAACGCAGAATTTCATAAAGAGCAGCTGTTATAATCAACAAATTCAAAAAATAATTATAAATTCCATCATCATGCCAATAATATAAGCTAAGCAAAATTCCTATCAAGGAATCCTTAGTATCAAGAAATAGGTACTCTATCATAACTACTGCAGATAATAATGAACAATTACATATTCTAAGGTTGTTTATGCAGATGAAACATTACACCAATGGCATAATTATGTCAATTACTCTTCATACAGATTATAAACAATCTAAGAAATAAAATGACAAGCAGGAAATATTTAAAATCGGCGTTTACATGTAAAGTGCATGTCACACATGTTACGTAAACACATGTCACATGCACATGTCATGTAATGTAATGCAGAACCGCGATAATTGATCTGTGCTCGTTTAAGAAACGTGATATGCTAAGAATTTTAATGTTTGCAATGATTGACTGATTTTATGTCAGTATTGTATTTAACTATAGTTTATTATACGAAACTGTTTAAATCTTTATTAAAACACCTACATATATTGTTACTATTATGTATCTATTTTAATTTAATTTAATTACCTACTACATGAATTAATTCTTGAAATATTTTAGGTAAATATTTATTTATTTGTTTATAGATTTATTATATAGTGGTATATGTTTAATTGTATTTATTTATGTGTTTATAGCATTTTTAATTTCCACCTGCCGCAAATTTTCTAGCCACCCAGGGTTGACTGGTAGAGAATGCCATTAGGCATTAAGTTTGCCCTATTGTAACTTTTATTTTATAGAGGTGCAATAAAGAAAGAAATAAATAAAAAAATGTAGAAATATCTTCATATATAAAAAAGCTACCAGTTCCAGTATGAAAGGTGGCAGAAATAGTTTGGTTCGAGCGGGAGGGTACCTTCGCATCATTTTAGCAGGAACCAGATGCGTTCTAGTGAAAGGTTATGGATACCTTATTTATATATGAGGCGGCTATCTTCGCCCTCAGAAGTAGCAACGCGTATCATTTGCTTCAGACAGAGTCCGTATTCTTTACGGAGTTGGTTACAGATGTTCATTAGCGACAGTGACCACTTGCTATTGAGTGGGCTGCAAAATTAAATTGTATAATAAGCTAGAAATAAAAATAGGTACTTGTTCCAAATTAGTCCCCAAATACAGATCTAAACACCTCATCTGTTTTACTTGTGTTCATTTATTCATGGGCAACATTATCCATGAGCAGTTAGTTACCACCTAGAACTGTAGGTATTTTTTTTTCTACTTGAAGTAGCAAACGAGCGTGCAGTCCACTGAATGGTAAGTGTTCACTGCCGCCCTGCGACATCTGCAAACAACTTCATATAGAACATGGGTTCTATCTGAAGTCAATCACAGATGCGTTGCTACTCCCGAGGACTAAGATGGTCGCGTCATATAGGAGTGTGCCGGCAACCACATCCTTCCAACAAAACGCAAGAACTGTTTTACGCTAGAAATAGGTGTGGCGGTGGTATTTACCGGTCGAATAACAACAATTCTACCAGCTTCAAAGTATTTTGCAACTTCCAGTACACAAAAATAATAAATGTAATAATAAATCGTACTCGATTCATTTGATATTTTGAAAATATAGAAAATTAAGTCTACGGATTTAAAAATTTAAGATTTACTATTAGCTGGGAACTTGTTAATTATTATTATTATTATTATTAATTGACTAAATACACTCCATATTTATTAATTAAAACAATTAATAATATGTACCATTCCAATTACAATACCAATGGACAATATCTTATCTATGTAGATACAGTACCTACCATTCAGAATATATTAGCATCGCTTAGCAAATTGAAAATATTACCTACCTACAGTAAGTCCTAAAATACCAAAACCAATCAATAAAATTTCCAAATTTATTTTTCCTTTGTTAAAATTTATGATTACTTTAAATAAACATAACTGCTTTCGAAAGTATCTTCGTGCCTACGTTTCATATTTAAATATTTTTATTAATTTTAGATAATAAGGATTCCTAATTATTTTTTTGTTTATTAAACGTAACGTATATTTTGTTTATTTATACTCCGTATCAATAAGATGTCAACGTTAAAATTAAAAAAGTGCATTAAAGATCACAGGTAATAAAATGTTGAATAATTTAAAATGTCGTTCTGTCCAAACGAAACGCAAGATTATTAAAGTACTTATTGGACACCACGACGGTTTAAAATTTAAAAAAAAAAACATAAAAATAATTGTTTTAGAAACTAATAAATATTATCTGAATTATAAACAAAATAATTAAAACCAAATAAAAACTAATTCGGAAAATGATGAATAAATAAACGAAATTTTATTTTAAATTATAAATTTAGCTGCCGAATTCTAATAAAGGCAACGTAACATAATCGCCGATGACTAGATAGAGATGTGCGAATGTGTAAAATGTTCAAAATGTCCACGCAGTGTTTACTCGCCGTCCCGCTCTTGCGCCCCGCCCCCTCGGCGCGTGTGTGCACTGGACTTTATGCAGCTACAACTAAAGATGGCGGATAGAAAAAAAATTGACAGATGCACCGCTGAAAACGTCTATGAGTGCTGCGCTACTGGCGCTAATTATTTTCATCTATGCGAATTGGGTAATCAGAATTAGTTTTTGGATTTAGAGATAGTTTTTGTTTGTTTAGAAGTTTTTGTATGTGGTATTTGATTGAAAATTAAATCACTTCTCGGTCAAGCATTGCTACAAACTTAAAGTCACTTTATGTTATATAGTTTTTCACTCATTACAGTAGTTTATATTCATTAATAACTATTTATGTTTTTGAGTTTCCACAATAATGTTATATGTGTATTGGTATTTATTTCTCAAACAACAATAAAAACGTGAATACGATTGAAATGATCCGATCCTTACGTTTTCATATAAAAGACGAAAACACCAACTTTTCTTCAACTTTCATCACTTCAGAATAACTATTTTTATGGTTTGCTACAGTGGTCTAATGAAAACTTACATAATACATTAAATTTCCTTGTTTCTTCTTTAGTTTTGTGGAAATAGTATGTTGTTAATTGTATATTGTAAACAACACTCGTTATGTACACACTTCACATCGTTTCCCGAGCCACCTGCCACAGTACCGGCGCCGGCCGTCGCCGCGCCGCCACTGGCTCCAGTTTCCAAACTTTTCCGACCATTTCCCGCTTTAAAAACTCACAAACCAACTCAAAAGTTACGACAAACTTTAGTTATCACCTCGTTTTGTGTAATTAAGTCGATAAACAACCGAAAAATAACTTTTGCGACTAGAGAATTATGAAAAGGTAGCCGTGTCACTTAAAAAAAAACTCCATCCAGTAACTCACCTGACAATCGTTCGGTCGTCGTCACTAGACCTCCAACACCGGCTGTCACCTGCAGCTAAGCAAGCAACTCGTAAAGATCCTTTGTTTTCCGCCAATATTTGTTTTTAAAGAACGATTGCCGGTTAACTCGCGCAACAACGTTTTCTGGTGTGGTCTCTAGTTACTGTTGATTGTTTACGTGTTTCTCGTGTGTTATTTTTACGTTTTGTGTCGGTCAGGTCACTTCACTGGCACAGTCGGACACTTCACTCGCGATGTTTACGCGGCGGGACGGAACGCGGTGCGGAATGGTCGCGCGCCGCGGCCGGAATGACGCGCGGCGAGGCGGCGCGACGCCAGCGCCAGCGGCCGCGGACGGAAGCTCAATCAACGCAACGATAACATGCACGTTTTTGCACTTTTAAAAGGTGCCGCGGATTATTTTGTTTCTTTCATTGTTATATTTTTGATTGATGGGTACCTAAGGATTTGTTGTTATAATTTAAGATTCAATGATTATGTAGATGGTTGGTTATTAAAAGTTTACAAAGTTTCTATAACTAGGTGATGATTTTATAACAATCGGATAGAAAAGTTTTTAGTTGATGAAAATTCAAATCCACTTGTTATGACAGTATGATAGTTTTCACTTTCTTCGAGAATAATAATTACTTATGAAACTTTAAAACTTTACTTTAACCTGTTATTATTACTGTTTAACTATTTTAAATTTCAGCTAATATTGTGTTGTTACTCTATAAGCACAGGTTATAGCTCTGTGAGCGAATTTAATTGAAAATACCCAACGAGTTATTCCTAAATTATTAAATTCAAACAACTTTTATTAGACAATTAATACCACTGCTAATATTTTTGGACGTTATAAGTGAAACAATCTTTGAAAGCAAGATCAATCAAAGTTATTCCTGATTATTATTTTAGCAATCCACAGTAAAAATATTTTCAAAATTGAAAATAGCAAAAAAAAAACAATTGGAATTAATCAAATTCAATTCTTAAAATTAATTTAAAAAAAATAAAATTTATATGTTTTATGAAAGTATTACAAAATTATATAATAAATGCATTTTGTAAAATAAAATCATTCCAACAAATAAGTAGGCATCTAGAAGAAATAATTAAAACAATAACTCACAAACCACAAACCATTCAAAATTCGAACGTTTCAAAATTGTAAAATTGTCGTACAACACAAGTGAGTGAAGTCACAAACCAAAACATTAGCGGGAGGGGGGCGAGTGACCTTGCATCGCGCTCGCTCGGGGCGGCGCCTCGGGCCCCGCCCCCCGCCCACCGCGCCACCCCTCGCCTAACGCCACCAACTTACAAGTTCGCGCGGAATGCTGCTTTTCGAATTTGAACTTGGAATTCATTTTCTTGCTTCTTTATCTGTATAATTTTATTGACAGTAATTTTTCGTTTATTTGAAAATAGAGATGCGTTGGTTTAGCATGCTTTTAATTTTGAATTTATATTTAGTGGCGTTAGTAGAAATTAGAGATTTGAATTAGGTACATGATTTTTTATTGTTTAATGCTATTCTTATTTATTTTCAAATTCTTATGATTATTAAATTACACACTAATATCTTTTTATATTAAAAACTTTAAAAAGATTGTAAAATTGTGAATTACAATTTAAAATTTTTGATGTAACCATCCTTTTAATAGGTTATTCTAATTAGGTATTCATAAGTTTCGATGTCAAATTACCTATGTATTTGGAGAATAACTTTATTAATAGGTATTAAAATATACAGGTATCCTATTAAAATAGAAACAATAGGTAAATAAGATAGATATGTAGGTGACATACCTAATACTTATGTAGTTACCTATAATTATTGTTATAATAAAATATATAAAATAAAAAATATTCCTATACCTACAGACTTGCTTTTCGCAGCTGCCTATTGCTAAAATTATTTTAGATATATCGTAATAGCACCTATCAAAGTATTTAGGTAAATCAAATCGCACTCTTCCCCCCTCCCCCTCCTCTTTATTATACCAAATGGTGTCCACGAACATAATAATGCGGATTATCGGAACGCTCATTAATAAGCACCCGCAGGTCAACGCACCGTAATGACATGTCGCCTGACGACATGTCGACGACATTGACGACCCGCGGTGCGGCCACCGATTTAGATTTCTGTCTGGGTCTGGGTGTTTATGTGTTCGTCTTGTATGTTTATGGCACCTACAGGAGAACAACTAGAAGAGACTGTGGGAGTAGAAAGCATAGGTATAAAATATAGAGACCAAGTGATAGAACCAGCGTAGTTTAAACGGGTAAGTAGGTACCACCACAATTCCTTAAGTGAAGCAGTTTTTGTGTTCCAGTGCAAAGGCGTGGTCGTCTGTTATTGACTTCAGATAGAACCCCTTATTTTATATTAAGTTATTTAAAAATGTCCATGGGCGGCAGTGACCACATGACTACCATCAGGTGAACTGGATGCTGATTTGCTGCAGATTAAAAAAAAAACGTCAGTGGAAAGGAAATAATGCTAAAGTGCGAAAATACCTAGCATTTGTGGGAAATAAGGTTCGAAGTTATATTTACAGAAAAAAAAATATCACCTTTATTTTTGATGGGATCATGTTGAGTAGTATGAACTCCCAACAATAAGGTCACCAAAACAAAAATTTTTTTTTTCTGTACCTATCTGAAAAAAAAACTTCAAACCTGAATTCCCACAAATGATATTATGGCGCTTTAGCATTCTTTCCTTTCCACTGACGGTATATTAAATACCTATACGAGTGTAGATACTGCACGTGTGGCGGTGTAGATACTGCAAAAACCCTGCAGTATCTACACCGCCTCTTTCTAGCGTGAAGCATTTCTTGCGTTTCGATGGAGGGTTGCCGGCATTCTTTTATGCTTATGAGACGACCATTATAGCTCCCAGGAGTGGCAACGCACATGACTTTAGATAGAATCCATGTTCTATTTGAAGTTGCTTACAGATGTCCATATGCGACAGTATCCACTTACCATCATGTGGACTGCATGCTCGTTTGCTACTTCGATCAGATAAAAAAAAGTTCCAACGAGCCCCGAATCAGTCTAAGACCTGTTAGTTTAAGTTAGTCAAAACTCAAAGCTTCGTCCCTGTAGTTCCGGGATCAGAATAGGGCTACGGCATCCCCTGTCGTTAGAAGTGACTAAAAGGGGCTTCCGGGGTTGCGGGCGGCTATAGTGGGAGCTCAAACCGTTCGGTCAGGCAATCCCGGGAAGGACGGCGGTATATGTGGTCGCATACCGTCGTAAAGACTAGACGGAGCGGTGGGCCCAGCCGCCCATCTGGGAGGGGCAACGCGCTCAGAGGATTCTGGTTGCGGTCGTTCCGAGTCCTCATTATAGCGCCGAAGATGGCCACCGGAGGGTTTTTAGTGCGGTAAAAATCCCAAATAACCCCCGTCGCTCCCACGACGTCGGGTACTTTTTGAAAGTTTCCCATTCGAAAAAAAAGGGAAGAACCTGAAATAGGCATCGCACTCGGAGGAGTCCGGTTGTGTTCCGTTGGAGATCCCGAAGACCCACACGCAGCATTGACGACGGCCACCGGGGTGGTTTAAGAGCGGTAAGAACCCGCGTCGCTCCCACGGCGTCGGGTACCTTTAGAAAGCTTCCCTCTCGCAAAAAATAAGACCTTATTTTGCGGACAAAAAATCGCTCCGCCCGAGTTGCATAAATTCACGCTACTCCACTGCCTCCAGCCCGGGATCACTTCTCAGGTCAAATGAATCCTAATTTCATAATTAAGACGTCTCCCTATCTAGATATTTGAAGGTGGTAGAACCAGTATAGTTCTACCGGGGAAGTACCACAGCCACACCACCACACCTATTTCTAGCGTAAAGCACTTCTAGCGTTTCGGTGGAAGGGTGTGGTTGCCGGCACACTTTGATATGAAGCGACCATCATAGTCCTCGGGAGTAACAATGCATCTGTGACGAACTTCAGATAGGACCTACTCGTATATTCTTTCTTTATTACAGATGTCTATTGGCGGCAGTGACCATTTACCATCGGGCGGACTGCATGCTGATTTGCTGCTACAATCAGATAAAAAAAAAATCAAATATGTGTTTACTCCAGAGGAACATAACCTGGGATTCAGGCTGAGACACTAACACACGACCGAAGTGAGGTCATTCAGCTTATCCAAGTTAATCGGCTTATTGGGAATAATATTAACCCAATTTGCGAGCTCAATCATTCGGCACAGAGAAACTTGCGCATGCGCATCCAACTATATAATTTGCCGTCATAAACCGAGCGCCGTGATGACAGATCCATCATGGCTGCCGCGAAAATTACCCTTTTTACGACCCGAAATTGCACGAACACCACGCATCGGAGACTCCAAAAGTTTAGGAACAGTCGATAAAGAACTTTATACTTTCAAAATAAGATATGTGGTTTAAAAGATTTTGAAAGTTAAGTTGGTTAAGAGTCGTGTTTGTTTGTTTGTGTCTCTGTCAGGTGGCGCTCTGTTATTACACCCGATTATACCCGATCTTGATCCTCGGTCCCTTGTGTCATTTTAATACGCTCGTCCTTACGAATGTGAATTGGTTATACAATCGAAATATTGCAAACAGCTGTTTCGTTTGCAAATTCAAATTAGGTACTTCCACGTTGAGTCCAGGTGGCATGTGTTAAGTATCACCATTTTCAGAAAAAACATAAGGTACTTATTTCTTTATCTTTTTTTATAAATAATTGAAAAAAATAATAAAAATGAACAATATTTTTTTTGCATTTGTAAATATTTTACAGTAGGTAACGTTGTATATGTTAATATAATTAACACATACAACGTTACCTACTGTAAAATGACTAGGTAATCATATAATATAAGTATTACTTCTAACGGAATTAATTTTACCTACATGATACAATTAACTGTAGGTAACTTTTTTGACAACATGACTAAAAATATTAATGAGCATTTACTCAATTTATCCAATTTTAACAAAGTAAGTATGCGATGAAATAACTATTAAATTTTATACAATATATTTCTGATATTTCATGACCATTGCATTTTACCAATCACGTCTATAAATATTGCTTACTCGTCTTTTACTTAAATTCGGGTGCAACAGTCACCACAAATTTTAAATTATCGAGAGGTTTAAGGGTGAGGGTCGGAGAGGTCGGACACCAGCTCGACAATTCTGAAAAATAAATGAAGCATACGAAACTGAATTTGGCCCGTTATACCTACTCGGTTAACCATCTTCGCATGTTGACCCTTTGATTACAATAGGAACAAGATGAAACTTTGGTACAAGAGAAAACGCTTTAATTTTTTACATAACTCAGGTATGAGCCATTCAAACTGCTGGTCCTATCACCTGCCTTGTCATCAAATCCACTCCAAATTCTCCCCTAATTTTTCCGGACCCTGCCTATCGTTATGCCAGTTCCGGGCAAAGTAGCCTGCGAAAGTTAGCCTTGAAACCCACAAGATCACGGCAGACCAGTCCCGACTCATCGCGAATAAACCCATTCAGTTCAGCTCAGTATATCCTCTCTATACTCTTAGACCAAAATCTTCCTCGCTGAGCACCTGTGAACAACATTAGGCACAAAATGGGTTGATGGATGTTTCTCAGCGCACCATGCCATTTCATGTTAAGCTGATATTCCAGCCGGTAATTACTGGATTATGCACATGTTCACAGGAACCCACATTAGTGCACGTCGGCTTGCATAAGCGCGACATTTCACTTATAACCGACCTGTCTTATCGTCAACGTGTAGCGATAACTCATTTTATCGCTTAAGAATAGAAATAAAAACAAAATATGTCACTCAGATTGCTTTGTTATAATCATTTAGTTTCAGGACATAACAGGACCATGAAAACTAACAATAGAAATGATACGAAGTAGATCTCTGGGAATTGGGGTTGTGTTAGTGTAATTAAATGACTAGTGGTTCACCTGATAGTAAATAGGACCACTCAGTTGTAAGCCCTTAGATTCATGTATCATCTGATGTATCCACTAATCCTCAGCAGCTTTATCTCTATTTCCATAGCTCATAAGAAATGAGATTTTCGCCATAGTTACCACACTTGTCTGCAAGTGTCAATGTGAAAAGTACATAAAAAGGTAAAATATTACTAATATTTTAATGCCTACACTACTGGTCGGATTTTGTAATATGGCTCACAGATTATAACGCGGATTAACAAATAAAATACTTTTTATTGTACCAACCTGTACTGCGAGAGTAAGCTAGTATTTTACAAATAAGGAAACAGATCTGTATTTTTTCCGGATACCTTCTGTAAAACATGGCACGGTCATTAGACCGTGCCATGGATATGGATATCTAACCTGGAGCAACATGTGAATTTGTGGGCAACTTAAATAGGTACACTCCAGTGTTATTTAAAGTTCATTACAGAACTCTATAATATATGAATAATTAATTTTACCACTACCACATACAAGGAGGAGAATTTGGGAGGAGCCCGATGGGGCAACGCGCTGAGAGGATTCCGGCTGCGGTCCTTTGGAGGTCCCGAAGTCATCTTTATAGCGCCGACGACGGCCACCCTTTACTGCGGTAAAAATCCCACATAACCTTGCGTCGCTCCCACGGCGTCGGGTACCTTTTGAAGGATTCCCCCTCAAGAACAAAATAAAAACCACAAACAAGTAGATAATTCATCCCTGATAGACTGTATGATGGACGCTTACTTGTAAGTAATTATTACAAAATAGCATAATACATAGAGAATATAAAAAATGAGGGCGATGCAACAGGTACCTTAGAATCAATTAGCCCCCGCGTTGTAAATACAGTTTAATAAACCGCCAAGTTCACGACGTCCAAATTGAAAAGGCTCCGTCACGATTAAACGTAAAATATTACATTGTTTTTACAATTTTTACATGTTATTCAAAGCGTCTTTGAATTTATTTTCATAAAATTGTAAGCCCGTGTTCACCTGTCCGTCAACGGTTTAGCTTTAAATGTTTTTATACTTTTATCTAAGTACATTTGTTTGTGGCTGAACTAAACGTAACGTAAGATTGAGCCTTACTTAAAATTGAGATAATAGGGAAGCCGAGGACGTCAGTAAACCTTCCATTCTTGATTCTTAGTAAATTCGAGAATCATAAGTAGAGTCAGACGACAGAAATAAATAGGTATATACTAGCTTTTGCCCGCGGCTTCGCTCGCGTGGAATATAGTCTGCCACATAAAGTTTGCAAGGTGGTAGAGCAATGGTTCAACCAGGGAGTTATCACCGCCGCACCTATTTCTACCGTGAAGCAATTCTTGTGTTTCATTAGAAGGGTGTGGCGGCCGGCTCGCTTTTATATGAGGCGATCATCAAAGTCCTCGAGAGTAGCAACGCATATGTGATTGACTTCAGATTGAACCCTTGCCCTACTTCCTAAATCTGTGTGTTCAAATTTCAAATCACAGGCACGTATATTAATTTGAATTAGTTTTGTCGGCAACGGATATTAATACTTATTCTGAAATTAAAAGTTTTAAGAAAGGGTCTCAAAACGCGTGGCCAGCGTGGTCAACTACGACCTAAAATACTGCTAATCTGACATATGTGCCGAGTTGTGTAACATTAAAAGGTCGATGACGATTGAATGACATATCTAATCTTTTCCACTGTTTCATTCTTATTGACCTTTTTTTTTTGTCGAGGGGGAAATCTTTAAAAGGTACCATACACCGTGGGAGCGACGCAGGGTTATGTCGGATTCTTATCGCACCAGGACTCCGGGATCTTCAAAGGAACGCAACTGGAGTCCTCTGAGAGCATTGCCCCATCGGGCTCCTCCTAAGTGAGCGGCTGGGCCCACCACTCCATCTAGTCTTTACCACGATATGCGACCACACGTATACCACCATCCTTCCCGGGATCGCCTGGCTGGACTGTTCAAGCTCCTTGCATCCTGACTCTCACGACAGCATGCGACCACACATGCTGACATCTTTCCCGAAGTTGCTGACTGGGTGTTTCAAGCTCCCAGTCTAGCCGCCCGCAACCCCGAAAGCCCCCTTTTAGTCGCCTCTTACCACAGACAGGGGATACCGTAGCCTTATTCTGATCCCGGAACTACAGGGACGTCATTCATATCGACCTTTCCCATTTTGTTCCGTGATTTATAACCATTTAAATATTAATTTCATAGAACTTCGTTGTATACGGCGGCGGCGCACGGCGCGTACTGCCGGTCAATCAATTGAGTACGCAATATGTTATACTCGTAATATCTTCTAAACTACTTATCCAATTTACATAGTGTAAAAAGTAGATTTAATCTGTATTAGATGCTTGATTTTTTGAAATCATTTATTTTGATAAGGATTAATATTTAGTTTGTATAAAACCCATGGAAACATCAACTTCATATTTTTAAAATTTTCAAAGTATAAAAAGAGTTATTGTGGGTTATACATAAAATATAGATATATGCTGTCGCGGACTTTTATTTAGATCTATGTGAGCCAAACAATCCCACCGTACATTATATTTGGATATCTCCAACGGTTTAGGCAGCGTACGCGAAGATAGCTCTCAAAGGACAACTTTTTTTGCGACTAATCTGATATTTCTCGTTATAGTATAACCTTATTACAAAAAAATCGGTATAAATTATAGTCCATGTGTTATTCTGATGTATAACCTATACTACTGTAAAGTTTCAGCCAAATCCGTTCAGTAGTTTTTGCGTGAAAGAATAACAAACACACATACATCCTCACAAACTTTCGCATTTATAATATTAGTAGGATAGAAGAATCTGTGCGTGTTTTCTTTTTATTCATTAAATTATCTAAGTAAAACGTTAGTGATAAATTAAATACACGAAGACAAAATGGTTTTAAATAATGTAGGTTTTTCATAGTCTGAAATTTAAAAAATATAAACAGTGGAACATCGAACGTCATCCTTGTTTAAAGTTAATTAGTCTCGTCAACCCATTATTGTCCCACTGCTGGGCACGGGTCTTCTCTCAGAATGAGAGAGTTTAGGCCATAATCCACCGCGCTGGCCAAGTGCGAATTGGTGGACAAAAGTTAGTTAACATTACGTAAATTAGTTGATATATGCATGTTGAAAATAGGTATAATTTATATAATAACAAACTCAGTAAATATGAAGGCCATTATTTATTATAGGTAACTTTTATTCTGCGTGTTTCTACCAGTTTTTTTCCATGCAGTTATTTTGACAGGGCTTTCTTTTTGTTTCAATGATTTTTCTTAAATTGCAAAACAGAAGGTTTTTCCTCTTTTTCAATTTTTACCTGGTTTTTTAACATAGGTACCTCTTTGCAAGGTAGTAGTTATATGGTTCCACCTGAAAAGTAGTTCCTACGTTGCGTTTCACTCGTTCTTCCTCGTTCTCTTACATATGAAGCAACGCATTTGTGATCGACTTCAGACAGAATTTTTGTTTTGTATGAAGTTCCTTGCAAATAGGCGACATTGACCTACCATCAGATGCATTGCATGCTCGTTTGCTATATGCACATTCAGGAAAGCTTGATAATATAAAGAAATAAATATTAAGGGTTCCGCTTATAAATGTGAATCTTCTCACCGGTGTGCACGCAAGCGGCACCGCGAGCGAAATTTCGTCCTTGATCATTGTTTGTCAGTAATTACTCAATTTCCCGATGACCAGCAAAAGGCCAGTTGTCGACGGACTAGAGGAATATGAATTATTCCTGAGCTAATGATTGGTTGTACCGTGTAACTGGCTATTAAATTCGTATTTTATGCAACTTTGCAAATGCTATGATGCCGATTACAATTTTTAGGGTTCTGTATCGTAAGGGTAAAACCGGCCCCTATTACTATGACTCCACTGTCTGTCTGTCACCAGGCTGTATCTCATGAACCATGATAGCTGCTGTTGTTGCCGCCGTAACAACTAACATTAAAAAACAGAATAAAATTTATATTTAGGGTAAGCTCTCATACATCAAACGTGATATTTTGATCATTTATCAAACACCAGCAGAAACCCGCAGCTTCGCCCGCGTTAAAAAAACGATATATCGATTGTCCCGTGCGAATAAGATATTTTCCCATACTAAAAAGTAGCCTTTATGTTAATCCAGAGTGTCAGCTAACCCCCTACCAAATTTTATGAAAATCGCTCCAGCCGTTTAAACGTGAAGAAGTAACTAACATACTCACAAACTTTCGCCTTTATAATATTAGTATAATAATAGTATCTACCGAACCCTTCGTACGCCAGTCCGACTCGCATTTGGCCTGTTTTAATGAAATTGTAGCAGCAAAATCCACCTGATGGCAATAGGTCACTGCCGCCCAGACGTCTACAATCAATATCAGGAGGCACTGACGCACGTGAGGTAGGCTACAGTTGTATTGGTACATGCGTAGAATAAGTTAAAATAATTAATGTTACCTTACCGTACCCTACAATACAACGTTATCGAAGAACTCGTAATAAATGAATTAGTTCTTTCCATAATTGCATCAGAAACACACGAAGCTAGAAGTTTTTTTTATCTGACTAAAGTAGCAAACGAGCATGCAGTCCAACTGACGGTAAGTAGTCACTGCCGCTCATGGACATCTGTAATTAACTACATACAGAACATCGGTTCCATCTGAAGTCAATCACAGATGCGTTGCTACTCCCGAGGACTATGATGGTCGCCTCATGTGAAAGTTTGCCGGCAACCACACCTTTCCATAGAAATGCAAGACTGCTTCACGCTGGAAATAGGTGTGGCGGTGGTACTTCCCCGGTCGAACTACACTGGTTCTACCACCTTCAAAATAGATCGCCTAAGAATAAGTTGAATTTTTTTTAATCTGTAGAAGTTTCATATTTTTTCTTGTTTTTTACCACTTTTGGTAAATGAGGATCAAGAATATGCACAGAGTAGATCAAACTTCCGCAGGTTACATGGACAAGTTGTGTCTGATAATAGATAAAGCCGGGGATGAGTGTATTAAGCAATGCAATGCAATACAACCTTTAGTGCTTTCAAGCTAAACCTAAAAATCTTTATACTTTTACGGCCACTTTATGCTCAAAAATCGTATTTGTCTTAATAATTTGAGAGTCTTTTTAATGAAATAAATGTAAACGCTTTAAATATGTTTGTATCAAATATATAGTACAGGTGGTACTTTGACAAATAAATAGATACATAGTTAAAAATTTAAAAAAAGAAGGCAACTTTTACTAAATCCACAAAGAGAACTGTGTACATTGTAATTATTAACGTTTCCAATTTTTTTTATAAATGTTTCGATTCTCAGTACAAAGTAATTCCGGTATTTCTGTTGCTTTAATATTTTTTGTACCTAATATAGGAAAGCAAAAACCCATTGCGTTTTACAAGAAAACCATGATTAATTAGGTAAACTACTAGCTGCTCTATATCATATTATAATTGATGACGATGCGTTTATGATGAACGATTACTAGTCAGTAGGTAGCTTACAAATGTACCTACTTGTACCTTCTAGACGTTACACAGGCTGTGTTTTTAGCCTGGGGCTTGTGTTCTTCATTTCTTGGGTTCCGTACCCATAGGGCAAAAACGGAACCCTTTTTTGTTCTCGAGGCAGAAACCTTCAAAAGGTACCCGACGCCGTGGGAGCGAAGCTGGGTTATGTGGAATTTTTACCATTCTAAACCCCCCGGTGGCCGTCCTAAGCGCTGCAAAAAAGGACTCCGGGATCTTATATTAGAAGTGTAGGTAATGTATCAAATCGCGACCTTATGACATTTTTTTTTTCTTAACATGTATCTTAATGTAAGTAATATAGTACAAACGAAAATGGGAGAAGACGCTGGACCCTGAAACACAGTTTCGACTACCTCAGGGACCAGAGGCTTCAAATGACTGAAATGTACTTACTTTTTTGTGTCAATAAAGTTATTATTAACCCGCTGCATAGAATTACATTACTACAGAATAAAACCAACTAACTCGCGAATCGATTAAACAAAAAAAAACGTCAGAAAATCCATCTATTGATACGTTTTATGATAAGTCCAAAGGTACAACGTTACGACCGCAAGATTAAAGGGAAAACTTTCGTAGTAGGTAATTGTTTAATAGGTGGTAATTCTATTAAACTAGGATTCTAAGAATGTAAGAATAATATATACTTAGATATGAATTACTTATGGCATGATGCATTTATTTTCGAAGGTGGTAGAACCAGTGCAGTTCCACCGGGGAAGTACCACCGCCATACCTATTTCTAACGTGAAGCATTCCTTACGTTTTGATGGAAGGGTGTGGTTGCCGCGCCGGTACACTTTTATATTAGGCGACTATCTTAGTCCTCGGAAATAGTAACGCATCTGATTGACTTCAGATAGAATCTATGTTCTATATGAAGTTGATTACAGGTGTCCATGGGCGGCAGTGACAACTTACCATCAAGTGGACGGAATGGTCGTTTGCTACTTCATTATTATAAAAAAATATAAACACGAGCCTAAAGTACAAGACAAAATATTGTAGGTATATAAAAGATGTTTTTTATCTGCCGCTGCACGATGATTTTAGACGTAACATACTAATGCGTCATAAACTTTTATATGTTCAGAAAATTTTAATCCTGACACTTTGTCCCGATGACATTTTTTGAGTGTCTGACAACGCTGCGAAAAACAAAATAATAACTTACAGCTTGGTGGTTTAGTGCAATTAAGTTTTACACATTCTGAGCTTTGTGTAAAAGAAAAGTTTTGTAGTTTACACGAAACTGTTGAATAGTTGAAAGACTAGGTATGAATTTCTGACGACAGCGTTAAGGGTTAACAACCTGCGAATTATATGTAGTGGGTGGGAATGTACTATGAATATTGTGTATCTGTAGGTACTGGGGAGAAGTGAAGATGAATATTTTGTCTGCATAAGTATTTATAATATGACAGACTTACTCAAAACATTATTATTTTAAGCAGAAGTACGTATTACTTTGTTACACGCGATTTTATTAAAAAAAAATTGATGCACTGGAAAATTGTTTTCAATTGCTTCCAATTAACCTTTTATTTTTTTTTATTTTATTTTACTTATTTATTTAATTCATAAAACTTATATTTAACATTACAGAAAACCCAATGCGTTAGTTAAGTTGAATAATTAAAATAAGTTAAGTTGAATAATTGCATTCCATTTTAACCATTATAATTCAAATTAATTCATTTCAATATATTTCAAATGTTGGCAAATGATTGACTTTCAATTACCATTTTGTAACATTTCCTATTTTTAAATTACCGTTTTACCTATATGACGACATGTTCACATAATAAATATTCACCACAAGCCTTTTATAATTACTTAAGTCTGCAATGTATGCATATTTTAAAATCTCCTTATACGTCAACAGTAATATTACGTTAATAACCACGCAGTGCATAACTAAGGCGGAAAACAAGTTGCAAACTACGCGTAGTCCCTGTTCAACTGCCCCGACATGCCCGACATATGACCTGTTCGATAAACAAACAGGAACGAACAGGGTAATACCGCGACATGTCCGCGCTCTGCGGAAGCTTCACGACGGAAACAACAGCTCCCGCAAGCCGTGGGCTGATTAGCGTGGCCTATCTGCTTCACTTGCTTTACTTATCTACCTATTTAATTAGTAATTAGATTATAGAAGTACGTATGGATGAGGCTTGTGTTAAACGAATTAAGAGAGTGAAGCAACGTCGTAGTCCGGTGTTTGATATGTGACGATTAGTACACATTTCTTTACATATTTATTGAAAATATCTTATGCCTATAAAAGAGGTCTGTTTTAACTGGAGGAATAGTTCAAATAAATTGTATAGTACATAAGAAATTTAATAGATTATCTTAAGTAGGGTGAATCGCTTGTGTGTTAGACAATAGTTGTTATTACAAAATAAAGTATCACTCCATGAGATTCCATCCACATCCAGCCCCTCGTTGAGCTATAAGGGAGGAAAGAGGGTAGTTAGCAAATGAAACAGGTATTTACATTTCTAAAAGCAAATGCAGCAATGATGAGTCCTCTAGTGTTGTACCCAAAGGCGACGCTGACTGCTTTCAATTAGCTTTCTGCCTTATTGCTAAGATTACGTAAAAATAATGTTAGGTGTAGCTACGACTCTAGTAATTCTAAGTATCCGACTGAGTTATCTCAAAGGCTCAGCTCAAGCTACTTTCGTTTGTGCAATAGTTCAGTATCTTAACCGACAAAATTTATTATTAAAATTATTTATTATTATTAGGTATAGCAACTTTTGCATCAGCGATAGAAGTTAATGCGTGGTCAGCAAATGCCCTAAGTAAAAGAGTGCCTTTACGTAACCACATCCTTGAATTGAACTGAAATCTGCATGCCACTGCCTATAAAGCAGAAATAGGTAAGTTAAGGTAAACAAACTAAGATTAGCTTATCTGTAACTGACTGTGTAGTACAATATATTTATGAATAAAATATAACATATTTTATGTTAAACTCATTTCGATTCCTGTCCTTCGCACATACATTATGGTTGTAAGTAGTTTATATTTCTCTTATATTGTATTATGTCAGAATTCTCGGTCGTTAATGTCTCAAACAATATTTAAACTTGCTTTCTAGTTACTGACGTTGGCAATGCTATAAATGCGAAGATTTTACACGAATCCAATCCTTAAGTAGACGTTGTAAGAGCGTTTCTTATTTGGTAGAGTCCGACATAAAGTTGTCGAAACGAGGCAGTAATTTCTGTTGAGTTAATGTCTTAAAACCCGAGTTGTGTACCTAATGCGAAGCGATGTATGGCTACTGACATTTAAAACTATTTTACATTTTGAACTTACAAACAGCGGCGATATCTACTTCATGAAAATCCTTATACCTATATAAATATAGCTAAAGTGGCAAAAGGAATTGATGATAGCTGGTTCAATAAATATTATAAGAATAAGATTAGCTTAATAAGACACATACTTTAAATAATGTACGTTTATAACCTCCTACAATTCGTACTATAGTCTAATGTTTTGTATACATACAAATATGCATGTATAAACACACAATGTCGACCTCATACTGTAATACATAAATTAATCAAATTAAAACATTTCTAAAATCGAGGATTGAATTCACAACCCTTCGTTGTCAAACCGGTTAGGTGGCAGCAATCAGCGCTGCCCCAGACGACTGTAGAGCTCGTCGATTTGAAAATAATTTTATTAACAACAATTTGTCTTGTTCAATCGTATGCATGTGAGGGTCGAATCTTGCAACTTATTTTTGAGCAGACTTACCTCAACTGTTTGGTATTTTGCATATATACGTTTCGTTTGGTTAACGGTGCTTGATTGAGAGTCATCATTTAAATTTAATGCAATCCATATTATGGGTATCAAACGGAAATCTATTGATAAAGAAACGAGAATCTATAAGACCTTACTAAAATACATGTTTAAAACAAAAACTAAGTTTGTTTAAGTACTCATAATTTCACCTGAATTATCATTATGAAAGAAAGAAAGATGTTTATTTATTAAATTTTTGGGTTACAATAATATTGATTACTTATGGTGTTTAAAAAAGGGCGCAAAAAATTGAATATGCCGGTCAATGCGTTCTAAATGTATGGCATACTCGAATTTATCATCATAGATTGAGTATTATCAATATGATTTTGAATATTCATATATTTAAATATAAATATTATCTAACAAATTATCCTATTTCTTTTCTTAAATAATATTAACTGAATACATTCTAATCGCTTTACCATATTCTATAACTCGCCTAGCTATAGCTGTGATACCAGCCTATATAAACAATGACATTATTGACCGCTGGTTGACATTTTATTTCCTCGTGGCTCAGTAAAAGCCACGGAATCTATGTCTTAATATTATGCATATCTTTGCCTCTCCAGAATAGTTTTTATTGTTTTACTATTACCAAATAATGCAAATCGCTATTTTATAGCTTTTATGGATTAAATGTATGATTTTTAACACTTATTCAGTTAGAAACAACGTGTAGCTAGTTATTTTATGACATTTATGGCTTGTAAGCTTTGTCTGCTTTCTTTGATCTTCGAAAGTATTTTGTGTTTCTTATATCTAGTGCAATGACCTGTAATTGGTGGGTGGCGCTATTGTTTATGTTAATTAAATATTTCTAGAGTAGCTAGCTGTGATTATGTTTGTTTTTTATTTATAAAATGAAATAATAACCGAGCATCAAATTTATTTGAATGTAAATGGTTAATAGTGCTCATAGGTTTTAATAAAATCTAATAGAATTAATTATAATTCTATTTATTATTAATTCTATTAAGTATTAACTTAATGGGTTACTACTAATACTAAAGAAATAAAAATGGTGAATAAATCTTAGTATAATAAGCTTAGTTGGTATATACCTACACATAATATAGGGACTTTTAAAATTGATGACTCAGAATGTGTACCACTGTACTCTATGGGTTAACGAACTCATAACACCTATAAAATAGGTAAGTGCTTGTTAAGTTATTGAAGCAATAGAACTTACATAAACACTGTAGTAATAATATTTTTATGTTTATACCCATTCCATACAGTTTTTCTGTTTACACCGACGTAAAGAGTGGGCACGCTCAAGTTGCCGTAAAGTCGCAAAATGCTCCTTGATATGAAATGACCAATTGTAGCCCAGCGATATGTTTGGTAACATGCTTCTTTTAATAGGTTATAGTTAAAGCTAACCTTAATAAGTGTAACCAGTTACTGAAATCATTTTTTTTTTAGTAATTCCTTTCGAGGTAAGGCATTGTTAGAGGAATATTCTGACTTATATTTTATATTAATCAGCTCTTAATCAGACAATTATTACCTATATGTAATCATTATAAAAAATGACTTCAAGCAAAACACAACTATTTCTTTAATTTTTTATTAAAATTGAAGTAACGAACGAGCGATCTGATGGCTATTGCCGTTCATGAACATTTGTAGGACCACAAAGGATTCTACCGCCTAAATAAATTAATGTAAAATGAAGGTAAAAAATGAATTATACATGGGATAAAATGCCAATCCTATTTTATTACACTTCAATCAATTTTCAATCAAAAGATAGATTGACCCGACTTTCTACTACTAAAAAAGCTAGATAATTCCTGAGATGTCAGATTTAACGTATTGCCGACAGCACGGCGAGCGATCGTGAATGAATCGTAAAAGCGGGGTTCGTTCGCACCGGCTAATGTCAAGGTCCGCTGTACCGTGTGTACCCCCTTTAATGGATTTTTCAGTTTTTCAATGAAGCTCTCGTGTGGGTGAATGTACGATGGTCTGGGATATCATACTGCTAAAGTTGTACGAAAACTGCCTTCAACCTATAGTCATCGGTTGCAGAATGTATGTTCACGAGTATCTGCTTCAATAGTCTTCATCACCCAATTCCTTCTGAGAAGATATCCGTCCATCTTATGTCTTATTGAAGGCATAACGTAAGTCTTAGGGCTCGTCAATAAGAGTGGGAACTCTTATCGCCTAGCCAACGATCCAAGAAGGACAATGATGTACCACCTTCAGGAACGAAAAGTATATTAGTGCTAATTGGTTATCTGACAATGCAACGCGACTAGAGGGCTCCTGTTACGTTACCTTGAAGATTTCGAGATTCTTCGGTACACCAAGGAATGCCTTCGAGAAAGTTTAAGTGCGTTACAAATTCCACATGATCCGCTGTCTTTGCCAATTCATCTTAGTAACTTTTACAGGTTGAAAGTCTCGAGATTTCAATGTCCATTATTTCTGCTATGCTCTTCACATTAGCACACTAGTTCGTTTATCTAATTATAATGGCTTAATTAACTTCGCCTTCTTAAAATGCTAAGTACCTACTGTAACGGGAACATATCTCTCAAGATGTAATGTTGGACGAATGGATGTAAATAAATCATCGTCCAATGAAAATATTTATTACATCAAAGAAATTCCACGACTGTTAATCATAGTTGATTGACTACTTATGTAACAAAAATAAAAAAATAGGTCTTCAAATTTGATTAATTGTACAGGACATCGGATAAAAAGAAATCATTAATCGTATCAATATTAAATTGCAGACCAGTACAGAAACGAGGCAAAAACTTTAGGTATGTGACAAAAATACATCGGTGGACAATATTTTGGCATTGAGAAATGTATCTAAAGAAGGTATCACGGCGAGTGACAGTGGGACGCGCGGCCAGGTACGAGACCCGCTGTGCCAACTGTCACAGATTAAACCAATATGTATTATACATGCTACATGAGTTCTTCGAAATAAGTACTTATTGAAATGTCAAGCAAAAGGACAAAAAAAATGATGCGGAATAAAATATATCAAGAGTATCTAATAAAAGATTCTAAACAAATCCTAACGCATTACTTCATATGTTTTTTTATAAAATGTAAGTAGCAAATGTGCATGTGGCACACCAGATAAGTGGGTGTTGCGGCACATGGTCATATGCTACCAACTTGACATAAAGCGGAGGTTTAAAGGATGTTTGTTAGTCAGTTACAGATTCCACTTTTGAGACCTTTTTTTTTTTTTTTTTTTCGAGGGGGAAACCTTCAAAAGGTACCCGACGCCGTGGGAGCGACGAAGGGTTATGTGGGATTTTTACCGCACTAAAACCCCGGTGGCTATCCTCGGCGCTAAAAAGAGGACTCCGGGATCTCCAACAAACACCACCGGAATCCTCTAAGCGTGTTGCCCCATCGGGCTCCTCCCAGATGGGCGGCTGGGCCCACCGCTCCGTCTAGTCTATACGACGATATGCGACCACACATACCGCCGTCCTTCCCGGGATCGCCTGGCTGGACGGTTCAAGCTCCCACTCTAGCCGCCCGCAACCCCGGAAGCCCCTTTTAGTCGCCTCTTACGACAGGCAGAGGATACCGTAGCCCTATTCTGATCCCGGAACTACTTTGAGGCCTTGTAATTAAACACATTAACATCACATTAGATATTGGTATGACAGTAGTACCTCCATGGTCCATACTGGTTCTACCACTTGCTAATGAACATACAAGGAAACACGCTGAATGATTAATAAAAAGATGTCAATTCAAAATTAAATTCCAGGTAAATCAGAGTCATTATTGAGATTTAGTTAAAATCGAAAGCATTTGATATAAATGCTTGTGAATTGTAGGACAAGAAGAGGCTATGGCAAACATATCTGGTTTCTTACAGCCGAATAATCTAGTTGTCTCCTGTGATTTCATTTTTTTTACTTATAGATCCTTTCCATAAGCATTTGAATTTCATCTCGGTTACCTGGACAAATTGCAAACATTCCAAAGTTTGAAGATTGAGGATAAATAAGCTAATTGTCGCCTGCCTGAGCCTTCCAAATTACAGAATTAAAATCGTAACCGGCCGAAGATGTCGGCTTCTAATGGACGCAATAACTTGACGTAAGTTAGCGCCCTCTGTCGGGTATATCTCGATCCTTTATCCTGCGCCCGCGCAGTAATGTAGATAAATTGATCGCCTCAATCCCTTATTGGATTAATTTATGGTAATATGTTCAGATCGCGATAGCCAGTCCCGAGTTACGATTAAACAGTTTTTATGTAAATCCGCCATCTTTGTTCGCAGCAGTTGGTATCTTGTAGTACGGTGGTGCAAACACGAAAAGTTCGCGGATATCTCAAGATAGATTAAAATACTCATACCTACATGTTATGATTAGTTCTTTATATGCAAAAGATGGCTATGGCTATGGCTAACAAGAACTAAGAACAAGAGCTAACAAAAAACAAGAAAACTATGGCTTAAATTCTCTTCTTCTTTATAAAAATTAATGTTTGTCTTAATTTCCTCTATAGAATTGTAAACTATTCATTTGATCCTGTGATGAACTTTAGCAAAGTTGTTAGGTATTCATGAGCTCGCGAAGGTTTCTGATGTTTTTTTTCTTGTTTTTTTTTTCGATGGCGATGGCGTAGCAACGCGAAAATTTTTTGCGTTGAGGTTAGGCATGTCCGCGATATTTTTTCCGAAAAATATCGCGGACATGCCTAACCACAACGCTACACGCAAACCGCTGTTTCTCTTAACTTGGGCCAAGCTCCACGGCGCTAATCATACCGCAATGATATTTCTGATTTTATGACAAGCCGCGTGCCTGCATAATGCGATGTTTTGTTTCTAGCCGTTTAAATGCCGTAAAACAATAAAACGCTGCCTTTTTGCCAATTCCAACACCATTTCGACGAACGCCCACGCCGCTTTCAAATCTCCTTAAAACGTGCTAACTAGTACAATTAACTAGATTAGTACCTCGACTTCGCTTACCTTTTTGTAACAGCGATGTGTTCCTATTTGGTACTGCGCCACAAAACAGTAGGTACCTTTTTTTTGTTCTCGAGAAGGAAACCTTCAAAAGGTTCCCAACGCCGTGGGAGCGACGCAGGGTTATTGGGATTTTTACCGCACTAAAACCCCCCGGTGACCGTCCTCGGCGCTATAAAGACTACTCCGTGATCTCGAAACGACCTCAACCGGAATCCTCTGAGCGCGTTGCCCCATCGGTCTCCTCCCAGATGGGCGACTGTGCCCACCGCTCCGTCTAGACGGTAGGTACACCTGAGAGTTAAAAGAACATATACAAGTGAATTCTACTAATTCGCACATGGCCAGCGCGGTAGAATATCACCTAAATCGCACTAACTAAAAGTGATATCCTTGTCCAGCAGTGGACAAATAATGATTGACGAAGAACAATGGTTTAAGGCATCGCCGCGAATTGGGATAAAACAGTAGTAGGTATTTGGGTTTGATGCTTATAGTGATGCAGACATTACGTTGCACATTTATCTTCGTAATATTCAATGCTTCCTTTATACCTATTAATTTTCAGTAAACTGCATGCTCTTTTTTTGCATACAAAATATAAATAAATCAGATTCCATGCTAAAAGTAGTAAAATAAAAGGCTATAAGTGGTGGTTGAGAGCTAAATAATTATCTTTCTTGCTAACAATAATCAGAGTAATTTTAATTTGAGTTTTCAGTAATACGGCCCTTTTATATTGACAGTCAAATCAACGTTAAGTCAAAACTGGATAAAATAACAAACACATCGCATATTTTATATACAAAAGATAAAATCGTGAAAGCCGAATATCAATTTATCGTTTTACATTAAGCAAATTTCATTCTTAATTCTACATATTAATATTTACATATTTTTACAAGGTAAGGTATGTGAATTTTGACGCCATACGCCGCGTGACCGCCGAGAACTATATTCAGACCAATATTATTTACATAGGAATGTCTCGCGAGCCGTTTAAATTGTAATAATTTCTTCGGAAATTTAGATCAATCTCATAATAATTAAAATAAATTGGCAGACGTATTCTCAGGAGTATCGGTGTAATAGAAATATCTTGAATTAATTTAATATGATTAGATCAGATATTCGGCGCGTCATTCACTAAGAGATGTCTAGTATTTCTAATTTTCGAAGCAAAATTCATAAAACCAAGCTCTAATCTTCATAACACTTATTTTTCATGAACAATTTTTACGAAGTTACTTTATTGGCAAGATGTGTTTTAGATCATCTTGATGGAATAAACATCAGTGATACTTGTTTGAATTAAGTTGCAAAGAAAGTGGAAGCCGGCCACCCAG
This sequence comes from Spicauda simplicius, assembly GCA_949699795.1. Classification (NCBI taxonomy): domain Eukaryota; kingdom Metazoa; phylum Arthropoda; class Insecta; order Lepidoptera; family Hesperiidae; genus Spicauda; species Spicauda simplicius. The sequence goes on from OX453063.1 coordinate 21,721,132, forward strand.
TTGCAGAAACTAAAACAATCGTACATAACTTCAAACATATGGTTTAATTGGAGATCTGTGATTAATATTAAGGAAGCGAATACGTTTTTTTTTATCTGACTGAAGTAGCAAACGAATATGCAGTCCACCTGATGGTACCTAAGTGGTCACTGCCACTCATGGATATCTGTAATCAACTTGATACAGAACATGGTTTCCATCTGTAGTCAACCACAGATGCGTTGCTACTCCAAGGGACTGTGATGGTCGCCTCATATAAAGGTGTTGCAACCACACCATTCCATCGAAACGCAAAAAAATGCTTCACGCTAAAAATAGGTATGCGGTGGTACTTCCCGTGGTGGTAAGGTTTCCTCACGACGTTTTCCTTCACCGAAAAGCAGTGATAATTGATTTCTAATACGCACATAATTTTAGAAAAATCTGTGGTGCGTGCCTGGGTGTGAACCTCAGACCTCCCGATCGAGAGGGCACGTTTCAACCACTAGGCTATCACTGTTCTAGGTAACATAAATAAGGTAAATTCTAGATAGAAAAACTATATGTAAGCCACGTGTATTTCACAGTCGGTTGCGCACTTTAGACAACGTATTCGTAAAGCACATAATTTTAGGAGCGTAATGCTTTTTGTTTGTATTTATGTATGTCCATTTTTTGGCATTTAAGCCTAATGGCTTGAAAGATTGTAACAAATGTCATCATTATCGTTGTCAGAGTAACATAGACTGTAATTTTAAATATACCGCAATGAAAAGGAAAGAAGGTGGAAAGAAAGAAAGAAAGGTCTCAAATAAAATGTATAAAGACGCAAAATATACATTAAGCATGTAATTTTTGTATCTTTATTTTTTTAATAGATTAATTTAAAAAAGTTCAAGTAAACATATTTTTTCTTCGTGGTTCTTTCTACAATTTGTGACTTGGTGTAATAATATTTATTTTATCCTCCTCTTATGGATTAAACTATACAAAATATCAACTTACCTTGCAATGATAAATTACCAGAATGATAACCGTGAAGGCGACCGATCTGCGAACAAGTAACATGAAAAAACTCAAAGAATAGCTATAAATCCCTGAGGAATATTTCCAGAGATGGTAATCAAATAAGTCGGTTTAATTGCAATCGATCATAACTACCAGCGGAACTATCGGCTCATCATTGTGCTGTGTACTTCATTAGATGGAGACGTAGACGAACTAATAAGCTAGATGCCTAATGCGTCACTATTTTTCACAAGTTGTGACAAAAAATAATACACCTTTAAATCATTAAAAAAAAAGTAGAACAATAATACACCTTTGAAATGTGAAAAAAATTAAAAAGTAAATTGATTTTAACGTAATAAGGTCTTAATGTTATTTTATACAATAGAGTAAACATATTTTCACTCCCTTAAGTTAAATTCCTTTATCTTTTCTATGACCCGATTTCAAACTTACAGGCAAAGAACATGAAAAAAAGACATGGTAGATAATTCTCTTATTACTTCTCTATGCCAGTGTTTATTGTTATTCGTATAAACTATGCATTATTTGTAAATATGTACAATGTTCCTGTCAAGTTATGATTTTTGTAAGCATAACGACAACTCGTTGACTGTTAATAAGCTGAGCTCACCATTATTTAAAACAATAAAATAATATTTACTAATCAGGTGTTATTTATAGTAAATTAGTAATTATTTCTTAAAAATAATTACTATTTTTTTATGGGTAACATCTTAGTCAGAACCATAGGCCCTTACATACTTCACTACATAGTATATAACAAAGTAGCTTCTCGCTGTCTGTCCCTATTTATGTTTAGATCTTTAAAACTATGCTTCGGATTTCAATGCAATTTTTTAATAGGTAAAGTGATTTAAGAGAAACGTTTATTAAGTATAATACAAGTAAAAATTAGTAGAGAAGCACTGATAATTTTAGATTTTTGGCTTTTAGATACTTTTAGAACTAGTATCTAATAAAGTTGCCAGAAAATACGCCATGCATTAGGCTTCTATGTAACTCCACCATCAGTGGTTTAAGGTACTTGTTTTTAACAATTCTAATTACCGGTACACACCTCAGCCATTCACCATCATCAATCAACACCATCTTGGTTCGCACATGCAATATTTATATCTAAGTTCATTATGCGTTACTAATTTATTTTTAAACGAATCATAATATATGGAAAGGTCGATCTGCACTTTACACTTGTAGAAGGTAAATAAATTTGAGCAATAATTACATTTGTATTAGGTAAAAAACGATGAAACTAGTTACGGGTAGGACAGGTCAAAGTGTGGCGGCTTATAGGTGGCGCCACCGTATATAATAAACTGACTATGTTTCTACAACGAAATCGTTAACAGTGTGCCATGTACACTTTGATTGTAGGTTTTTTTATTATATGAGGGTTTGCTTTTTAGGTGGTGGTAAGCGACCAATGCTATCCATTTTCATCTCTTAATCAGTACTAGATAAGATACGAGGTTAGCTGAGGTCGACAACAGGTGCGTTGCTTTCTGAGAACTAAGTTGGAATGCCTTGGATAAAAACGTCTCACTTATTACACCCTCCACAAATAGGTCTGATGGTGGGGCCTTCGGACTTAAACCACGACTGGTTTACCACCCACAAAATAATATAATAATAATAATATGATAAATAGTAAATAAGAAAATTGTCAAGTCGTATTTTATCATACGCGTGCACTAATGCAGATCTATTATATAGGTATAATAGGTATCAATATAATTAATTTGTACAGTGAACGGGATTTTGTAAGAGCTGAGCAACCTGCAAGTAACGCTTGACAGTATCTAATTCACCCCATACTCGCATCTGATTAATTCAACGGGACAAAACAAAAATAATAACAAGTGTCGTTAACCACACTCCGAGCTGGCTTGTATTGCAGGAAATGTGTAAGAAGAAAATATTCTGGAAGTTTCTCCAATAAACAAAGGCGAGGCACTTTGCGATAGCGGCAAAAACGCGTTCGGGCCACATCGCCGCACATTTTATACAAACGATGACATAAATACTCATTTGCAAGAACAATATCCGATATTGAGTGAGGCCTGTCTCGCGAGAAACGAACGGTACACTTCTGGCCGGGGGAACGAAAAGCGATGTTATTTACGTGTGGGTAATGTATTTGTTCTATTTGGAACGTTTTGTTTCGTTTTCTCTGTAATGTAATTTAGATAAAATTATCAGTTTTCTGTTAAAGAATAGGGATGTGAGCGTTTTATGTATTCGCTTAGAGTTATTATTGAATACTTGTGTATTAGTCAATTACGTAACGGTTGAAGAACTCTACTAACATAGTGCATATGCATCAATTTATGCTTGGTGATTCACAAGTTATTTTGTTTTCAATTTTTTTTTTTGTTTCTTCTTAGGTATTATTATTCTTTATATCGATTGAATTCATAGGGCCGTACTACGACTCAAGTTTCCGCTACCCTATAACAGCGCTACCCTATCACGAGAGATAAGTACGAAAGTAAAACCAAAACTGTAATATTCTGCTAAACTATTTCTAATCTATGAAGAAGATAATTTTGTTTAACGATTCTGAGGATCTCGCTTTACTATACCCTAATGTTAATAATATTAGCCAAATTATTCACTCTTAATTTTAACAATAAAAAATCTAAATAAAAGGAACAAAAAATATTTCAGAAGATATGAATGTAGTTAGGAAAATGTTTCTGTTAAAGATACAGGTAGGACTCATTTATATAGCCTTTGCAAGGTAGTAGAATGTATATACATACCAATAGTTTGATCGGAGAGTTACCTACTATCACCAAATATTTTTCTCGCGTGAATCGATTCCTGCGTTTCGGTGAAAGTGTGTGGTTGTTAAGTCACTTCCATAGGAAGCTACTATATCTTAGTCCTTGGGAGCAAAAACGCATCTGTGATTCACTTCAGATAAAGCCCTTGTTCGATATGAAGTTGCTTACATAGGTGGAATTCACTTACCATCAGGTTAATAGCATGCTCGTGTAAAACTTAAAACTTATAAAAAAATAAGTTGGTGACAGAGTAACTGTAGTGATTGCCCATAGCTTAACATAGTATATTGTACTCCTACAATAAACAAACGCTATACTTTTCCGGGCCGGCGGCGCACCAGCACGTTCATGTTTATTCACCGCCCGCGAACCCTCAACCAATATATTTATTGGTTTGCATCCACCGGTATCTACGTGGAATTTAGTACACCGGCACTACTCAAAATTCGTCTTACACTTTACAGCTGTATGTAGATTCTCGAGTTATGAAAGTTTCCAGAAGGAACATGAGAGACAGTAACTTGCGGCGGTTTATTTTGCTCACTGCCATTCCGTGGCGTTCAGTCGGCAGTTTATTACTTCATGGAATGATTTGATTTTAACTGTTTATTGGTTATGCCATTTCTGTTCTTAGTTATCAGTTGATCTAATGACAAATGCGAGTGAAAATATTTTTATATATTGGTCAGTGGCACTTTAGATTATGACGAAGTAAAGTCGCTATAAATTAATTAGGTCATTAAAATTTGATGGTTAATTTTATTGATATTTTTTTTTAAATTTTTTTAGAACATTGTAACTATGTATCTTGCTTGATTCCTTGAGATTTACGTGCAGAGAGATGAGACTGAGATGTAGATCTATAGTGAATTAATGATTAGTCTTTAAATAACATTTTACTATAATGTATTAACACAGTGCTATTTATAAGTAGTACAGCCTTAGATCACTGGCATTAGAGAACTCGGTCTCGTGATATATCTGGGTTACTCTTCAAAGAAGAATAAAACGTAAGCACATAACAGTGTTGTACCAAGGCACAAATAGGTGAGGCCGCATCATGAAGGCTTCTAATCACCTTTGACATTACTTAAGATAATCCATTGCGCCACACGAGAGTACATACCTAACAAAGATTAAATTCCTACAAAAGGGTTCAAGCCACCTAGCCCTACTTCGGCTCCGTTAATCACACGACACCAATACATCACGATGGGACATAATAAATGGTAATTGTACAGTTAGGGCTAATAAATCGCGAAGCAGAGGTCGCTAGTGCGCCGTCAGTTCGCACGGTGATCGCCGCGCATCAATCTGAGACACCGGCTATTAATTACCTGATGCCACTTGCCTGGGAGCTAGGATAATGCATGGACTGTGTATGTTTCCATATACCCTCAAGACATTCGCGACGGAAATAGAATTTTTAGAACAAAATTGTAAAATTAAAAGCCGAATATATTTTACAAACAGCTTAATCAATCCATGACACTATAATATCTTTACGGTACTCTCACGATATAATGATGTCAACCTACGTTTTTAATGCCTTCTTCTTTTAAGCAAAGGTTTTTTTTTAATTACCTGTGCATATTCTGTGTCGGACCATCAGAAGGCACAGGACTGGCTAGAGTGGCGCCATTTAGCAGACGCCAATATCCAGGAGAGAACTTCGAAAAGCTGATGGAATGGGCACATGTCTCTTAAATGCCTGAATCAATTTGACCTGGAATTCATAAGGACTCTGCAGTAAATCTTATTAAATCTAACGTAATCACTACCTACCTACCTGGCACCTAAAAACGTTGTTAAATGTTGGATACACGAATACTCATCGGGTCAGCAGAATCATTTTAAAATAAATGCCGCATCCCATAATAAATATCTTCTTACATCAGCTGGCATACATCAGGGAACAGTAGGCAGATTGATGAGTTGCACCACCACCGCCGTCCGCCGCTTCCGTGTAAACGTGCCTTATTACCACAGGTGGTAACGGTGGCGGTACGAGGTCACTTGACTTTTGCGCCATGTACATTAACTAGATTTTGCACTGTCTAACGGAATAATGAGAGACGCGAGAATAAAAATATATCGCAGGCAGCGATATATAGGTAATTGTGTTTTTTTTCTTAATATCTGACTGAAGTAGCAAACGAGCATGCAGTCCATCTGATGGTAAGTGGTCACTGCCGCCCATGGACATCTGTAAACAACTACATACAGAACGTGGGATCCATTTGAAGTCAATCACAGATGCGTTGCTACTCCCGAGGACTATGATGGTCGCCTCATGTGAAAGTGTGCCGGCAACCACTCCCTTCAATCGACACGCAAGAAATGCTTCACGGTAGAAATGGTGTGTATGTAATTTCTAAGTAATAGGTAGGTATATGTATTTCCTTATTGTCAGACTTGTAATCCCCTTTCGGAAGCGGTCAAGTTCCCAGGATTTTTTCAGATTGACGCAGCAAACGGGCGTACAGTCCACCTGATGGTTAGTTGTTGTTTTGACGACCCGCGTGGCGGTGCGGTTACTATATGGATCTGACACGTATTGGGTTCCGGGTTCGATTCCCGGCCAGATAGGTGTGTCCATGGCACCCACGACACAATAGGAAATGCTACTATGGGGCTATGAGTGTAGAAACTGTTTTAAGTTTTTTTGTACTTCTAAGTTGTCACTGTCGTCTATGAACATCTGTAAGAAATTCATACAAAACAACGGTTTTGTTTGAAGTCAATCACAGATGCGTTACTACTTTCGAGGGCTAAAGGGCTAAGATGGTCGCCGCACATAAAGGTGATCCAATTGTTTAATTTGTACATGTAATGCAAAGAGCTATAAAATCCCAATAAATAAAATCCCAATAAAAATGTAAATAGGTGATCACAGTTTCCCAGGAATGTCTGCATACATATATTTTTTCTTATACTATGTCCAGATTAATTACATCTACATAAATATAAGACAATATTCCCCTATAGGCTAAGTCCTGGCTATGCTTCTCAAGGACTGAATTTCCAAAAAATATAGTAATCATTGTAATATACATAAAAAATTCCTAAAAAAAACTTCGTGCGCCCATTGTATGTATGTTCAGAGCTAGATAGTCACTGTATGTATGTTCAGAGCATTATCCGTTAAAACCACCCTAGCTAGCGAACGTCCAACGACCAGTCATGCCATCCCAAAGCACACCCATAAAATCAATTCAACATTCAAATACAGATTTGAGTCGCCCGAGGCGCTGGCGAGTGCCTTTGATCGCGGGCGGGCGAACTGTGTGGTCTCGCAGGTGCTGTAAAGGTCACAGGCATTAGGGCCTAGGTTTGTCTGTGTGTTTATCCTCTAATTAATGTTAAACAAACGCGCAATCGATTAGTTTGCCACAGTGTAAAGGATCATTCAGGTGGCGGAGTTTTTGTACCTTGTGCATGATTGCAACGCGAAGTCGCAAAATTAATGTCTCTGCGTAATTATACGTTATGTTGTACATTCAATTAGTATTGAAGCAGGTACATAGGAATACTCACTATTGTTGATTTTTTGAACATGAAAATCGACAAATACCTAAGTATTTCCTTGAGTCACCTGTTATAAAATTTTAACTATGACCCTATAAATTTCAGCATCATTTTAAATAGGTATTAACACTTTATTATACTTAGGTTGTTTATACCGGTCTATACAGGAAAGCGTTAACTATCCTCAAGGCGGAGCGATCACCTACACGCAGTCTGCCTTCAATCCTGTGGGATTTTCGCGGGATTCATAAAATAAAATATGTTTCCATCCGTCAATCAGCCTTCTGAGGCGCTGCTGGATATACCTACTTAGTTCTCCCATAATGGGGGTTATTATGACTATTGACTCCACCTGACATGCGTAGGTATTAGTCACCACTGTCCCTGTAGTTCCGGGACCAGACTAGGGCTACGGTACTCTCTACCTGTCGTAAGAGGCGACTAAAAGGGATTTCCAGAGTTGCGGGCGGGAAGAGTGGGAGCTCGAACCGGCCGGCCAAGCAATCCCTAGAAGGACGGCGGCATTTGTGGTCGCATGCCGACGTAAAGACCATAAGATTCTGTAAGCGTTTCACGCCCACCAGGGAAGAGCCAGAAAGGGGCATCGCGTTCGAAGGACTCCGGCTGTGTTCCGTTGGAGATCCCGGAGTCCTCCACGTGGCGCTGAGGACGGCCACCGGGGGGGTTTTAGTGCGGTAAAATCCCACATAACACGTGTCGCCCCACCACGTCGGGTACCTTTTGAAGGTTTCCCCTTTGTAAACAAAAAAAAGGTATTATTCACCACATCACATGTTGATAATCCACAGAAAGATCTTGTTCTTCAGTCATTCCTTAGGATATTCATTTTTATGAAATGAAATGAAATGAAATGAAATGTGAAAAATGAAATGAAATGTCTTTATTTTGCATAGGCCTTCGGGGGCGCTTACAAATTGTCAGTTACATTTATATATATTTTTTTACACTACCACCGGATCGGAACATTTTTATGTAGTATTACATAGAAATACTATATATTAAAAAATATATATTTGTTTTTGCTATGTAAAAAAACTTACCCGAAGGGATGCCATATGAAAACCAACTTGTTTTTAAACAAGTTAAAGTTGAAGGGATTTTGAAAATGATTATTTATGTTGATATGATGGTGCACGTATACAACTTATGTTTTCAGGCTAACATTATAACGAAATTGAAAAATTTTTTAACGAATAGGTACTAATAAAATAATGTTCTTATTTTTTGCTGATATACATACAAACTTTTAAAATTCAATAGTAAACTAGTGAATACTAGCTGCCTTCTTTGTCAAACGACTGACCGACTGCAATTCCTGATACCGATCTAGAGTGGTACAAGTATGCGAAGATACTTATCACAAACACCTTAAATATGAAGCTCATGCATGACCATTATATTAAGCACATAATAACTCCACGTCTGACAGTGACATAAAATAAATAATAATGGGACTATTATAAATAACAGTTTACTTATATCATATATCGAAATCTACATGGGCATTTTTATTAAAATTTAGTGGTACTTCAGACATGCAATTCTTTTATTGCGGTTTTAATTCTAAAGGTGGTATAACTCTTTGTGGTTCATCTTCGAAAGCATTACTGCTACATCTATTTATGGAAGAGTAGTGATAGCCTAATGTTTGAAACTTGCCCTCTCAATCGGGAGGTCCGAGGTCCAAACCCAGGCACGCATCACTGATTTAAGTGCGTATTAGAAATTAATTATCACTGCTTTTCAGTGAATTAAAACGTCGAGAGGAAACCTACACACTCAAGAGTTCTATTCATAAAAAAAGTTTTCGGAGGTGTGTGAAGTCCACCAATTCGCACTTGGCCAGCGCGGTGGACTATGGCTTATACTCTATCATTCTGAGATTCGGGTACAACCCATTACTGTCCCACTACTGGGCAATGAGCAATCAAAATGAGAGAGTATTAGGCCTTAGTCCACCGCGCTGACCAAGTGAGATTGGTGGACATGATCCATACTTTTATATATATCATACAGGAAACGAACAAGCGTGTTCCCCATCTTATGGTAAGTGTCGCGCATCTTCAAATCTTGAGGTCAACCACAGTTACATCGTTACTTCCGATAACGAAGAACTTTTACACGCTACAAATGGTAATCCCACTGATTCTCCCATCTTGTCAAATATATCTCTATTCAAATGGAATGGAATTTAATACACAATAATTTTAATCGTAATTAGATATAATTTAATTTCTATATATTTTATTTAGACTCAGATCCTACGAACCTTAAATTATAACCCAACAGCGTTTAATACTGCTAATAGAAGGTAAATAGATACAAAGCAGCCGTAGAGCCGTGAAGAGGGCACCGTAATAATTGTATTCAAACTTTTTTATTCAAACTGAATACATACGCCATTTAAACTAACACCGACATTAATAGACAGTTTAGTACAAAAACAAACGAAGCCGGCGCACGTCGCTATTAGAATAAAAATGCGTTAAGAAGGCATGCCTGCATTCATTATGCTTTATTTGGCGTTATTTTTTCCACTCGTCTGTCTAACAAACGAGGAAACCCTAATTGACAAGTTCCCTCCGTTGCGCCAAACAAATTGTAATGCAACATTTTATCGACGATCTACATACAAAGTGACATTTTACACTTTATACACTGAAGTCAATTTCGTGCGAATTTTTTAAATTCAAATCGTTAAATTTTATTTCCTAGTAACTTTTGTTTAGTTTAAAGCCAGGTGAAACGCACAGAAGGAACCTGCAGTCAATGCCTTGTTCCACCGTTATGATTCAACCGACAAGCGATTTAAATGCGAGGGGCGAATTTATGTACACTCAGATTTTCTGTCCTTTTTGTTATATATGCTTAGTGTACCGATAAACAAAATTGGCAACATTTGCATAATTTGAATTATACTTTGAAATATATATCTACTTATAAGATTTCAGACATCAGATAAATTAGAGATGTCTAACGGCTTATATTTTTTTCGATATGCATTTCTATACTTGGACCGTTATTATTAAATTTTCAATTTGGTACACCGCAGGAGGCCTTAGATTCTAACTTAATGGATATTTATCAATTAATTACGACACAATAAATACCTGCTACATTATTGAAAACTTTAATAAATTCTAATGCAAAACTATATTTATTATTGTTACATTGCATATAGGTACTTCCAGATTGGTTCCACGTTCTGGGTTCGATTCCCGGCCTATTAGTATTGTAAACACAAACCAGAAACACGGTTACACAAACAACTAGACGCAGAACAGAAAGCTGATTTTGTCATTTAGATATTGTCGGTTTAAAAACTGATTTCGGAACCTTCGGGAGGACATAGACATTAAGTATTTCGTTATTTGAGTCATGATTATCGATGTTTTTCGAAGTTTTCATTTACGTACCTTCAATAACTCTTTAAAATAAGCACAATGTTATTTGCCATTAAACAAATGGCTTACGCCTGAGAATATAATTGATTTAGTTACAAACACCAAACTATTCTCGCTTTTATAAGCTATAAGATTAGCGGGCTATAAAGCAAGTGGCTTACATCGCGACGGGGGCGGTAATGCACTTTCGTTGGCTCATTGAACCTTGGTGGTAACAGGTGTCTTCACACACGCTGTTTACCTGGAAAATATACAAATTTATCAAAAAATATCTAAAATGCTGTACATGTTCATTGTAAAAAACGACTGTTTTCGACGAGTATACTAAGGTATTTTTTAAGTTTGTAGTAGATAAGTAAAATACTGTAAATATTCGTTGTAAAATAAAAGCTAGTTTTTTAACGCACAGCCTGATACTTTTTAGCTTTTAACTTCATACACTTAGTAGTTATCACTTACGACCTTTTAGACGTAAGCTGTGTGAGCTATAAAATATTAATTAGATGCTTAAGCACCTCAGCCCTTGCAAGTGTGGACCTCCGACTAAGAAGGAAATAAAATAATAGTTTATTACAAGCGTCAGGAAATGTGCCGATTAAAAACAGCTGAGGTAAAAGTTCAAGTCGAAAGTTTGATGGGGTGAAAGAGGTTTTTGATTGGCTTATTAACCTTTACGATGTGTTAATTTTAATTTCATATTAATTTCGGTTGTAAATTTATATATCGTAACACTTAATTAGCAATAATAATAACAATAATAGATAGGATTACACTACGCATGCAACCCTTTTTGCATTCCAGTCTAAGCCTTCAGTACTGATGAGGAACCTAGGCCCTGTATTGAAGCAAGTCAAGAGCAATTTTTCAAAATTAGTAGAAGTCATTTTTGATTCGATTCCGAAAGCACGACTGCCACAATTATTTCTACCTAATAAGTGTTATGCGCCGTTTCCCGGTCTGAAAGATATGGTAAGAGTGACACTTAAACCACAGGGGTTGCAACTTTCTATGGCCATCTTCAGATAAGGGATTGATTGTGGATATCTATGGGCGACAGTGGTCATTTGCCATCAAGTGGACTGGTGCTACTTCTTAAATATAAAGATTACGTGCCCATCTTTGTCCTTTTTGTGACGAAGGGGAAACCTTCGAAAGGGACACCGAAGCCTGGGGAGAGACCTGGGGAGAGCCTGGGGGTTATTGGGATTTTTACCCACTAAAATCTCCTCGGTGGCCTTTCTCAGCTTACAGGTGACCCCGGGATCTTAGCCCTTCTTAGTCCTGCCTAACGTTCGGGTAACCCTAATGCATTGGATTCAGGTACAACCCCGTGAAAACGTACAAAAACATTGTTTTGAGGAAATGTAAAATCTCGCACTAAGGGACTCATTCTATGCAGTTTCACAATTATCAGTGCTGTAGCATTGATAATTGTGAAACTGCATACAACTATCATTTCTCATATATACTTTACAAATGAAAAGTATAAAGGATTAATTAAATTTGTTTTAAGGTTCATTACGTTCAATAAGGTAACATTTGCACAGTACACCACTGATAGCCGCAGGCAAATTAAAAATATCGTAATTAAAACATTCTCATTACCACTCCGTTGCAAAAAGCCCGCTAAATATGTCATTATCATTGCATTTTAAATTGTTTAATTAGTTGTTACATCTATTCACTCATACGAGTATTTTACGGTTACGCTGTATGTACATTGGCTGTAAAAGACAATAATTTGTCGTTTTATGTATGTAAGTCTGTGTTGAAATCAATTTTAATAATTAAAAAGCCTCGGCTTATTATTAATATCTTCTCAGTTGCGGTAAATGAAAATTAATAGAAGAAACCAGATAAGATGCAATAACGAAACGCAAATTCACTTTCCAAGTCCTTCTAACTTTACAAGACATATCGTTTAATAACCTACCTACACTAAGGCACGCTCAATTAAGTTGGAAACAAAACGCGAAAACGCAATTAATACGCTGCCAATAAAAAATCAATCAGGTAATTTGCGGGGTATCTGCGCGCGCGCATTGCTAAATCGATCAGTCGGACAACGTCTATTATTTACCGGTCAGCTCGCCCTACAGACCGTAATTACACCCCTCTAATTGGATAACGCTTGCATTTGCCAGCAACAAATTTTAATATCTCAAGCGCAGATTACGATGATTGTAAAGTGTGTATGTAGCTTAAGGTGCGCCTTCAGCAGGTGTTTGGAGTTTATGAGGGAACAATATTGGTGAAGTTATTTTATTGGTGTGTTAATATAGAAGAATGCTACATTTTGGAATTGTATGCAGATTTCCGTAGGTTTCTTGTTCAAGTGTGGAAATCTATCACCGGCAGAAAGACAAATAAATCGACAAATGGATTAAGGCAAATCTTTGAAATAATTGGATTAAAAACAGTTCCATCCATCAGCTTGGTTATATCCATTGCAGGATGCAGGCATAAGTTGTTTTTTCTCATAGTCACCGCTTTGAGATGTACTCGTATTTTAGTAAAGGCATTAGATTTTGATGCTACGCAGGATGACGCTGATGCCTTCCAGGTTTGGTCTCTTAGCTGCCTCCTAAGACATTCATGAGAAGAAATTGGATGGTTACAATCAAGACCGATATAATATTGACACAATACATAAACAAAACAACAAGTAACTAATATTATCATGTACTAACACAAGATCTATCACAACACAGATCACATAGACACAAGTCATCAAAAATTCCGCGTATAAAAGTTCGCTTAATTTAAAAGCAGTTGCGGTTTCGTTCGGGCATGGTGCAGCTCCGGTAAGTAATCCCGTGGAATCTGATCGGCATTGCACAACTAACGGCTATCGTCCGCTGCCACCGGCGAACGATCGCCACTCGCTCCTGTTGCCCGGCACGGACGCGGCTCCATTGGACGACGGATATGTTTTGAGCTGCTGGAACTCTTTGTCTAACGCTCGTCTAAATAGAGAGGCTGGTAAAGATGTTTAATGCTGTACATTTTTTTTTCTTTTACTAGGCAAAGTAAGCTTACAATGCCGCAGACTTTGCCTAATCTTCTCTTTCATTCAGGTTCTCGCAATTTATTCTTCTCGCACTTTTATTTACTTACTTGTACATTATATTACAATCTTTTATTACAAATGTTATATTTTTAATACACATTTTAAAGACTCGGGTTGTATGAAACTCTTTGAGAATTGCTGAGATACCTATACTCGTAGAAAGGCTGCATGCTCATTTGCTACTAAAGTTAAGTTTGTTAAAAATAAATGCTACATTATTGTATTTGTGTGCGGAAGTTTTTTTTTGTTTAATTGTGATTTTATAGAGTTTGTTCAAGGAACCATAGTAAAAGGACGTGAATATGTCATAAACTATCACTTCCGTTTAATGACGTAGGTTTTTTAATGTAAATTAGTTTACTCTGTTCGCGCATTGGAATGCTTGGAATATAACGATCAACCAAATTTAATACTACATTGATTATACCACTTTTTTGTACATACATTAACATTATCCAATTTTGTGTAAAAATCCTCGGCTACCCTGGGCCTCAAATGAATGTAAGGATGGTCGGCTAACTTTCTATTTTACAATATGCACTAGTAACATAAGATTAGTTATGCTCATCCATTACATTTTTCGGAAAGCTTCATCTAAAACTAAATCAATATTATATTATGTGGTATGTACTAACAAACCTGTTTGCCTCAGTGCTCCCGTCACATACCGTGCCGCATGCAACAACGCGCACACACCATGACAATGTCCGCGGTATCAGATGACGAGGTTACCTTCGACGCCGCATGTTTATGGCCGCGGTCTAATTTATTGGCGACGGCGCGCAGATTACAGCCACTCGCACCACTTGCTACTTTGTTCGCAGATACTTTTAAGAAATAGTACGATAGATACTCGAAGACGGTAAGCCTATCTCTTTGTAGGTAATTGTTCGGATCATAAGTCGTTTTTTGTAATGTTGCAGGTCCAAATTAATGGGATTGGTTGCGAGAAAACATTTGTTGTTACGGAATTCAATCGTTAGTAAAAGAATGGATTAGTAACATATTTTTTATATGCAATTTATCTGATAAAGGAATATTTTTCAAAGAGATAATGAACTATTTTTAACCGACTTCCCAAAGGAAAGAGGTTATCTATTCGTCACGTATATTTTTTTTTTCTTTCAATAACTTTTGTTTCATGAATAATTGAAGACTGGTACTAGACAAGAAGACGCGACATTAGGTACTTCAAAAAAAAAGGGACTTCCTCTTTAATCTCTTCGCAATTAAGATGACACTCAACAAGAACTTACTGTCATCCCTGTATATAAATTATTAATAAACTTTTATCAGGAATCAAAATGGCCGAATAGATTTTGCAAGAATTTTAAATGAGTTTTAGTTTTAATTAGTCCAAATATACGAATACTTATATGTGGATAAGTCGTCGTAAGCAAAAATTCGTCAAAAGCACTCGTATTTTCAAAGCCAATATGTCAATGTTACTTAGTGATAAAATTTAAATTTTGAAAAAAAAGCGACCTTTAGCTAGAAGCAAAACTATCCAGTATTCCTAATTAACGCAAAAAACATGATCGCAAGCGTTACAATAACAACACCACGAATCGTAAATAGTCATCACACATTCTAAACAAGTTCTAGCTTCATTAGTAAGCAGATGTTTTTACGGAGGAAGCTAAACAGAAATTGATTAATCTGTCTAACCGGGTGATTTTCATAGAGGCCGTATCGTAGTGAAGAGTCACGCGAAGAAGCATGACTAGATAGTCGGGGATTCGATAATTAATATGCTAATAGTTCGGCTTTGCCCACCCTTGCGGACGTGAGAGGCATACGGCCATAGACTAAGGCTAGATAGTCTGCAATGCAGAGAGATTATGCCCTAGGTGACAAGAGGGCTTCAAATTTAGATCATTGAATAGTCGACAGTGAAATGATTTCAAAGACAAGACGATGTGGGATATTGTTTTTAAATAATACACACATTTTAACACTTTTTCCTTGCCGACAATGCCTTCATATATTAAACATCAATGGCACACGAGAGTTATTTAACTTTTTCTAAACTTAGCAAACGAGTAGTTTAGGTCAGTGGCCACTGATATCTATTTATATATGTAATTACACCCGACATAAGATTACAATATATATTTTTTGGGGTTCGTCACAGATGCGTTGCTACTCTAGAGATCTACGTTGTAACACCATTGATAAGTAGGTACATCACCATAACAAACTCCGGAAATCAGAACACAACAGCGCTTTTTGGTTTTACTTAAACAGAAATAGATGTGTGAAGATGGTACTTCTGAAGCTAACCACAAAATCACCCGGACCTAAATAAATGTGAATGAGACACGAATCCTTAAGATCGATCCTAGGTTCGTTACTGACACAAATGAAATGAAAATGAAATGTCTTTATTTGCATAGGCTTTCGGGGGCGCTTACAAATTGTCAGTTGCATATATATATATATATATATATATATATATATATATATATATATATATATATATATATATATATATATATATTTACACTACCACCGAATCGGAACACGACCTCAACTGAGAAGATCCGGCAAGTAACTCAGTGGGTTTGTATTTTTTCCTTGTATATCTTGGTTTTTATTTCCCATCTTGTTTTTCCATGGGTAACAAAAGTTACAAACAAAACATATACCATGTCTATAGCGCATAGCTTATTCTATGGCCATCTGATTTGCGTGCGCGGGCGCAGCAAAAACGTCATAATTTACGAGCCGCTCAAAGACGTTTGACTGACAGCGGCGCGGACGTAGTGGCCCGTGCACGTACCGACGGACAATGCAATAAATCGCCCATTGCACACCGCAGCGGTTGAAAAAGCACGGCTCTCAGATTGTTAGGGTGTCTGCACATAACGCATCTTTGGGAGAACTTCAGTTTAATTTATATATGTTTTTAAATAAAGTCTACATTTGTGAGCAACTACAAGCGCAACAAAGGTTCTGTCTAAAGTCAATCACAGGTAAGATGGTCGCCTCATATAGTGAGCCAGCAACCATACCCTTCTACCGAATCCCAAGAAGTGCTTCACGCTTCAGGGTCAAACGGTTCTACCGTTTTATAAAGAGTTCCTACATGCAATCGGTTACAAATGAGATTTTCTCTAGAACTAAATTCGAATTCATTACGATCCCAAAAACAGTTTTTTAAATACCTTATATATGCCTATCTATACTAATATTATAAAGAGGAAACTTTGTATTTTTGTATGTTTGTCATGAATTAACACAAAAACTACTAAACCGATTTTAAAAATTCTTGAACCATTAGAATGCTACATTATCCCTGAGCAACATAGGCTATTTTTATTTCTAGAATACCTATATAAGGCGTCTTTGCTAAGACTAAAGTAATGTGATTCAAGGTGTTAAAAAATTGCTCAAAAAATTTTTTTTACCGAATTCCCATTACGGATGAGGGGAGGGACATGTTCAGGAGTGGTGCTCAAATGTATAATGGTTGGATAGATTACATTATAGTCTACGCGAACGAAGTCGCGTCGATTCTGCTAGTCTCCTATATACGTATGTGTTTTTTAAGTCTAATTTGGAGCGATCCAAACTTATAAGTAACCTTGTAATATTACTAACATACCTACATATAGGCGACAAATATCAAAAAATAATAACAAATAAGCATCTTCAAACGGTTCTCATAGTATTAACTCCTATGTACAATACCCCTTACAGCCATATTAAATAGTAATAAGTAATAACCATGCATATTACGATGGTAGTAGGTGCATAATGAAATCTATTTTTATGTAAAACCGCTGAATGCTAGATCGAATCGAGATAAATAAAATCTTGATTGACTGCTGCTTTTTAACGCTGTGGAGATATTTACGTGTTGTAATTAAGATGTTATTAAATTAATGGTTTTCTTTGGAACATTAATTTTATTCACACTTGTTGTATTAGGCGTTGAACATAAACAGGCATTTCCGTGGTTTAATCACTGTATTGATTTAATACGTGCATGGTTTAAAGTACATCCCCGGACATCTTAATATCAAATTTCACTTTCTATTCTTGGTGTGGATGATTGTGAATTTGTCTTCGTGTAGCTTCAGAATCCGCTTTGCTATGGGTTATAAGTGTTATATTAACATTATAAAGTATATTATTATTAAGCAGGTACGCGATACTTATGACGAAAGAAATAACTTTCATTGTTAGGATATGACACATTGTTCTACTGCTGGGCTCGGGTCTTCTCTCAGAATGAGAGAGTTATAGGTAGGTCATAGTGCATCGCGCTGGCCAAGTGCGAATTATTGGTCATGGTGCGACTTTAGTCAATGTATCTATTAAAATTTAGATCTATTCACCTACATTTATACCTATCGCTGGTGGGATTTGATAATCAAAAACACAAAAAGACTAATTTGAGCGGAATAAAACTAAACGATGCTTTTGGTTTTTCATTATTTTTATTATTTTATTGTTATTATTATCCGTGATGAAAATATGTACTTCAAAAGACCACTAACCCCAGTGTAGTTAAAGCATCAAAGTTTTCAATTTAAGGCCTTTCTTGGATAAAACTTAAATTATAAACATTAGATATATTTTAACTTAAAATTGATGAATATGTTCTCTTAATAAAGCTTATTATATTCTTGACAAGTCCCCCAAAAGTTTTTATTGACTAACTAAGAAATAACTGCCAATATCCTGATAAATTAATCAACGATTTTACTTCGGACGTTTACACGATGCAAATCTATCGTTGCTTGTTAAGTTATTCATCATTGTCGTTAGCCCCTCTCTAGGCGAAGTTTTTTAGCTGGTTAACAATCCTACGTTCCATGCAAAATACGTGTAAACCATATGTTAAAATTGTTAATGTTAGGGTTCGGTTTTATTAAAGAAATCTATTAAACTCAAACAAGAAATATCATTAGTAGGTACGTGCGGAAAAAACTTGTTTTAAGGTAAATATTTATGAAACCTACTTATACCTATATTATACCTAGGTATATCATAATTATATTCTTATCAACCACAAAGTTAAGAAAAATATATTTCCAATAGCATTAATGTTAGGTATAAATACATAAAAATACTAAATTAGTTGTATTTTTTTTAATACAAATAATTAATTATATATTTTTTTATTAATAAATTAAATTTTATATTTAAATGTAAATACAAAAGAATGGTTCTCAATGTAAAAAGAAACAAATTGCATTATTATTGTATTATAGTACTTTTTTATTCTTATATTTTTCTAACATTGTATTTTTAAAATGATGGTTATGTTGATGGTTATCAAATCGTAAAATTATAGGTTACATTGAATTTTTGAACTCAACCGCAAGATCGATAAGCTAAGCTTAGGTATTAGGTACATTTAGACATAGGTACATATACTTCATAAAATGGCGAACCAAAAATATGTAAAAGTCTTTGGTGGTCGGTTCCCTTCCTTAAATTTTAGGTCATTTCACGTCTAAACGCAATGAGTACAAATTTTGATTTTTCAAAACTTCCACGGAACCCTTCTATAGCAATTTTCTGTTTACGTTATGGTCAATTGACAGTCTTCCATTCCACAAACGTACAGACTCGTTCATTGTTTATGTTAGCACCATATATGCACTAAGGAATTTTTTCACGTAGTTTCTACAGTTGCATGCATTAATGTACTTCAAATGATAATAATAGATAATAATTAAAACGAATGAAAAATGGACGAAATGTGCTCATAATTTTGGATTTAATTGAAACATTGAGTTTGCTGTTCAGTAACAATGTTGCCTTAGCACGTTATATAAAAGAATACAGTCGTATTCAGAAACCTCTTAACACTTATTTTGATATGTAACTATACATTATTTATTAATAACATCAATAGAGTTGGTAAGAATAATAAACAATTTATATTTATATGAAATTTAAGTAGAGAATGAATAGCATGCAGTTTTTTTTATGACACCGAATGTAACTGATCAACGGACAACGTTATGGATCTCGGATTAGTCTCATGTGAGATTCCATAGTTATTACTATCCCATTAAACTAAATAAGCATAATTAGGTGTAGTTGTAGTTGATAAAACTTTCTTGTCCTCTTGGACTCACAAGCGCTCAAAATACACATTCACTCAGATATTAAAATAGTAGTGGATTCAAACTATTGATTTGAAGGTGGTAGAACCAGTGTAGTTCGACTGGGAAAGTACCACCGCCACACCTATTTCTAGCGGGAAGCATTTCTTGCGTTTCGTTGGAAGGGTGTGGTTGCCGGCACACTCTTATATGAATCGACCATCATAGTCCTCGAAAGTAGCAACGCATCTGTGATTGACTCCAGATAGAACCCATGTTTTATATGAAGTTTCGTTGCTTACAGATGTCCATGGGCGGCAGTGACCACTTACCATCATGTGGACTGCATGTTCCTATGCTGCTACAATCAGATAAAAAGAACCCGAAACACTGCACGTCAAACGATTGTGAGGATCGATCTACTACGCGAGTACGATTTTATTATCTTTTTTTTTTTTTGTTTTCGAGGGGGAAACCTTCAAAAGGTACCCGATGCCGTGGGAGCAACGAAGGGATATGTGGGATTTTTACCGCACTAAAACCCCCCCGGTGGCCATCCTCGGCGCTAAAAAGAGGACTCAGGGATCTCCAACAAACACCACCGGAATCCTCTAAGCGTGTTGCCCCATCGGGCTCCTCCTAGATGGGCGGCTGGGCCCACCGCTCCGTCTAGTCTATACGACGATATGCGACCACACATACCGCCGTCCTTACCGTAGCCCTATTCTGATCCCGGAACTACAGGGACGACGATTTTATTATCTACAAAATGTATGTAGTAAACGCGTGGAAGACATACCTCATACTATTTAATCATTCTATAAACAGTTAACATTAACAAAACCGTTAAACACTAAGTAATTGCATTTATATCGCGATCAACTGATAAATAGATCCGTTGGATATAGGACGTACTGGCATGTAGTGCTTACAATGTACGCAAGATATATTTGCCATGGTTGTTAGTGTGGAAATTCTTCTTTATAAAAAGAGATCAGTAGTATCACATTCAGACTTAGAGGATTCAACTTTGTCACAGTAAGATTAGTTGGGGTTATGTCGGCGTTGAGGTAAGACCGTATAAATTTAGTTTTTGCATTTGTCAAAAAAAGATACAGTCTTATATAACTTATATATTTTTATAGTACCTCCGCCATACCTGTTCTTAGCATGAAAGAGTTTTTGCATTTCGATGGAAGGATGTGTTTGCCGGCACACTTTTATATTAGGCGACCATCTTAGTCCTCAGGAGTAGCAACGTATCTGTAAATGCCTTTAGATAGAACTTCATGTTCTATTTGAAGTTGCTTACAGGAGTCCTTGAACTGCAGCGACCACTTACCATCAGGTGGATTGCATGCTCGTTTGCTACTTCAATTTTGATAAAAATAAATGAAACCATCTTGGGATAGGACCAGTCTTCCCTCAGATTGGCCACAGGTGTGTCGCTACCCCTGAGCATGAATTTGTACATCTCCCTCACTGCACTGTGAGAGTTATGCCTCCAAAGTCACCTGCAAAGGGTCTTAGGACCTTTAGCATCGTCCCTGTAGTTCCGGGATCAGAATTGGGCTACGGCATCCCCTGTCTGTCGTAAGAGGCGACTAAAAGGGGCTTCCGGGGTTGCAGGTGGCTAGTGTCCCACTCTAACCGTTCGGTCAGACGATCCCGGTAAGGACGGCGGTATATGTGGTCGCATACCGTACTAGACAAAGCGGTGGACCCAGCCGACCATCGGGGAGGAGCCCGATAGGGCAACGCGGTCAGAGGATTCCGGTTGCGGTTGTTCCGAGTTCCCGGAGTCCTCTTTATAGCGCCGAGGACGGCCACCGAGGGTGTTTTAGTGTGGTAAAAATCCCACATAACCCTGCGTCGCTCCCACGGCGTCGGGTACTTTTTGAAGGTTTCCCCTCGAGAACAAAAAAAGGACCTTTAGCATTAAATAATAATACATTAATAGCTATAATACCTATCCTATATAGCAATACCACCGATCTAAAGTTCAATCGGCATAAACCTGGTTACATTGCAGAGTGATCGCCGGTTGACCTGGATTGACTTATAACTTTAATCGAACGATAAATTATTTACCGACCAATCTAAATTACCACCGTGTATTACGACATTTTCATATATTTCTAGATTACATTCTAGATCTAATTCCTATGTTTGATGGCAAGGTTATTTATTGTTTTGCATTATTTTCAACTTTGGACCATAGGGAAATGAATGTAAGTATCTTTCTAGCATTCTAAGATTCTTGACTCATTGCCCGATACATAATTATTCAAGTACATGCCCTAAATGTGTTAAGTTAAATATAATAATTAGTTATTCGAGGCGTTCCAGTTTAGTTTTCAAGGTCAGGGGTAGTAACCCGTCTGTGGCCAATCAGAGTTATGACTCTGATCTTATCCGAGGTTGATTACAGATGTCCATGGGCAGCAGTGGTCACTTACAACTAGAGGTACTGCTTGCTCATTGTTCACTTCCATAGTACCTATATATAAAAGTTTACGTACATACAGTTAAAATATTAATATACCATATACACTCGGTTATATACATACTTTTCAATATGACCTTCAAAGTAATAGTACTACGATGACGTTAAAATTAATTATTTGCCAAATGATTCAAACATAACCAATGTGAATTTAACTAAAGACGATAAATGACACCATTTCATGTTACATCGGAAGTCCAGATTCCGTCTAAAAATATCGCGCATCACAATCCGAGCACAAACATCCAATCTTATCGGCAGCTGTCAAATCTCGTTTCCCACCGCTGACGGGCCGTCAAAATCAGCTGACAGCACGCGTCAAACAGTTCTACTGAAGCTTTCACACTGGCGCAATTTAACGCATTTGAAAGTTGATGTGAACAACGATCACAATAGAATTACTGTTCGGGTACAAAACTATTGTATCAAATGAGTATAGGCCATAATTACTATACCAGTAAACTGAAATATACAAATTATGTCTACGTTTAGTGAACTATAGAAAAATTAAATCAAATATGCGGTCAAAACTCATTACCTATCAATTCTTATAATAATCTAGAGCTGAACCGCGCTGAACAGTAAACGATTATCTGTGCAGTAGAAAGGTAAACAAACAAGATACTATAGAGCATATCCTGAAGCTAAAATCTTAAAATTCACGAATCACACTCTGGAAAAGTGAAACAATAGCCTTTGTTGACACAACACCGTTATATGAATTTGATCAAATTGGTTATTATATAAAGTCTATTATGTACCACAACTCACTATGAAAAAGTGTACCATGAACACACAAATCTACTATGAATCCAACCCGGACCCTATTGCGTACCAGGCCAGTAACCACACTGGCCACGTGACAGCGCCGTCAACGACTATCAAACGTATACCGCAATTGAAATATTTAGTAATTAGACCAATTTTGTATACCTGAAATTTCTTGTAACGTTGTCACAAGTGACGTCACGTCAAACACGCTAGTGTGAAAGTGCTGTGAATTCGCTCAGAGCGATTGACAGTGACACGACATGAGGCTGTCACGCCGCTTCCAGCCGTGTCATCCGCCGCTGACAGGTTATTTTCCTAGCGCCAAATCGGACTACATTTATATCTAAAAGCTATGCATTTCGTCCTTTGAATCGCATAAAGGTAAGATATTTTTTATAAGATAGAAGTACTTATTATTGCACTGTAAGCAACTTCGTACAGAAAAATAGTTATGTCTGTAGTCAATCAAAGATGCTTTGGTACCCCCGAGGATTAAGTTAGTCGCCTCATACAAAATTGAGCCGAGAATACTCACCTCCTCGGTCAAGCTGTACACATACCACTGCTTTGCTAATAGATAAAATGTTGTCATCACTGTCTAATCTTTTTTTTATAATAATGAAATAGCAAACGAGCATGCAGTCCACTTGATGGTAATTAGTAGACGCAGCCCATGAACATCTGTAAGCAACTTCATGTTCTATACATGGGTTCTATCTGAAGTCAATCACAGATGCGTTACTACTCCCGAAGACTATGACGGTCGCCCCATATAAGAATGTGCCGGCAACCACATTCTTCCATCAAAACGCAAAAAATGCTTCATGCTAAAAATAGGTGTGGCGGTGGTACCTCCCCGGACGAACTACACTGATTCTACCACCTGCAGAACTGTACACATACTACTGCTTTGCTAATTGATAAATTTTTGTCATCACTGTTTTAGTCTTTTTTATTTATATAAATGCCTTAATGATACTTTATTTAAGTGGTCAGCAAGGAAATGACCAAATCTACCTAGATCAAAAGTTACACCCAATATTGTCCTCAGGAGTAGGTATGTAATTTAGTCACTTGTGGTCAGACATCAACTCCCGATTTCCCCCTAAGTTGCCTAACTTTGTAGTTTAGTTACGGTGTATACAACATACGGTACTTTGCACGCTTTGAGTATTACCAAGGACATTCAACTAACTCGATATATTTAATCTCTTTGAGTGTTACCGAGGTCGTCACAACACTTAACTGCAACTTTAAGACGCATGTGCATATAGCATAGGAGTATATAACCTGTGTCATACTCTTTAATCTCTCTTAGTAAGCAATAAATATTAATGGTTAAGTATCTATCGTATTTCTTATGGATTATTTTACTGTAACGCCAAATCTCAGGATAAATAGTTTGGCAAACGAAAATCTCCCGAAAGACTGGGTGAAAGTTTCTGCTCTAAACTTGTTGGATACTTGACGAATGTTGAGAAAACTTTAGTAGCGTGATTCAGATCTCGGTGGCGCCATCTCTTGATAAGGTAGGAGTGGTCGCCATAATAGTTTT
Organism: Spicauda simplicius; assembly: GCA_949699795.1. NCBI lineage: Eukaryota > Metazoa > Arthropoda > Insecta > Lepidoptera > Hesperiidae > Spicauda > Spicauda simplicius. The sequence continues at coordinate 21,745,849 of OX453063.1, forward strand.
TAATCTAACAATGGTTTTATTAATACAAAATGTTGAACGACATAATCTCGTGAGCATAGTTCGATACTACAAAATACCGAAGAACTTAACAAAGCAGAAGAACGATTAATCGACATATTCTTTCTAAATTCGGCCAAACTAAGCGAAACTCTTTCTGTGCACTACTCAGAAGTATCTCAACGGTCGTTTTGTTTGAAATTCCGAAACTATCATCGCATCTCGAGACCGAACAATACGGCCCAGTATATATCACGGGCGATCCGCGGTGATGTATATTCAAAGTTATCCGATGGCTCCGTCATTCAGCATGCCTTAATAAGGCTCGCGGGGAGGGAACCTTAAGTGAATGAGAACAAAACGAAGGGGACAGCGTGTTGATGTAGATTTACGTGGCTGCGGACGCAGGGTGCTCTATTGGGTCGGCCGACCTGGGGACAGGAGGTACGTGGAGTCGATTTGGGAAAAAATAATTTATTTTAAAGAGAAAATAGTAAATCATAAGATGATTGACGTATAATAAATCATCTAATGATTTAGGATAAAATTAGACTATTTGTAACAGTAAAAAGAGGTAAAAAAATATTATAATTGAAAGGACTAAGGTTTTATTTTAGAAGATGGATGCAGCTCATAGGTTAGTGAATACATAACAGAGAAAACATGATGACGAAAACTACCCAGCTGCGTCAAGTAATTGCATTTGCTTTCGCCAACTCTAAAGATAATTATTTGCTTTAATACACGTATTCGTGAATGTGAATTTTAAAATTTGTTACATAGCTATAGCAAACTTGCCATATCTTCTAAATCTTCATAATGTGGTAGTATAGAAACGTACTATACTGAAACTAAAACTTAGTAAAAGATTTAACTTTCTCAGAGTTTCTCATCCGAGAGTAGACTCTCTTAGATTCCAATGTATATCTATCAAGACATAAACATTATGTATATTTAACTTAGCCTTAATAGGCTAACATAGGCTTAATAGGTTACATAATTGTAACAAAGTTTCTTATTCAGATTTTTTAAGTCCCATCCCACTTCAAGGCACGTGCAAATGTGAAAAAAACAAAATTTCCCTTTTGCTGGTAAACGTTAAGGAAGTCACGGAGATATTTTTCGACAAAAAAGGTTTTGGACGTAAATTCATGTACAATTGTACATACATACATTGTATTTTAATAAAATATTTTTATATTGGTCATTTAACTATTTCCACCTTAAGGCGTCTCCACATCTCCCTCTGCGCCATTATTTGAGACAGGATCGCGAGCTGTAGATAGCGCGGCGGCAGACATTTTTTGCTGGATCTTTTTTGTTTCTGTTTTCGCTTTGTGTCCACATACGCTAATACTAAGGGACTACCGATCGGTTTGTACGAGTCCTGTGTTCTAAGGATTCCTGCTATATAGCAACGTTGTCGAATGTGGCGAGAAAAAGGTTTCCACACCTTTGTTGCATAGGTAAGGCATTTAATTATGGAACTAAAGGTTTATTGCGCTTTGAAATAGAAAGGGACGGAGAGAAGGGAAGGACAGAGGTGTAATTTAACTTGTCACACTTTGCGGCGACGATGCTAAAATGTTTGTATCAAACATGATTTATAAAACAACCTACAATGTAAGTATTAAATATGTTTCAAATGATTGTCCTACTGTCATTTTTATCCTTCAGAAACTTGTAAAAAAGTCAAATAATAAAAACGATATTTAACAAATACTATTTAACACATATACCTATTTAATGAATAAATTTAATATCAATCATGAACTTACAGAAAACCAGTTGTTTTATTACAGAAATAGCAAACGAGCATGGAATTCACCTGATGGTAAGTGGCAACTGCTACAACTTTAATTTGTAATCAGCCCCGGATGTGATTAGATGTATGATCATACATGAGGTTGGCCGTAGGTGAGTATGCTCTCTTAATATACTGACTTATTTTAAGCCAGAATAGAGCATTGCATAAAACTGCTGGTAGATGTAGGCAGTGACGTAACTATACCCACAATATAAACACCAATATTACAAATGCTTAGAATTTTATAACATTTTTTTACTTGTATGCAACTGAGTATGTAACAAAAATGTATATAAATAATAAATATTGGGAGTTGGGAACTCCTATAACCGGGGGCCCGCTGCATTTTTACCGACTTGCCACCCTGTAGTTACGCCACTGGATATAGGGCATAACTTTTCAAAATTCACTAAAGCTTATGTTCAGTTGTTAGCTGCCTCAAAACGAATACAATACTGCATATGACTGAAGCTATGTCTCCAGCTGCAAGTGTACCTATAGACAGACACGGACACAAGACACAATGCAGAAAAACAAAACGGCAGCTAATTATTTCGCCTCAGCGTCGGAGACACTAAGTTGACACGCATGTCGCGATATGCAGCTCACCTGCTCATTACGGAATTCTCCGCAATGCCCGATGCACGCACGGACCACGCTTAACCCTAACCAGCGAACGACCGATATATCCGTCTGTATATAACCGCATCATGACGACATAAAAAGGCCATTAAAAAAATAAAAAAAGAACAAAATCGATCCTGACAAAAATATTATTTAAGTCATCGACTGTGCAAGATTTAAAGATTGAAATCTAAATATCGAAATAAATAGTGATAGACATAAATTTCCAGGTGTTAAATGGATCAAATTCTAATATATTGTACATTATTTTTGTTTAAACTATATTTCTTGAAAAAAAAATCTGAAGTGACGGAGAAATGACTATGTATGCGCGGCAGTGAAAACGTTTGACTTAATATTCGTATATATTTTTCGATATGACGAAGAAAATCCGTTGCTACATTTGAACAACGATTACATTTTTTTCTCTGCACGGGAAGGGTTAAAAAATTTTAAACGCATTTCGCTCCTATCTGTCATCGCGGGCGGACGACTATTGGTCCGTTCCTCGATTAAATCTCGCTGTGCGGTGGTCATTATAATAAACTGCCTCTTAATAGCCTCGATAGGGACCAAATTACACAAGATATTTTTAACTACACACGTGAACTTACAAAATGTCCGTCGATATCTACTTTGTATTGTTCAGTCCATACTAAATAGCCATGGTATAAATCAAGAATTATCGAAACGATCGATTTTACGAAAGCATTATTAGTCGGTAATGCTTCGATTTTTATTCGCTACGTATTCCGCTAATTTATAAGTCATAAAGATTATCAACCTTTTAGTAGAATCTACCTACCTATCCTACCTAACTAACCTGCATAATCATTTTGAAATATTTGCAAGAATGTATTAGAAATTTTAATATCATGAACAGTATCTTTTACTTAGTTAAAGATTCGAGTTTCCATAACATTAATAAATATTACTTTTGTAAGCATCATAATTGACGACCCGCGTGGCCGAGCGGTTACTATACCCGCACTTGCGGGTTCGATTCCCGGCCAGACAGGTATCTGAATGATGAGTTTAGACAGGTACATGTTCTGTCACACACGACACAGGAGAATATCTTAGTGTGGGGCTATGAGTGTAGAAGACGTTTAAACGGTTGATTAATTCCGATTTATATGTTTAACTCAAAAATACCTTTATTTCATTGATCTAATTGTCAGCTTCTAAAAGGCGAATGTTAACATTATAATCCAGCAATTACCGACCACGTTCAAATTAACTAAAGCATTAGTATGTAGCAATTGAAACTGTAACCGCCGCCTAGTACCACTGTGACCCATTCGCCGAAATATCGCGGACATTATGCAAACATCGGCCCAGCGCTAGGACCCATATTATTGCTGTACATAAATAGACCAGTAGGTTCCCAACGGATAACCACGTTTGTTAAGTTTTTGGGGAATGTCCCAATTTTATTTATTGAAATATGGGTTTGATATTGTTAGAATGTTATTTGATTGTTACCAATTTAAATAAACGTGATAAATATTTTTAATAGGTAATATAAAACTTAACTTTCACATAATTCAAAATTCCAAGTACCAGCAATATCTACCAACTACGATTTCAACCAACTCGTGTCCCACAACGATGCACAAATTAGTATCGAAAAATGGAAATGCCTAGTATTACAATAACAATAAACGTCCCCGAATTTAACAGAAGTATGGAATAATTATAAATTTGCTAGTCGTCGACCCATAGCTGTAAACAGGTCATCTATCAGAATGATAGAGTTTTAGCCATAGCTTAGGTGAGTAGGTTTCCTAACGACATTTTCCTTCGTCGTAAAGCAGTGATAATTAATCTCTAATACGCAAATCTTTTGGAAAAATCAGTGGTGCGTGCCTTAGATTGACTATCTTGGACGTACTATTTCCAACCATTAATTTATGGATGCTCTAAATTTAGCTCATAACCTATTTTGTTCAGACCAAATTAATATGACGACTTTACTCAATTTTCGAACCTTGAGGTTTCGTAAACACAGACTGTCTTAAATATAACTAACGTGGCCACCCTACTCCTAGGCCAGCTTCTCTCAAAGGGGTATAATAGCCCTGTAATAGGGCGAAACAGGCCAAAACGCGTGTAAGCCGCCCGGCCTCAATACTACCCCTAATTAGAAACGCAGACGCGTTCAGTTTTCATTATGTTTCCCAATACTGCTGTGTGAAGTTTGAAGGAAGCTTAATACTCGTATTTTATGATATCTTTGTTATTTTGTGTCATTACGTAATATTAGCAAATTTTGCTACTGTTTACATTTGTGTGATAAACCTAATACTTTACGAGTTAAATAGGAATTTATTTATATCGTTTTGAATTAGGATGGTAGACCTCGTTGAGATTCTAATGCGATGATACAACCGACATACCTTACCTACCATAATTATTTTTCTTTCATAAAATAATCGCTATTGGTTCTTCGAATATTACTTTTTGGAAAATGTAGGTAGGTACTTAATGAGTCTGCCTATTTTTTAAGACAAGAACAATTTCAAATACGACTATTTTAATACCTACGTCTAAAAGGGGTTAAAGAGAATATAGGAAATAAGCACATTATACAGGTATAGAAATTTTCTTTAATTCACGAAAGGCGAGTAGAACAGACAAAATAAAGTTTACGCCTTTATTCCAACAAAACGTTACTCTGTATAAAATACCATAAATTCCATAGCTCAAATGACACCATGTCCAACTGTCACATCGACCTTCCGAGCGCGACGAATCTTCGCGATAGCAAACACTTGTCCTGATAAGGCACTCGTAATACCTATATCTAGATCTACAATACCAGTGTTCAAATAAAGATTTGTGTAATAGTGTTTGTATATTTTTAACAATTATTAATTATAAAATTCAATATATGGACAAGTGGAATTATAAAAGTACTCAGTTTATAAAAAAAAACAATAATAATTAATACACGTACAAAACATTAATAAAAAAAATTAACAGTAGGTTAACTTCTTATCTTCATGCAACCACTATGAATGATTCAGGTGCTTAAAAAATATTGAGTTTTCTATACTAAGTACAAAAATTAAAAAAAGCAGATTTTCTCATTTTTGATATTTACAAAAGAATTGTACATATCTTTACTGTTTCAAGTTATCAATTGCTTACTTATATTTTAATTGCAAACAGAAAATTGTTTTTATTTATTGATGTATGGAGAGCCTAAATTTCATTTCAGCTAAGGTAAGCAAATCAGATTTTTCAAAGTATCATTACTACCGATAGAAATGAATTACCATTTGGTTTAACGACGAAGCAAAACATTGAAAACCCTACCCTTTAAAAGCTTGTAAAAATATTTTGATGGTATGTACCTATATAATTGAAAATTACCAATGCGTAGGTAGCATGGTAGCCTGACCTAATAATAAAACAAAGGTCATAAGAAACTAATAATTTAAATAAGCAAAGTCGTAGCGAACATCTTGTATATGATAAGAGGTGTTATCACGTCAAACATTCGTCAAGACGGTCAACTGTCGATAGATGTGTCACGGTGTCATTCTGTCATTGCACAAATCAGTCACGGCGAATCTCGTATCGGAATTTGATTATATTATGACGTTTATTGATATAGAGAAACATTTTTGGAAGAGTTTCCTAGAATTCACATCAACATTTACTAAAATTGTAGTATTTCGGGTTTGGGTTCTAAGGATTCTCTAAGACATTCCAGTTCTGTTAGAGGTAGAGATTATGCTTGACTCTACAATAGAATTCATTCATTTAGAGTTTGATTTAAGATATCCTTGGCCTGCAATAATTTATCTTTAAATGAACTGCACGTCTTACAATCTCGCATAATCCAGCCATCACTGTTTCACTACTACTGATTTTGATGCTATAGCCCACTACGCTAGCTAAGACGCAGATTGCTAGACGCAAATTCTGAAGACTATAGAATAAATCTTGAGCAACTCATGTTGGATAATTATTTTGATGACAAATCTTTTTACGCAGGGAAATAATTTGACATTACTGCATTGTAAAGGCATATCCAAAAAGTAAATCTACGATTTCTGAAGTTTTATTCATTCAGAATACTATTTGCAAGTGCGTTTCAAGGCAATACAAGTTTTCTTGTTCATCAAAAATGCAGAGGCGGACCAAACAAGCGTAACAAAATAGCGTTCATGCCAATTCATTAAAACTTTGCCAGTGATGGGATGAAGGCTACATCAGGCAACACTAACGGAGCGACAACGAGCCAAGTTAGATTGGGGACGGGATCGCGATGTTTTCGTTCTGGCAACATTTGACGGCCGTTGGCTGGAATTTCATTATGATTATTAAAAAGTATTTGCCTCTCGAAGGTATGGTATGTGGGAGTTGCTACCTAAAATAGTCATAAAACCGGCTTGATATTTAATTGATAGAACAAAGTGTCTCTAACATAGTCAATCACTATATATTGATTAATGTTATAATAATTTTCTGTAAACTCGACCATAATGACACACACACATACTCACATACTCGCACATAGTTTTGGTCGTAAAAGCGGTGCAAAAATATTATATAAAATTATTGTTGTATAAAATATTACCTGCTTATACGACGCTAGTTTGCATTAATCACCACACATTTTAAATTTTATGAATTTTAAGTTCAAGATGCAATCCAAATCCAAATAAGGCATAGAATTAAAGATTTTGTGCTCTAACTTTTATTTTAATCACATTAGCTTAATTAAATGAAAAGACAAAAAACACAATTGCTTAATCAAGTATTCTTGTAAATTTTGTTTTTATTGAGTTGTGTTATTATTTACAACCAGTTTTTATTTCTTTGAACCTACCTACCTAATTTATACGGTGACTTAGATAGTCCGTGTACGTTAAAACAGATATCTAGCTAATTTTTATAACATTTATAGAGGATTAAAATTGGTAATTAAATACAGTTCCATCCAAAAATGGATACAATATTAGATAAGCACGTCTATTTCTAATGTAAAATCTACATTGTGTTGACTTTTGTTCTTTCATTAAAAAGTAGGTTCACACAAAAATGAAGGCTGAAACGGGGTCATTGAAAAGATTTCATCCCCATGCTCCAAATCATTTCTCAAATAAACCAACTATTATTATAGAAAAACATTTATCACAAAAACATTATTTGTAATAAAATGTTTAATCAGATTTCTTTTTTTTGTACAAACTTTTACATTTCTGAATTTTGGATTGTTTAGGCGACGATTGTCTATTCTAGACCTATTATAGCATATTTATAAAACTTTAGATTATCTAGAATGTCTAGTAGACATGACTTTAGCAATAAACATGACGAAAAAACATCAATCTCAAATAATATTTTAGTTGCACTGGCAATTAAAATATTATTCATACTAATGAAGGAGTAAAAGTAAAACGATTTTTGAAAAGGTAATAGAACTCTCAATAGATCGAATTCAGGAAAATAAGTCTCTGTGTTTGGTAATAGAGAGAACTGGAGGGTTAAGGAGGTTAAACTTAGTTTTTAAGGGAAAATGGGTGAACGTCTGATGACTGTATAATTTAGCAGGTAATTTAATTCTTAGACTTATGTAGATAAGCTTACGTTATCATAACTTTAAAAAAAAACAAGAACATTGTTACTATCCCTATCCATATACCTAACAAAGTGTTTTAATGGTAATTTATTAGACCCATATTTGACTTCATCCTACCCTTTGACTTCATCCTACCTATTCCGCCATTACAACAAAGTTTATTTCTTATTAAACAAAATATTGCCGGATCACACATAGAGTAGGTACTTAACACAAGTGATTGAGATTATAATAGCGAAATTTGTGAGGATGTGAGTTTGTTACACTTTGTACACAAAACCTACAGATATGATTTGGCTGAAATTTAGCACAAACATATTTTATGACCTACATTAACACAGGAAACTTATACCGACCGAAGCGAGCGAAGCCACAGAATTGACCTAGTATTGTATATAAACTTCATTTTTGTTTTTTAATTCACGAACTTAATACTAGCGCCATCTAGCGTCAAGGTGCAAAACTGTTTCTCTTATACGTTTTTATTAGCAATTTCATAAGTAGATAATAGGCGGAATGAATCAGTTGCTTTCGTTCAATAAATTATATAATTCAAAAGCGCTAATAAGCTGCAGTAACTTTTCCAGTCAATCTCGTAGAGGTTCAAAAGGGTCAATCATGATAATCTCGAACCTGTCGAAATCACAATTAGTTACTTATTACTGTGCAATTAGCGTTTGGAAAATGAATGCAGTATTATTTATGGTTAATCATTAGGAAATATGAATAGAGTTTAAGTAAAATTGTATAACAGACGTAAATTAAATTGCGCAAGTTACATTACTAACTTTACGAAAGTATTATTTTAATCAAAATTATGGCTTTAATGTTTGGTAATATAAGTATATTTAAAACCGCAATTGTATTCTAATATACTCTACTTAAAACTTTTGTTATATTCATTTGGCTGCACCTAGCGCCATCTATTGACAAGGTGCACAACCAGTAAGTCAAGAACAGTTTAAATAAAACCGTTATCTTAATTGCACTGAAGGCTTACCATGATAAATATTCATTTAATAAAATAAAAATGGTAATAAACGAAGGAAGTAAAGTTTATTTACATAAAGCTTGATAAATTGCAATACTTGTTAAAATACTGCTTGCGATATGAAAAACAAGCGACTGTAAAAAATAAATGTAGATAGCCGAGGTCGTATACAAAAAACATGAAGAACTGAATATTAATTTTTAACATTCTAGCAAATAACTGCCTTGTTCAGATATTCCTTTAAGGTAGATTTCGTTAAAATGTTAAAGTGACGGCTGTATCTCGTTTCCTACAACTTTTAACAGATTTTAATTGGCTTATTTTTATAAGTATATTTGGAATTAACTTACATTTATAATTTTGAATTTTTTTTCACACAATTAAATATAACTGATGAAAAGGCTTATCACATACATGTCATGTTATTAAAATAATACATAATAAGTAATTCTAGTGGTATGTAACTATCCCAGTAGCAGAAAACGTGTGTACGATCACAAAAAAAAATAAAAACATCTTTGCGATCTTGGATGTCCGATGGGCAGTGCGCTCATGTTGTTTTTATTTATCATGTTTAATTAAGCGAATCGTGCCCCCATGCCCATTGTCCGACTTACCTGCTCGACGATTTAAATCTCTTCGCAGACCGGTTACAGCCCTGTCACCCACCTTCTTATTGCTTTATTCCCAATAATTTATTTACTCCTCAATATAGCACAAACAACGAAATCAAGGCACACAAGAACCTCAATAAAAAAATTGAATCTCAACCACCAGATACACAAGTTTTCACTTCATAAAAACTAGTTTATAAGCCGTCTAAATTGCGCGGCAAATGCTTTAGCATTTAGTTTTTAATTTCATAAAGTTTGTATTATTGATAAGGCGCTTATGCATGCTCGTATACAGCCAAGTTCATCAGTTCTATGTTGTGCGATAGTCGAAATCATTCGGTTCGGTTTTCGAATTTCGCGTGGAGCGCGCGGTTTCCGCGAGTCTCACCACGCGTACAAAACATGCGACGCGTCTCGCGCGTCTGCTGTCATTGCGATCCGTCACGCGCCGGGGGCGGACCCGAGGGACGGGCCTCGAACAACTTCGGCTAAGTTCGGCTCGCTCTATGCGCGAGAAGGTGAACTGAGTCACAATCGAGTACAACGTGCATTTTAATCATGATTTTATTTAAATTTGTGCCCTAATACGGAAAGGTGAGTTATTTTCTTATTCTATATCTCACGTATTATCCCACTGTTAGTTTAGATCGCGTCAGCTTCAAGCTACAATCATTTACAGATGCATCATGAGTTGTTGACAAGCCGTCTGTACTTGTAAGTGTTCTGTGCAACTTGTCTATAGATCCAAATTAAAATAAAGGCATCACTCAATCGCCAAAAAAATATTGATTCAGTTATATATGTCGAATAATCTTACGAGTGTTATTATGAATATATTTTTCTCGTTTACTAAACATAACCTCAAAATGTTTGGAATGCATGTTGTTCTTGGCTGACCGTTAATAGATGGCGTTAGTGGCGGGGGCGGAGTTTGCTAACTGCCACACTAGACTTGTCATTGCGATAATAATTGAAGAGTTTGCTTTTGTTAAAATTTATTTGTTACTTGTTGACTTGTTAATTTATTTTACACCTGATTAACTAAAGATGTTTCCACAATAAATTACTTCGAAGAAATTTTCCATAGCATTTATAATGGAGTTTCCAAATAGGTACCGGTTTCGATAATTTTTTGTGCTTTATCTTCAATTGCCATTCCTTCCACATTTATTTTCTTTACTGAAATATTTTTTAAAAAGCGTTCATGCAAATATTGGAAGTATATCTTTCGTTATAAGCCTTACAGCTTCGATTTCAATTTGGTTACTTTTTCTGCATGGTAGATCACTTCATACTTTCTTCGCATTTCCTGAAAAAGAAAGGTTACAATAAGATAGTAAGTGGCCACTGGAGCCCATGTATATTTATGTAAAATAAGGTAAGACTAGAAGAAGATCTGACTTCGACTGAAAATGGGACAAATTCCGAAGGTGCGTTGCTACCCTTGAAGCTACCCTTTAATTTTGAAAGCCTCGGATAAGATATCAACTAAATCACGATTGCGTTAAACACTGGTGTTTTAAAGATCAATAGAAATATAACTATGCCTTAGAAAATATTAAAACAAATCTTAAATATCTAAGCCAATTACGTTCATGTCAAGGGGATCAATCAAACTAAAATTGGGTTAGAAAAAATATAAACAAGAAATTTTAATTCTTTTGACATACACATACCAATCTTAAGCGAGTCATAAGTCGCAAATAATTTATAGGTGACTTTTTTAGATAAAGGTTTTATACTAAGGAGTATCTTCCTATTACCAATACCGAATTTCACATACCATTCATGCACTTACATTCATGCATTTATCGGTATCAAGTTTGACTTTATTACTTTTGGGATCAGTTTATCTATATGATATAGATAGCTGTGTTTTTTTACAAATTTTAACATTGGGAATTAAAGATATCTGTAGTACCTATCTAACCCCACCTTTGACAAATATATTTGTTTGACAAGATACTCTAGGTACCCACACATAATCAATTAACTAATTGTTTTTCAGAACAAATATGCTAATAATTGAAAAAGAAATCAATATTACAAAAATCTATAACGCCATTCACTAAAACTATGTCAATACGCGTAAACTTTTTAATGTAGATAGTGAAGAGAAGCGTTCTTGGAGGGGCCTTTTGACAGATTTATTGCATTCGGGCCGCATTCGCTTGATACCATGTAGTCTGTTAGGGTAAAGAACTACACAATTTTAAAACTACAATTATGATACATATTTATAGACCCTGGTTATGAATTCTTACAAATGTCAAACTATTTCGATCTTTCTACATAGTTAGGCACATCCTTACTTAGTGTCATTATACTACTTTGTTGATACTACACCAACAACGTAGTACACTTATGTATTAACGTTATAGTAGACATACATAATGTATAAAAATGTCACTGGGATAAGGTTAAGCACAAATACAAAGATCTATTTGACAGATTTATTACACGCGATGTTTTCAAGTCGTAGCTGGAATGGTATTCATTCTAAATTCGATATAGAAATAATGAGAAGTAATTCTACATTTTCAGAATTATTAAATGAAAATAATTCTATATTTTATTTTCATTTACAATTAATATAAAATTTTATAAAATACGCCGAATTTGGAAACTAACCCACTCTACTTGTGCCTTAAACGATCAAGTGACTGCACCTAACAATTAAATAATTCATAGGGGTATTAAATAAAATATCAAAACAAACTTGTCTAATATATATCAAAACAACTTATAAAGTAAGGCTAACCCTGACCTTCTAATGCAATAAATTAATCACGGTCGTAGACGGGGAAGATGCGGCTTCTAATCCATCGTATTTGGGTATCAACATATAGAGCTAATGAGACCGAGTTTAAGTCGTAAATATACATATGTCTAAATATGGACCATTCCTTGCGGAAGAGAGGTCGTATTTCGGCTCCAGTGACCACCACCACAGTCAAATCATATTTTGCTCAACAATAATTTCTCGGTTCCGATTAAGGTATGCAAAGCAAGTAGGTATAATTTGTCTTCCTCTTTATAAAAATGAATGTTTGTCTGTATGCCAGAGGGCAGAGTAGAATCGTAAACTATTCATTTGATCATGTGATGATCTTTAGCAAAGTTGTTCTTCATGAGCTCGCGAAGGCTTCTCGTGTATTTCTTTTGTAATGGCGTAGCGACTTGCGCAGGTTACCGCTACTAGAAAATAAATAATAAGCTTCACTATAGACCACTATAGTTTACTATAGACCAATAAAAACATTGTTTAAAATGTAGTAGAACTAGTATTGTTGAACCGGGACGATACCACCGCCGCCCATATTTTTAGCGTAAAGCAGTTCTTGAGATTCGGTGAAAAGGTATCTGCCGGCTCACTTTCAACTAAGGCGATTACCTTAATCGTCGGGATTCGCCATCTGTGTTTGACTTTAAATAGAAACTCTATCCTATATGAATTTCATTACAGATGCCCATGAGCGGCAGTCATCACTAATCATCAGGTGGACTGCATGCTCGTTAGCTACTCAAACTTATAAAATGTATAAAAGTAATATGCCTCTTTGCCATCTCAAGACCATAAAATATAACCTAAATATGGATTATTTACATTAGCTAGACTGTAATGGTATAAACCGTCACAGCCTCGCGGACAGTGCCGGAGTTGGCGCGCCATCTTGACAGATTTACAGCCTGAGAGCGTGGTGGTTACGCATTTAATGGTCTTCAGTAAAGAATTGTCACCTATGTGGACTACAGAAAGAATTTTCTCGTATATTCTAGAAATAAGCAACGATAAATGTACATTTGATTTTATTAAAATAATTCAAGGTACTCATGAAAGATAAATTATTTCATGCTAGTTAATAAGACAACTTAATTAAGCAGGTAAGGTACCTACCTAGCTATGGTTTTTTTGGTAATTCTTTTTTATTCCAAGAAATATTGATACCAATCTCAAGATGGAAGTTTTCTTTAATAAAGACCGGAGACGAAATGAAAGCGAATTCAATAAATGCGGTAAAAGTTTATTATTAGATCAAAGAAACATTATTGGCGCAATTTCTTTATTTGTTTCTATTTCTGCTATAAAAATTAGTTTCTAATACTGTTTACATCATACGAGTAGATATACTGAACTCATGAGTTTTGTTTAGAGTGTGTTTGATCTAACTAACTAACCTAGGAAGGTTTTATCCATAGAATCTTTGCATTCCATTGAAAAAAGCACTAAATAAAAAGCTCTAAATGTAATTCGTCGTCAACCCATTATTGTCCCACTGCTGGGCAACGGCTCTTCTCTCTGAATGAGAGAGTTTAGGGCCACAGTCCACCGCGCTTGCTAAGTGCGAATTGGTGAAAGTGTAAGTATGTAAGTCCAACATTAATGTTTTTCTATATAACTCTTGTTAAACATTTTTTCTCGCTTAATACTATAGGTAATTCCTGATATATTTAAATGTTTAATATTTAATATTAAACTAGAGTCTCCTTGGTCTTTATTTTTTTTTTTGCGCCCAGACAAAGGTCCCTCCATGCGGGGAGGGTGGTGGTGAATGCTCATACATACCAATACGGCCGTCCGCATTGGTTATGTGGGACTCACGAGAGACCTACGTGCCTACCCACTAAACACCACCAGATGTTGGCTTTGGCCTCTGAGGCCTTAAAGGCGTCATCGGAAAAATGCCCTCTATGGGCTGGAAAGGGGGTTTTAGCGGAGTTCCATAAGGGAGCTCCGCGGGATATTAACACTTACGTGTAGAAGGTTGAGCTTAGTGTCATCGGAGGATGTGGTCTTTATATTTAATATTAAGACCAAGGAGACTCCTTTCTAAGCGAGGGAATCACAGGCTCGCGGACAGTGCGTGCGTCTTCCCGCGTCCTGACAGATTTACGGCTGCAGAGCGTAGCGGTTACGCGTCCATTGACGGCCGGTGTATTAGTTATAGTGGATTGGAATTTTTGTTTTGCCATAGGGCTCTTACACGATATACCCTAGTCTCGCATTTTACTAAGTAGCCTAAAGATTCTAAGTATAATCTTAACTAAAATTAAAATTACCTGTGTAGTTAATTTTATTATACTCGAGTTAGTAAGTAACTCAGATTAAGACGTAAATATTTTGCTGGTCATTTTGCAGATTAATAAGAGGCACACTTTGTTAGAAGACTTTATTTCTCGCATACAATCTAGAGGTACGTACTCTAGTGTTCAATCAAAATCTCCCCAAATCATAGTAACCAAGTGTATTACTTATTTGTGCACTGTAATGACGCTAAGTTAATACATGCTGAGGTTTTCATAGCTTACAATGGACTTGATGGATTTACTTGCAACATAAATCGAGGAGGATAGGGTTTATAGTCGACCAATTCGCACTTGGCCAACGCGGTGGACTATGGCCTATAACTCTCTCATTCCGAGAGAAGTCCTGTACCCAGCTTTGGGACAATAATGGGTTGTATCAGTGTTTATAGAGTTAATGAAATTGGCACTCGATATTAATGTTTGTCAAGAAATAATTGTGATTAAATCATTTACAACATGAATGGGTCTAAAACGGACAATATTGTCCAAAGGTTTTGACCGTCAACCACTTGCTAAATTCAAGTTATTTGTCTGTAACAAATCGAGTGTTGATCAATGTTGGTCGAATTCTCATCCTATTCTATAGTTTTTTTTCAAAAATTCAAAATTAGTCACAAAGTAATTCATACTATCGTAATTACTTTTACAACAAAGTGCTTATCTACATAGGTGATTGTACTCATAGAGAAATATTTACTGTAAAACTTTAATTTTTATTACTAACTTTAATATTACTTTGTAGTAGGTGCCTAAGTAGGTATATTAACAGAATATCTTTTCAATATCTGATCGACACCATACATTTTAAAAAACTATGATAAATACTACATTATATACTGTTATAAATTATTTTCTTATATCTTTTACTTACATATCTCATATTTTTCTTAGATCTTCGACAACTTTAAATTACTTAATTCTTACATAGGTATTAGTGATGCAACGAATATTAGCATTCGCATTCGCGAATATCCGCATGTTTTTAGATATTTGCATTCGCAAGAATTGGCGCGACTGTTTTGCGAATTGAATTGCATTGCTTCGCAAAAAACGTCGTCTAACCTATCCAAATTGAAATCAAACAGCAGTTTTTCTACTTAAAAACAAAAAAAACTCGCCAAATTTGTATCCTGCGGTACCCCATACCTGGAACGAAAAAAAACCAACATTTGCATTCGCGAATGTTGATATTGAATATTCGCATTCGAGAATGTCATTCATTATTTCACTAGTAGGTAGGTATATAGTTTTCCTCGCGATGTTTTACTTCACTGTAAGGCAGTGATAATTATTTTATAAGCGATTGTTTTTACAAAAACAAACCCCGGGCCCCCCCGGTTGGAATTCAAACCCCGGGCTCTCGATAGAGAACAGTCAGTTCCAACCATTAGACTATCACATCTTTTTAGCATTACACATTGTGAAACTACAATAATTTAAACTTGAACCGATCCTTGAACTTTTAGGAATGTAGGAGAAAATTCTAAACATTGACTAACGAATTATTGATTAAGATACGCCTGATTGATTAATTTCGCGATTAATTATTACTTGTCTGTTACGCTATCAGTACATTACTGAACATGCAACATTTGAAAAAGTTTCTTGATCATTTTAAGGCATACTACAATGTTAAATGTAAAAGGCATTGAATATTTAATTGATTTTTAAGACCAACTTACAAGGAAATCCTTTAAATCTTTGTTTTAATTTTTTTTATAAATGTCAATGTCAGTTTTGTGCAAACTGTATCTGTCATTCAGACATAAATAATCTTACATTCCTTTTAAGTCACCCCGAGACACACATCCACTGCACAAAAGTGCCATCATTATTTTATTAACATCATAGGTAAAAAAAAACACTTTCTACACTCATAGCCCCACAATAGGATTTTCTCCTGTGTCGTGGGTGCCATGGACACACACAAACACGAATACACAAACACCCAGACCCAGAACTAGAATCTAAACTTATCATTCAGATACTTGTCGGGCCGGGAATCGAATCCGAGACCCACTGACTCAGTCGTGTCAGTCCGATATGGTAACCGCAGCGCCACTCGGATCGTCAACTGAATAATATTACTGTCAGCCTATATCTCACATATGTAACAAGTACGTAATTATCCGAAGACAGAGTTACACACTGACATTCTTTGCTTTTCTGTTAATTTGCATAAAAACGTTGATAGACGATTTATGAGCGCGATGCGATGCAGTAACGAACGTAAATACGTCAGGATTATGAACGCCTGAATGGCTATATTAACATAACTGGCGTGTTAGAAATTGTATTCATTTCGCATTGTCAGGTCACAGTACAAGAAATCATTCTTTATGACCGTCCGCAGCGCTGCCTTCGAGATATTATATTGTTATAATGACACGAATGAACGTGTCTTTCTTGTTATAAACTAAAGAGTTAGGTGTATGTACGAAGATAGGGCTGTCGTCGATTAAATGGTCGGACAAAAATTTGGAACGGACCTTCTGATGACTGTCAATTTTTTTTTTCCAATATGTAGACATTCTACATGTAGGTAATTTTTGAATGCGACTAAGTGATAATTGAACTATAATTGTTTTTACACAAAGAGTGCGGAGGATTACTTATACTTTAGTAAATACTTTTTTCTTGACCACATACTTTCTTTGAAATACGACAAAGCTAAAGAAACTTGAAAGGACAGCAACTATAGAGAAATTAAGAATTGTGTTTGTGTTTACATTCGTTTTTAAGTTTTATTAAAAGTCTATCTAGGTCGTGTTCTTTGCACGTATTTCGTCCTATCCAAACAGGTAATATTGTCATAAACGAATATTAAAAGATTAAATGTATGTAAATTAATATTCAAGTTAAAAATCATACATATTGCTATTGCCAGTCAAATATTCAAAACTATTTCCAGAGAGCAGCTCGGAGAATATGTGACAGTTGAAAAAAAAACAAAAATTTATGGTCCCGACAAACAAAAGACAGTAATGCATCACTCGTCATAAAGGACAGATTACGTGCGACAGATTTACGAGCGACTTGCATAATAGCGGTCGCCCATTACGCACAAACGCACACTTTTACAGTTCAAAACAAGAATTTTTAACTGCAAGTTCATTGATGATTGTTCTGGTTTGGCTAAGAAAAGGTGGAGAGTATCAAAGCATTGTTTTTCTTACGGGAAGTTGCCACCCCTGGAGTGTCTCTAACAGGTGGGAAGGGGTCGCAACTAAATTGTGGTCACGTGTTACATGTGTTAGCAGTAAAACAATGATTGTGAGAGATCTACCACTTATTTTTAAATAAGATTCACTTTTTTCTTTTAATATTATCATAAGACCATCCATTACAGAAGATGCCTGAGGAACTTTGAAAGAAATAAGGCAATAGCTCGTTTCGTATATTTCTTCGTACATCAGTTACATACATTTTGCTAAATATGAAGTGGTCATTACTGTCTATAAATGTTATAAGCATATCCGTATGGAAGGAGTGCTAAGATAATATTTGATGAGACATAGGTAAATTTAAGTCCTAACTACGAATAACCACAAGTCATTCCAAAACATGCTCCTGCTTAAAATAATATAAAACCATTGACACAACAAAAATTACTAAGTTGTGCAAAGTTTAAATCATTAAAATATTCAAAACCATTTCATTATTACTACTTATGACGTAGCTAAAAAATAAAATTTACGACACACCAGACAATGGCAGTAATGCATCACTCGTCATAAAGCACAGATTACGTGCGACAGATTTACGAGCGACTTGCATAATAGTGGCCGATGGTGCATAATGGACTAACAAAAAACTTTCACTTGGTCGTCCGTACCCACGATGCTGAGATGAGGTTAGAAATCGCATTTCTGGGTTGAGACGATGGTTGGACTTTTCCCTTGTATATATATATTTTTATACTTATGTATTTAAAGGAAATACGTTAATTAAATATTATATTAATTACTTTTCGTAGCGTAGAGATTAGCAATAAGGACAATGTAATGTCATGTAATAACAACAATTTAAAAAAAAAATCAAATTTAATCCTATGTCTATCACACTGAAATTATAGTGACCGTTTATTTACCTACACATAGTGTTGCCTCTGAGGAAAATTCAAATGTAAGAAAAAAATGTTTTGTGTATCCTTCATCATCTCATCTGCATCATGTGTCTAATCATTGTCAGTCAATTAATATGTGCATACTTAGTATTAGTATTGCTGGAAGTAACTATAGCCTAACCAGGTCATAAAGGCAATTTGTCTCGAAAAATCCCATATTAATTAGACACGAATAGCATTCAGAGAGATTTATACGATACACGCTTAATTATTTTCAAACGTTTACAAGTAAGGTAATAAATTACCTGATTGCACAATTACGAATTGAGTAACATCAGCCAAAAGCAATGAATTAATGTCCTTTATGTATGTTCATTTTCTGGGATATGCGATTAATTAGTATTTATTTGCCTTTTGTAATTACGTACTAATATAACTTTAACCTTTAACCTTTTACTTGACGTATATTAAGGAGCCTGGACCTCCCTCTTGAACACGAAAGTAATATAATCCTTTGTTTTTTTTTTTCTCGAATTTGTGAAGTCTATCCATTTAACAACCGAATATAGCATAAGGTAGGAAAAATATGTGAAAAAAATATATGGCTAATCATTTCCTTTCTTGCCTTAGGAACATTGTTGTATCCAAAAATTAATAATATGGGGATAAAATACATAATATTGATATATGATATTGAAATAGCGGTTAAATAAAACCGCTATTTCAATATCTTTTAAAATTACATACTTGATTCAATATTAAATTTAAAAATTCAAAGATGTATCCCGAAGCATTATTAGCATGCATCCATGTTTTTTTTTCGTCTTTAATGTAGCAAAAATATAAAAAAATACATTACTTCAAATAAAGATGTTATTTTATGATCCCTTAATTCGAATCTCGTTATATGTACCCATAAGTCGCTCAAAAATAGACGTGCGTGAGTTTAGAATATAATATCAGCTAATTAATAATAAATCAACGGGCGGATTACCCGTGACGTGGCCGGGACAAATGTTTCCGGTGAACGAGGGGCTTTTATTATTTTCATTATTTTTATTTACCAAATAAAAATTTATGGACAGGCAGACCGCCTTCCGAGAGATTTAGCGAGTGTGTCATAGACTCGGGAGCTGAAAACTCGATCTGCTTTGAAATATGAACGGTTTTAATGGTTCCGCGGTGTACGTCCGAAGGTTCGTTGATATATCGCCGTATTTGTATTATCGAAATGAATTCGTTTTGTTGTGACCGAGTGGCTCAGTTGTGTGATACATTATATACATTTATTTAAATACCCTACCTGTCCACATTTTTCGTTCCAGTCGGACGACATAACTCGAATAGAGACTGTTTTCTATTAATTACGTGAAATGATGTTTTAATGCCGTCTAATGTAAATACCGAGAATGTCCTCTATGTTCCAATACCTGTTTCCTCATTTAGTAGGTTTCGGCCGAAAAAACGCGCAGATGTTTTTAAGCAATATCACCACAAACTAATGTGAAGTCATAAAATAGCAGGCGGCAATTCATTCATTATGAGCATTAAAAGTGCATTCATATTTGCGGCATCAGTTTGCAGCGCAAAAAGAGGAGCGCACAGACAAAATGTGCGATCGATTATTGGATACGGATAATGATATTTACAACGTTTAATATATAACAATTATTGCAAACGATAGTTGCGCTACAATCGCTTATTGGACAGAGAAAGAAACACTATCTGGCTCAATTTATCTACAGCTGGCTAGCAACAGACACACGCACCGACAATAAGTTGTATTACAAGGCTGAGTACAAATTTAGTCGTCCTCCCACTCGACTCCGCTCGATTATTTATAATAAAGCCTTTTTATACATTTTGTTTCCGATTCAACATAAATAAGATATGTTATTTAAAGCCAATATATCACTTGACAGGTGGTAGGCAGGCCTGTTCGATCCGATTCCCCGATTAATACCTAATCCCTCAATTGATAGGGTCGATATTCGTGCCGTGAGCTGCTCAGGTCGTCGGGTCGTAGCAGACGTTTCATAAGATTTATACATATATCAAAGTAAGGCTTTGTGTGAATGTAGTGAGAGATTTTAATCAACGTCCGAATGCACGGGCAATAAGTCGGGGTCTGGCATTCGAGTCCAGGCTGTGCACAGGATGTTCGATGCGAGCAATTAAGTTGAAACGATTAATCAATAGCATATCTGAATATATCTCGCAAATATCTACACGATCTCGCTGCTGAGGGTATTTACCTAAAGTGAGAGACGTTTTGAGTTTTATAACGCGAACTCTACATCTGATGTAGAGGTCGAAAAATACTTTGTCTTATATCTGATCTTTTTATCTTTGAGTTGTAAATCCTTATTACGGTTGTTTATATAGTTATGATAACATGAAAATATATTGAATTATTTGTTACATCGATATAATCTTGGTTAATCTAAATGGGAGCAACCTGTAGGAACTGCCTAGTCCCTCTGCGGGACCAGTCGATTAATGTAATTGGAAATCTGAAACAATCGCGTCTTCGTAATGATATTGTAATTTAGTGTAATAATTTGTTACGACATAACATAAAAAGTAACTTTTTATATGTATGAACAAGTAAGCAAAATACGAAGCGAGTTTAAATCGTAAGTGTAGATAGTATAAAAATTACGGAACGACTACATCCAATGTGGTCAAGAACGGAATGAGTGACCAATAGCGAATTAGTTAGATACGCACTTCTATGCTTTAGAGGATTTTCATCTCTACTAGTTTAAATCATTTATCCTTTAAACTAATTTGAATGTTTTGGGGGTTAAGAAGTCGATTCTTTTTATTATAGTTAGATGCAGTAAAGTCTTGCCAGTAGCCCTATAAGCAATGTGAAAAACTCCAATCACTAATCCGTACTACCTTGAAATCGGGTTGGACTAGCCGATATAGCCTAAGGTCCTGGCCTTCCAGTAGTGGGTTTCAGCGCCCAGCTGTTGCACATAAAGTGTTGCAGTTAAACAAAATGAAGTACGTACGTATGCCAAGATTTAAGACCTAAGAACACGCACAGTGAAAATTTCCCTCCCATAGAACGGCGCGTTGCTCACCCGTAGAAGTAACATTATGCACGGCTATTTACAATATTGACAGGTTATATTTCGAAACACTTGCGCTGGCTTGCGTTATGATTTACGGCACTTATTAACTAAGACCGACACTATCGCGCTTTATCAGAATGTGCAATGTTTTATGCACCTTTCATAAACATGCCCATTAGCGACTTTAATGCAACTCATTTTTACTACAATATCTACGATTACCGCCATCTAGTGAGTGCGATGGGCGATAATGCGCGGTAGTTTAAGTTTTAGTAGATTTCGAGATTGTTCCTGGTAGTATAATTATGCTATCTTAGATTTCTTTTGCGATTACTTAGCATATCTGGTAGAAGATGGAGAGTGGCCATTGTGTCTCGTAAATATTAACGAGTCTAAAAGACACTTTGTTATCTCTGACGTCTAAGTTCGAATAGCTAACTATAGAAGCGCATTAGATCCAGACCATGTCAGCTCTACACTGCCAAGGACATGCACATGTGGTGGTCTTGCAGTCGAACGAAGAGTCCTACCAGCTGACTCAAAACGTTAGTAAAGCGAAGGGTAAAGACAGCAAAGGGAAGGGCGAGTGTGGCAGTGAAGTGAGTGAAGTGTTCGTTGCGTCGGCGGCTGACGCGGCGGCGAGCGCTAATCGATGCGCGCCACTGCGCTGTCTTCCGACGGCGGCCATTACGCACCTTTATGACCACCCGGCCCCGCCGCCCGGCCCCCGCACCCCGCTCTAAGGCGGCACATGACGAATCAATATGCCGCCGACCGACTCAACACTTATTTATTTGACACGATTTATTAGCCGAATGCCTGTAAACTTTTATGCGCCCCCTCTCCCCAGCGAGGGATGCTTTATGATGGACAGGGCCGTGATAAAATTCTATGTTTCTGCTGCCGTCTACGTTTATTGCGAATCGGAACAGATGTCTGGAGTGTTCGAGCCGGGGCTCTGTGGCGAAATTATTTCCGAATTTTAACGGCGCGACGTGTCTGCTTTCTGTCGGCCCAACGAGCCGCCCATCGCGCCCTCTGTTCAAACTAATAGCCCCACAACTTACCCCGTTTCCTTTTATCACAATAATCTAATAAAATGGTATAAACAAATATCACCATCAAGCATAAGTTGAAAAACCTCTGCAAATAACCTTTATCCATGATGATATGTTTGTTTGTAAATGTTAAGTCCTAAATGCTAAATGAAATTTGAACTTTTCAACGTTCATGGCACTTAGCATTCCTATTCGAGTAAATTGTTAAACTCGTTATTGTAGGTACTTAAGACGAGACAGTCATATACAAAACTTCCAAATTTATGAGCACGAATGAACTCATATATTACGTGAGTAGTTTAGTAAACTTTACTTTAACTTAATGAAATCTACTCGAGGTATAACGTATCAATTAAAAATTAACAAAATGTGTCCGTCTTTTGATACTGAAAACCAATAAGCAATAGATTACTTGCCTGTTTTCAGTTTCATCAAATGATTAGGTAGACCTTATGGTTAGTCTGCCACCGATGGTCATCTTTAATCAATCCCAGATAGGAATTAAGGTCGAAATGGAGTCGCTTACAAATGCGTTGATTCTTCAGTGGACAGTAAGACGTAGTCACCTTACAACTAGAGTTTGGTTCTTGGTGTGGAATTTAGAGGTTATATTATTATAAATCTAACCATAAATATTGACGACCTGTGTGGCGGAGCGGTTACCATACCGGTCTGACGCGCAATGGATCCCGGGTTCGATTTAGTGTTGTAAAAATTAGCGCTGAGCGTCGAGCGTCGAGCGCTGAGCCGGCGCTATTGAGCGTTTAAGGCTCGAGCGTTGAACGCTCGAGCGTTTGGGACTCGTGAGCGTTGAAGACTCGGGGGCTCGCGCTCGAGTTGCGCGCTTGAGCGTCGAAGCGTTATCATTTTTACTGGGTGTAAATCAATAATTATTTAACGAGAGGCGAACAGGTAACCGTTTTTACTATAATTTACCTTTATTTTGCTTTTCAACATCGTTCATAATTAGGGTTGCCACCCGTACTTTATTATGAAGTATTGTACTTTATTTGGAGTAATTGTACTGTATACTTTATGAGAAAAATAAAGTACGCGAAAATACTTTGTTTTCTAGGTTTAACAAAAGTGTGATTATAAGCAGTTTTGTGTGAAACATAAATTTTATCATTTCTACGTTTCATAGCTACCTTATTAAAAAATAGTAGAATATGTATATTTGGTGACCTTTTTTTTGCTCGTCAAATTTTATGTATATTTAACCTTTTTTTCGCCGACTACCACCACGTACCATTTTAGGTTCTCAACCATCTAAAGGTTTCTGGAGCTAAAAAAAACTGGGATAAAATAAATTGTACTTTATTTTGAGGCTATGTACTTTTTTTCTTTATACCTTTTATATCCAAAGTACTTTAATCGTTGAAAAAAAAGGCGGCAACCCTATTCATAATGTCATAACGAAATTTATTTAAACTTGTCAATTGAACCTGAGAGCACGAATGTTACGTTGTGGTGGAAAAATAAAGAATGACCTTTTTTGACCTGAAAATCACCTTTTTTGTTTTGTTTAGTAATTACATAAACTTTGTTAAATCGTTAATATTTTTTTTAATTTTATCTATAAATGAGGTTTAAAATACAAATAAAACTATGTGTGTCTATTACAAATATTATAAATATATATATACCATGTATAGTTACTAATAAACTGATTTGTTATTCGCATACTTTGTAAAGACTCGCGCTCGAGCGCGAGTCGAGCGTCGAGTTCGGCGCTATAATTGAGCTTTTTTACCTAAACGCTCAAGCCAGCGCTCGAGCGTTGTCGAAACGGCTCGAGTCCTGAATGGAGCGTTGCCAAGCTGCTCGAGCGTCGGCTCGAGCACTTCTAAGGTGCTCGAGCGTTGACTCGAGCGTTATAGCGCCGACTCGAGCGTATTTACAACACTAGTTCGATTCCGTCTGGGTGTTTGTGTAATCGTCTTGTGCATGTCCATGGTACTCATGAAACAAGAAAAAATCCCAGTGAGGGGCTATGAGTATAGAAAGCGTGTTTTTTTTTTTAATATGCTTCCTAATAAGTAGTTCATGGATTCACGGACTCATGTTGTGTCCTGGTTTGAAAGGTGTGGTAAAGAAAATGTACTTGTCCAAGGCGTTTTAATATAGTCCTCAGCGGGACTGTTACGGAGCGCCGTATCTGTAACCGAATTTGTTTTAAGAGTTTCGGATAATTTCGCATAGAGGAG
This sequence comes from Spicauda simplicius, assembly GCA_949699795.1. Lineage (NCBI taxonomy): Eukaryota > Metazoa > Arthropoda > Insecta > Lepidoptera > Hesperiidae > Spicauda > Spicauda simplicius. The sequence continues at coordinate 21,770,980 of OX453063.1, forward strand.
GAACCTAAGTCAAACATGTTTTAGTCAATAATACCTAATATTGATTAGATAATAACTGATACGACTTATTGTAATAGCAAGTGGATACATAAAAAAATTAAATGAAGTAAATGAATTTGATTTTTAATTTCGTAACCGATACTATCCGAAAGTGTCGGATAATCCGAAATAATTTTATATCCAAATTCGTATCCAGATCTGAAATTTCATATCCATAACAACCCTAGTCCTCGGGAGTAGCAACGCATCTGTGTTTGAGTTCAGATGGAACCTATGTTCTATATGAAGTTGCTTACATTTGTGCATGGGCGGCAGTTACCACTTCCCATCAGGTGGACTGCATGCTCGTTTGCTACTTCAGTCAGATAAAAATAAAAGATAAGATAAAATCTTATCTGACACAGGTCCATTGGGTTGGCACCCTCTTACTATTTTACGTATACTTCTCCTATAATATGTACAAAATATCCAGAGAAAATTATAATCGTGTACTTCATGTACGAACCCAGTCATTATTAAAACACATACTAATCCGACCACCCCGGTGCACCTTTGTCTTTAAGCAAGCCCCTCTATGGCATTCAATTCGCATTCGCTTCATTAATTACTTAGAATTTTATTTCGCCGGTTGCAATTAACATTTGTTACTTTAGTCGCGGGCTGTAGACAAAATGTCGGACGGAAGTGTGTAATTTTTTCACAAATATTGCGGAAGGAAGGCGACGCTTCCTGCGGTCTGTTTAGATGGTTTTTATGCTAATCGCGAGATTCGTTGGGTTTTCTTTTAGCGCGGCAATTATTCACGGAGTGCGGTCGCGAGTCGCCCTTAAGAAATTAGCGGCAGTTGCGCTTATGTAGATCATTGTTTTGGTGAATACCAATGAGCTCGTATGAATGGAAGTCATTTTTTGAAATTTTCTTTTGTTCTTACGTTCAAATTCGGATGACAGTTATTCAAAATTTATTCCTATTGAACAGAGAACGTCAACTAGCTGCCGCCGCTTGCGAAATTGTATGCTATGGGGGAGCCGTGCAAGAAACTCGCCGTTTTTTAGGTTTTTTTTCTTTTACCTAAACCTAAACGTCTATTCGACAAAATAAAGTTGTAATTGGAATCAAAACAAAAATAAAGAAGAAATAATCTATTTTAATATACATAGAATTAACTAAATTTTTGATTAACTGTTGTTTTAAGAAGCAGAGTATCTCTTTTCCTGAAACAAATTGTCGCTTATCTATCTATAGTAAAGAGATACATTACTGTACCTATCCGTGATAGATATAGTGAATATTATTATTATTAACTTTAAATTCTCATACCTAAGTATGTTGTAAGAAAACAAGAATAATAGGTAGGTACATTAAAAACATTATTCTTTTCTGGACCTTTCGCTGGACAAAAAATAATCAACAGTTACTACTCTCCGATTTTCTAATTAAGCTTAGCTAGATCTAAAACTCATTTTGCTTAGTCCAGTACCGAATTATCTGCTAACGTAGAAATAATGACCAATATTCGGTGAAATATTGAGAAAACACGTGAAATGCGAGTCGCCCGGAAGGGGTGGCCATAGTTAATTTTTATGGGCAACATATGAAACATGGGCGGCGTTGTACCGCTTAATGACTCTACATAGAGTCCTCGCGTCCTCCGGAGAGATATTAAGAACTTTAGGATAAAAGTTTATACTAGTAGCTTTGTTTATTCCTAATGTATATTCGATGTAAGTACACATTAAATAAACGCTTTATAGATACTAATAATATTTCCTGTATTATGAAAGTAAATTCGAAGACTAGCGAACAAACGATCATTGAAGAAACAGACACTAAATTGATTAAATTCCTTTGGTTAAAGATTTAACTTGTAATCATCTGTGTAGACTTCTCATGCACGTTTACAAGGAAAATATAAAATGCCGAGCATATAACGTAATCGTAGCTAGTCGATGTGTTTTTTTCATACCTATAAATAATATCTTTTAAAGTTTTCAATACTTATTATATCTTCTAAATGTACATTTAGATACAGTTTGAGTATCAGGTTTAGTAAATAAAGCGTTATACATTTCTCCATTTAAATGGAAGTGTAGAAACACAAGGACAACCTAAGTACGGCTTTTAACAGAAATATTTTAGGGCAAAGTAAAAATACTTCCTACACATTTATTATATCGCCAATTAGTTTTTAAACATAAATCAGCCACATAACAATAAAATACTCATTTATAATTTGAATACCTACTTAATTTGTTTTTCCTGTAACAATAAGATATAAAATGTTTTAACTCTATTCTTGTAATATTACAGGCAACTGTTTTGTTAGTAAGTTAGAACTGCGCTATCATAGAAAGCACGTAATATAGGAAAGAGGTCCGGAAAGGGGTGGCCATAGTTAATTTTTATGGGGTAGCATATGAAGCATGGATGCCGTGTAAGCTTAATGACTCTACATAGAGATCGGACTTTAGCACAGGCGAAGGTTATTAAATTTTACGATAAAATGTTGACATTTCAATTCTAGATGACCATTTTTTCGAGTTAACGTAAAATATAAAAAGCATCGTGTCGTAAAAATTTTATAATGTCAAAATTATAAATGACACATTCTAAAACAATGAATTCTTCGAAAATGAACAAAACTGAAGTCATTTTTGTAGCGAAAAGTATCTCCTTAATTCTCAATTTTATTGTAGGTTTATTTATTTAGTGACAAATATTTTTTGTTGTTGTAAAAATGAAAACTGAAGGTAAGAATATATGATATAAATAGGAACATAGGGCGCGCGGAAGGGGATGGTCGCAGTTAATTTTTATGGAACAGCATATGGACGCAGGGTCGATATTTCAATAGAGACCTTAGTTCTTCCCTAAGACAATTTGAAAGTTAATTATTTTGGCGTCATCTGCGTCTCTCATATATTTTAAATTAAACGCCTAGCGGTATGATGACGGCAACAAATAAGATATAATGTATAATGCCATTCACATAATATTCAAACACATGTTTAATTAAATTTGTCTTAATTAGTTTTATTTTAATTTAGATTCGGTGGTACGGGTAGAGGGGACTCTTGGATTTGACTACAGATGTCTAAGGCGGTAGTGATCATTGAGCATTACTTTATATGTGCGTTCTAACCAATATAATACGATTGATATTAAGTTATATTAGAAAACCTACATCTACCTGCCTGTACTTAAAGGAGATTTCCATGTCGGTTCCATTTTATATCGGAAGTCATTAGGATGGAGTTATCTCATTGAAGATATAAGAGAAAACGGAATCCACTTATTCTCACCTCGGCAGCTGAACTGATCAATCTGTCGATTGGCTGCGCATGCAAATGCGAAACAATTCCGCGTTACCCTTCCCGCCTCGCTCCGTACTCGAATGCATAACAGACAAACAGGCTAATCCCGGCGTTATCGTAAATTGTCAGTTTATGACGTGCGGAACGACCGCGGGGGGCAGGGAGGCAGAGTTTTCTAATTTCGCCCCCTGCGCCCGTTTTGATGCGCTAATTCGTGTAAGCAGTTTCTGAACGTGCTTGTTTCGAGTTCACTTCGTCCTGACAACGCATCGATACACCCCGCGCCACCCAATCTCTGAGCTATAAAGTCGACTTTGAAACGAAACCGACTCGCGCTTACCTTGGCAAGGTTATCGTCGGCTTTTACATAGAGTTGCGCAATTTACATACATTTGTTTGTTCGGTTTTTAAATTGCGAATTAACCGTGTTAATCGCGAGTGGTGTTTTGCTAAACGCTCTGAATTAAAAGTTATTGACGCCTAGGTATGAATACGTATCGTTCGCTGAAACTTTTCAACGCTTATTGTTTTAAGCTTCGTACGGAGTGAACAAAAATGTTTTGCACAAAAAGTATACAAATGTTAATAGCATTTCGATTTAGCAGCAGCAATTATATTTAGCAATAGCAGTTCCGATAAATGTAGACGAATAGTTAGTCAAAGCTATCTTAAGGTATCTTCAAAACGACTGTTGCAAAAATATTGCGTGACAATACCCATTCCAATACAACAGCAAAATAGATGGCAAACTAATCATTTGGACAAATATGTGGAACGCACGTACCTCGCAGCCTCGGACGTGAGGCGGATATTACATTACGGCCGATCCGCATCGCATCGGCGCGGGCGCATCACCAATTAATACTCTTCATTTAATCGATTCCTTCAATTATAAGCAACTTGATATACGTTAATCCTTTTCGGCCGGCCTCTGAGCCTCCCCGGGATATTCTTGGCTATAATTACGTGGGAGGCGACCTCTATTGACAAGTATTGATGTTTTTAATCTGATGTTAGGATAAGACATTAGTATGCGCGTCCGTCCGTCCGCGTGTTGATTTGTGGCCGGCCGGCTCATTGGCTCGTAATTATTGGATTTCGGCGGTATATTTATTGGCATTTCTTCTCAGTCGCCTTGATTTATCATTGGGCTGTCGTTCCAGAAATTATTGCGCGTTGCTACGTTCGTCTGTTGAATGTTTTTTTTTTGTTTATTAACGCCGAATCCCAGAGGTGGAGGCAATACGTCATGTTTCAATACGTTACGCGTTAGGACACATGATCACCTCCATTAAGGCGCGTCTCCCGACGGATTAGCGCCGTCAACGCGTCGAGTAATGAGATGGCGAAAATATTGGAAATATCGCGACAATAATAAAGGTGTAATAGGGAGATGGGACGCAGCTGGGCGCCGCCGCCAGGGGCGCTGCCGGCACGTGAACCTAACAATTGAACGTGAACCATTTTTAAATAATCACTTATCTGTGAATATGTTTTTCATCTATCTTGCTAAGTTTTTTACACCACAGACTGATAATGAGTTCCAAAATTAATTTAGGTTTAAATTATTTATGTATTTCGTTTACTCGTAGATATTGTAATTGCGTCTTCCTGTTTTCTTAACTTTTTTATGGGTTGCGTTTTATAACCATTAATACCTATAAACACTATTAATAGCGTTCAAAATTGTTAACAGCAAGCCTTAACTACATACTCAATTCAATTATTTTATCAGAAATTTAAAGTTTTATAGTTATAATAATTCGTTTTATCGCAATAGTTACTATTAGAAGAAAACGTTACTTTGTATCATTATTAACGAACTAAAATAATTAAACTTCAATTTATGTTAAATTATATCAATTAAAAAATACCTGATAACTTAATTTAGATAGTCAGTTATTAAATTTTAAAATTAATAAAGTATTATTATTTACCAATAATCGTTACGTACTTAGTGTACCTTTCTGAAGATAATTTAATTTAAATAAATCGTGTTTTGATATGCATAATATTTGCACATTCGTCATAGTTAGGGTAGATTATTATATCTACTATACATTTCCAAATTTCGTGACAGTAAAAAATAGTACGTACCTAAAACTACATCATACTTTATTTTAAATATTGATTTCTTAATTCACGTAAACAACAAACTCTAAATTTCCAAATCACGTTTATTAATAGCAAATTATTTGACACTAGGACAGCAAATATATAACATTTTTATTTCAATGAAAATGCCTCTTCTATTTATTCCTTTTTTAAATTATGAAAACAAACTCTCGTAGGATAACTTACCTAGATTAAAAATATATTCTCACTAGCGCGCCAAAATGATGGATCAACGTCATGTGCGGGTTTTCTTTTTAAAACGCAAACAAAGACGCGGGAAAATTGCATCCAGCCAACATCAGCTAATTCCCTTGCCAATCATCCGCTGAAGTCAATTTTCAATTTTCTCCGTTAATAAGCACGTCAGCTCGCGCCGCCGACAATACGCCAGCTTTTTATTTTATTGTATCTAAGTATATTCAATATGTAAGACGGGCGACATTTTTACACATTTTGCAACATTTTTAATTTTGCACGAAAATGTAGATGATAGAAATTTAGGTCTGCTTTGTGTTCAAATAACATTTATTTTCATTTACTATTACTACTTTATAAATTATTTTATAATTAAGACACATATCGATGTGTAATAAATCTTACTGCATTTAGGAAAAATGAATTTTCAGATTAAAATATAAATTACTGAAAATTATGTCGAACGATGTTTTAAAAATACATATACCTACTTATGAACATGGCAAATAGATAACGGATAAAGAATATCTAAGTAACGGGTAGTCACAATATGCAATTTTTTAATTTCTTTCTGCCGATATTTCGACCCAGTTGCATGGACCGTGGTCCGTGACCACGTCGAAATATCGGCACAAAGAAATTAAAAAATCGCATTTCGTGAGTTAGTACCCGTTACATAATGAAATGAGTGAAATACTAATCGCATACGTTTAGAAAAGAACTTCTTGTCTGAACTAAATGCAATTGTAATACACCTGAGTGTCACTGATTTGCTTACAATGATAACGAATCTTACTCATAATTTCGAATTCTCTGACAAGAGCAGAGTGGCGCAGTGGAAGCGTGCTGGGCCCATAACCCAGAGGTCCGTGGATCGAAACCACGCTCTGCTAGAACAACTTTTTTTGCATTTAATTTCAATAATTTTAAAGCTCTTTAAAATTGTTACACTAATTATTACTTTTTTTTTAATCATTTGTTTGTAACATTTTTTTTTTATAAATCTTTTAACATTATTGTTTCATCAAATTATTTCTATCAAATCTTATAATTTGTCACAATGATGAATAAAAATAACTGTTTAACCATTGGTTAAATCCTGTAATTGTTTAGTTTATTTTTATAATATTGTATTGCATTTTTATCTTATGGAAACTGAGCCGTATCGTAACTTACAATAACGTTACCTGTAACGCCATCTGTTGGCAATGCTCGGTAAACTAAGATTGAGACTATGGGAAGCTAGTTCTGCTATGAAGTTTCTCAAAGGCGTCAAACGTTTTATGTGATCAATTGAATGTTATTTTCCAAATATACTGGATTATTAATTCAAATTGGAAATTAACCATCACTTAACCGTAGTACAGTAACCATAAATTTCAAAGTCGCTTAAAAAAAGAGATGGATCAACTAACCAAAACTTTAAATTTACCTCTAAATCTTCAAGCACGATGTTTTAGTATTGAATATTTTTTTTATTTGATTGAAGTAGCAAACGAGCATGCAGTCCACCTAATGGCAAGTGGTCACTGCCGCCCATGGACGTCTGTAAGCAACTTTAAATAGAACATGGGTGCTATCTGAAGTCAATCACAGATGCTTTGGCAGTCCCGAGGACTACGATGGTCGCCTCATATAAAAGTGTACCGGCAACCACACCCTTCTATCGAAACGCAATAAATGCTTCACGCTAGAAATGGCGGTGGTACTTCCCGATGGAACTACATTGGTTTTACCACCTGTGCTAGTGATGTACCCAATATTTGCAATCGCATCCGCGGATATTCGCATGTTTTAACATATTCACATTTACAAGGATTGTGGAAATGTTTTGCGAATATGGAACTAAACGACCAAGAAATAGGTCGCCAAATCTGCATTTTACCTAAATTAAATATTAACAAAATGATATTTAAAAGGTACTTTTTTATTGTTTTCCCTCTAGTGTAAAGTTGCATTTTTCGAGATACAACAAAATTGTTTTCTCTCGTCGATACACGGTACACGCTAATAAATATGATTGCATTTTCATATTTTACATTTACCTAATGCTTTTGATGCAGCTTGCACCATGGCCAGTGCTCAATGATATCGACGTACGACGTACGACGTATATTATCTATCATCTACTAAGTACATTTAGAAAGAACTGTACCAAAAAAGTCCGTTACCTACCATACTAGATTAGTATTAGGTTAATAATATATATTTTTATCTACTTACATGCATTGTATGTTCTCGTTCACACAAAATATTTCCAAAAATACTTCTAACAATTTTAGTCACAACTTATGTAACTATCATAATATTTAAATATTTTACACAAATATTTACTGCGTAAGAGAATTTAATTAATTTAAAATAGTTAAACTCATGCTTTTCCCACATTTTTAAAGTTATATCGAGATATTTTTTAAAATATTAAACTAAGATTTTTAACAAACTAAAAGAATTGTTGTTTAGAAAATAGGTAAGACTAAGCAAGAATTTGTTTAAGTTTAACAAAATTAAGATAGATATACATATATATGCTCAGTAAAGTTGTTTGTGAGTGAGTGGTGCGTAATTAGTACTGCAATACTTGTGACACGCTAATTACAAATTAGAATAATCCAGATAAGTACATAAATATTAACATGTTTCTAGTATCTTTGCTTAGCGTTGGTTACCCGGGTTTGTTTAACTCACCAAGTACAAGTTGCTACAATTATTAAAATATTAGGTATATAAAATCTTCCAATACGGTATTTAAATGTAAATTGTATTCGATTCAGACTCCTTGTTTAAAGATAAAAAAGTATAAATAACCATCAGTTAAAAGTAAGCAGTAATTTTTTAACAGCAAAATAGTGTTATTTTTAATTCACATATTATTTATTTATTTAAACTTTATTATACCTTAAATATAGTACAAAAGGCGGAATTAATGCTAGAAGCATTCTCTACCAGTCAACCATTGGGCTAAGCAGAAAACATTCAAGGCGGTATATGATTAATAGTTGAAATAATGGATATACCTAATGATATTATATTATTATTATGGTAACAGATGACCTACTAAAGACTAGAAAGCGATGTACTTTCAAGGAGGAATGGGAGAGCTCAAATCCCCGCCATAGTGTACAAAGAAAAGCAACACATTCATCTTTATATAAAAAAAAAACTTTATTTACCCCTCTATAAATAAAATCCTGGATGGGCTAGTGGAGCTTCTCAAATATCAACTTTCAATATTTATTGACAATTATTATTTTCTTATACAACAAAAATAAATACAAGCCTCACAACTACTTACATAGGCACTTATTTTTAACAGTACACAAGTGCCCTAAATTCAGTGAATTATATCCATGGCCGGAATAACCGTAACTCGAATTAGACGGAAAACTACTAAATGGTTATTTTTGGTTATCAAAAGGACATTTGCATAAAATGTGGGGAAAATTCCTACGATACTTGACTGACAGGTAGTTAGATATGTATGTAAGTGGCACGTCTGTCACGGAAAACCACTCCATGTGTCACACTTAATTGAAATATAAATAACTAGAGCAAACATTAATTAGACAATGCGTTACGAAATTCTTGTTGCTATTTTTGTCTTTGATAACGAAACAATTGGGTGTTTTTTAGGGTTGCGTACTCAAAGAGCAAAAATGAGTTACATTTTCGCCCACTTACTAACCGTTTATTAAGCCTTCGTTGTCTGTCCATCCGTCGCAGTGCTTTATCTCTCTATGTTGGCACCTTAATAGACAGACACTTGAAATTTTCGCAGAGTAGATCACCGAGAAAAAAGTTAAAAATACAATGGATCACTATAGAAAAAAATGATTTTATGATACTTTCATTGATAATTGATTTATTACTTAATGTATAATACATACATTAAAGTGTAGCGTGTTTTGTTAAACAGGCCTCATTTTTAGTAAAATGTAAGGGAAGATTCTGGAGCTAGCTTTTATTGCCATGTAAAAAATCATGATTGTAAAAAAGGAAAAGAAACAAAAAAGACAAACCCGCTGAGTTTCTTGCCGGATCTTTTCAGTTGAGGTCGTGTTCCGATCCGGTGGTAGTGTAAGAAAAAAACTGTAATTGACAGTGCGTTAAGTGCCCCGACAGGTCTATCCAAAATATAGACATTTCATTTCATTTCAATATAATGTTACGAAAAACAATACTAAAAAATATAAAAAAATATATTTGATAGTACGCAATCCAACATTCGCTTTCGACTCGCACTTTGCCATTTTTTAAATTCGAAGTAGGTAACAAACGTGCACTCCACATGATTCAAAGTAGTCACAACTGCCTTTTCGAGTAGATATATGTGTAACCTAGTGGCGATATTAAAATATTACATGATTTCAGCCACTAAACCTACATTTTAGAACTAAATTTGAAGTCTTAACTAATGTTAGTCTGCGTCCCTGTAGATCCGGGATCGGGACTACGGTATCTCCTGCCTGTCGTTAGAGGCGACTAAAAGGGGGCTTCCGGGGTTGCGAGCTTCTTGGCTTGAGTGGAAGCTCGAACCGTCCTGCTAGGCATCGCTCCCACATCGTCGGGCACATTTTGAAGGTTTCTCCTCGAGAACAAAAAATAAGAACTTCAAACTCATTTTTTATTACCGGTTACCTTACCGGTCTGACGCGCAATGAGTCCCGGGTTCGATTCCCTGCCAAACAGGTATCTGAATGATGAGTTTAGATTCCTGTTCTAGGTCTGGATGTGGGTGTGTATTCGTCTTGTGTGTGTGTCCATGGTACCCACAACACAGGAGAAAATCCTGCTGTGGGGCTATGAGTATAGAAAGCGTGTTGGACGGCAGTGACCAATTACCATTTATTTACCGATGTACAATATACTTACTCGTTTCTTCCTGAGTTATTATAATAAAATCCGTAACCAACAATAATTTATCCACGCACCCATAGAGTGGTACTCACAAACAAATAGAAATAACTTATTAAGGCATTGTTCATATGTGTGTGCAGGATCTGGGCAAGTCGGACTACCCCGCTTTAAGGGCGGTAATCGCCCTATTTGCATAAACAGACACACTTGTCTATTGAGTGGTGATAAATATTGCTATATTATTTGCAATTCCTATACTCCATATTATTTCCTATAGTTACAGTGAAGGATATATTTTCCTTCTGCATTCAATGTCTGAGATTTCATTAAGCATTTGACATCAGATCTCAAAGGGAGATATCTGATGCTTAGCAATTTTGGCTAGAGATATAAGGTTTGATTTTTCGGCTCACATCACGATGAGAATTAAAAGGTTCTTACAAGAAATATTTTTGTTTTTCTGTCTTACGTTTACCCAGGAGGTACTCTATTGTACTTTATTAGAAAAGCTATGGAGACATTCTGCTGCTTTGTCCCAGGACAGGTAAGAAAGATAAATCTGTTGCCCTGCCCTAAGTTCTTCATAATTATCTCGGTCTTCGGTCTCTTTCCAGTCTGCTCACCTAATAGTCACTAATGCAATAGCCACCAATTGTTCCTTCTACATCGAATGTTTATTCAAGAAACGATGAAGTAAGCCATTTCTATTCCAACTTTACAACACCTATTTCAATATCTGTAACTTTTGTTTGTCTAGCATAATCATATATTACGTAGAAATCAATGGCAAATGGAAACACCTAGGTATAACGATTCAGCAAATGAATATGTAAATCAAAGCCATTACGATTATTACGGATCGATAATAGTACATCATTTAAATAGTCAATCAGTTATTGCGGCGGGGACGTGGTCGTAAATCAGTGGTGGCACAATAAACTGGTGGATTTCAATTAAACATAAATCTTGCATGACGCGCGGGTAATGGAGTCGAAACGCTCCATTCTTGAGGGAGCGATTTTCTTGTATGCAATTATCTGTCTATGCTGCGTCTGTGTGCTCTGCCATTTGCTTGTGGGGGTGACTTTCAAACTGACTTCTGACTCTGAGCAAAAACAATAATCCCGTCATATTTAACGTCTTTCACTGTGAGTTTGTTTTTTGTGTGAATTGTAGCGTAAATTCTGTCTCTGGTAAAATCGGGTAGGTATAGGTACCTAAGTCTGATTTTTGATAAATAGTCTTTTGATACAAAAGTTTTTAAGAAAACGAAGGTTTATTAAGAGTTTTCCGTTTTTCTATCAATTATGGCTAAAGAAGTCAATTTGGCGAAAATCAGACTTATGCCCGTTTTCAATAGGTGTATTGTACTCGGTGGTACTCAACGGTATGTATCGTATAGCCAGGTATAGCCCTGACGGCAAATCACTCCTTCTGAATCACATATGAAGTTGCATGATCTTAAATAGTTACCTCCAGCGAAATTATGTTCGACTAACAAAACTACGATTCTAGTTAAATATCCCAACTACCTAGGTAGGTACCCAACCATATTACCATCCAGAGGTAACCTCCATCATCGTTGTCGAGGGTCCTTTTGTAATTACTTAGCAGAAAACTTTGGAATCTTCCATAAAAACTAATAAAAAATCTTAATTCGATAAATAATGTTAACTAAAATTGCTGCTCTCTACATATGTCTCCTCCTCACACAATAGGTATATGTACCTATAACAAGCGAGGGACAAATGCAAATAACACCTTTAGATTACATTTAGTGAAACGACTTGTAAGTTATATATGTGCATATAAGTTTTATATACCTTTAGACATGCTAACTAAGCTCATGTCCCAGATGAAACTTTGCTTCTAATCTGCGGACGTTGGTCAATGGATGCGTCTCCGGGGATTGATTGATTCATTACTAACGTCCCGGGACACACAAAATTTTGCAAAATGCATCGATTGTCTGAAATGTCTGTTCATCTTATTGGTGTATTACATCCAGGAGGACGCAGGAAAACGGGTTATATGGCATAGCATAGGAATACTAAGCTATATAACCCTTAATTATTAACCAGTACTGTTCATGGACAGGATATATGTAATCCTACATAAATCCCTTTAAAGTGAAAGTACCTTTAAGCGAAAATGTCACCTAAATTAGTTCAGTTATTTCCATTACCCACGTAAATATGAACCAAAGAATGAACGTATGATTGACTTTCAGACAAAATTCGATCGGATTTAGTTCTGGATCTGGTTTATTGCATTCATCCATCCATCATAAGGACATGCTGCTGCATCTACTGACATATTGACATTAGATGTTCCACCTTTGTCCTCAAGAGCAGCTCATGTGTGAGTTATATCATATTTTTTAAGTTTATTTAGCTGAGTGTGTGCGCATATCTATATAAGTGTATCTGATGCTTGTGCAGGGTATTGTGAATTTTCTGTTAAATGCATTCTCATGAGTGAAGCACGGCCGGCCATTGCACATGCGTCCGTCATGCAGTTATCAGCGGCGCGCTCATCTCGGCAACAAAGGCGAGAACGCATTGCCAGTTCACGTTACCACAGATCCGTATCGGCTACAAGTATATTACCCGCACAATGGGCCGCGAGGGCCGCCTATCCGTCATTGGTTTACCCGCACTGCCATCATTACTCCGCGTCAGGCGCTTCGGCATCGACCGTCCGCGCGCGGTCATTACGCCGGCCAATCACCACGCTGCGCCGGCGCACCCCGCCGCGTTCTTTATAAGCGCATGCGCGGGAATATATCACGCGTCAACTGAAAAGGGGTTTTTACAAACGTATCTCGTATTCGTCATCGTTAACCGCGGCGGAGGCTGGCTCGCGCGGCGTCCAATAAATAATCGTGGAACTGACTTATTTATAAAGCGCGTCAGGAGGGTTGCTTTTTTAAAGTCACGTTCGACTCTTGACACGGATTTGTGGAAATTGATGCGTTCCTTATCCCCTGACCTGACGCACCTGTCGCGACGATAGTCGCCCGTAAGGCCTTGCGATAAACGTCATTTCTTTATTAGCGACGACGCGTCTATATTTGTTTTTATCGGCACTCCGTCGAGATGAGAATGAGTGAGGTTAATATTATTCATGGGTAAGTACTTAACGACAAGACGGACGATATACGCGCAGAGCTTAATAGGAGCGTATAAGGATAAAATAAACCATTACGACGGACAAACGAAAGAATTATTTGTCTGTATGACGACTTCCCGGGGAGCTCCGTACTTGATTATGGACGATCTCAATTTACGGCTTTAAAACTTAGGGGACATCGTGCACAGCCTGCGAAGTGCCAGGCGATTTATTTATGAAGCAAATATCAGCATGATGGCGATATTGTTTCTGCGTATGCGTCACCACTACCATCGACTCATAATAAAAGTCGACGGGTGTATAGTTCCTCCGGTACATTGTGCAGGTGACTGATTCATAAAGTTGCGATGCAGGTGAGGGTAGGGGTTAGTTCAATGGATGAGCTGTGGTTAAACATGCACTCATCCTTCTTCAGATTGTTATCGATTGCCAGCAGTTAAGACTTGTTGTAAGTTTTATGGACAGTTCGTAGACATCCCGCACAAGTTACGTGGTGAGACATGACACTAAAAGCAAGTTAGGTAGAGTGTGTTAATGTGTTTTCTTTGTGGTGCGAGACCGCTCTACATTTGAAGGTGTCAGAACCAGTGTAGTTCGGCCAGAGAAGTACCACTGCCACACCTATTTCTAGCGTGAAGAATTTTGTGCATTTGGATGGATGGGTATGGTTGCCGGCACACGGTATGAGGGGACCAACATAGTCCTCGGGAATAGCAACGCATCTGTTATTGACTCCAGATAGAACTCATGTCCTGTATGAAATTGATTAAAGATGTCCATGAGCGGCAGTGACCTCTTACCATCAGGTGGACTGCATGCTCGTTTGCTACTTCAGTCAGATAAAAAAATATAAGACATAAAAACAATTGCCTACCACAAATCATTGAAAGTGACATACTTACACAACTGAAAAAATTAATTATTAATGCTTAACATCATAACTAAACGAGTACCTCAATAAGTGTTGCAACTTGCAACAAAATAAAAAGAGTTAGTATTTTATTTCTTTCATAAATACCTAGGACAGGAATGTTAATTAAACTTGATCACACTGTATTCGTAGCTATACAAATGTATATCAAAGGATTAATTTATGTACTACAAATAATAACTTAAAAATTCAAAAACACCACCGCAAGTATGGATGTCAGCAAGCCAAAAAGCGATACACCACGAATTCTGTGGCCTTAATGAAAACGGGGATAAGATTGTTTCTTTCCATTTTGAATTCCACCAAAATTGTAAAAAAACTCAGATTTAACTTTTGATTTAATTCCATTAGGTATACCTATCAGGTATAAAAATATGTATTTTGTAAGAAAAATGGATACCTATCTTTCTATAGGTTTTTAGATCCTATAGGATTAAGGCTTAGGATAGGTTTTTATGGGTCCTTTTCAATAGGCTATTCAAAAGTCAGTTACGAAAATCAAAGTTATACCTTTTTCTAAGGTCCTAATATTCTAATTTTTATTTATAAACACTGAAAGTCTACGCCTGTAACAATTTATTAATCTGTTAAATTTCTTCCTAGGCATAATTGGCAGTAAACAATTCCAGAATTATCAGAGGCGAATGATTTTCAATAAATCCGCTGGGTTCCGCATAAGTCGCGCACGCAATGCGGCCATCAACAACACTTTGACCGCTCTGTCCAAGAACGCCATACCGACTTAATCAGCCATCTATAACACCTTTACACCGCTTGTTCTGTACTCCGTTTGTCATTTTGAAACGCATTTATCCAAGCTGGTACTCAGACTTAAACATATTGGCTAATCCTAAACTAAGTTGAAGTTGCGCCTTTACATTGTACCTTTGGACAATATATGAATGTATCAGGATACCTATGGACGATGGTAATGGAACTATTATACTATGTACGAAGACAGTATATATTCAATATCAATGAATTTGGATTTTAAAACATACATAGGACAATAGTGATATTAATTAGGATCGTCAATTTTACTTATTTTATATGTGGAAAAGTAATAATGGTTGAAACTTGCCCTCTAGATCGGGAGGTCCGAGGTTCAAACCCAGACATGCACCACTGATTTTTGTACGTATTAGAAATTAATTATCACTTTTTTTCGGTGAAGCAAAACACCGTGAAAAACCTACACACCGAGAGTTCTTTAAAAAGTTCTCAGAGGTGTGTGAAGTCCACCAATTCGCACTTGGCCAGCGCTTTGGACTATGGCCTATAACTTTCATTCCGAGAGACCCGTGCCCAGCAGTGGGACAATAATGGGTTGACGACGACGATATGGAAAAAAGTTAACACGTTATCACTTTTTAGTTATTATCTAACTTTGACGTAATCTTATCACAAAAAAATAATCCCTACAAAGTGTCTCTACATTTGCTATTGGAATGTTGTTATAATGTATCTGGAGAAAAACGAGCAAAACATATAATTTGTCGTGATCATATTTTCTTTGATGACATATATTTATTAATATTGTCAGAAGCGTACTTTCGATAGTACGTTACCTTAAACAACGCTAATAACTGAGCTGAAATCTCGGAGCACCAATAGATCATGCGGCGTTCTGACACCGCACGGGACGGTCCGGCACGTCTAATGAATCGGTCAGTCCCACGGGACGCCCGCAGACTGACTGATGCGTATACTTTACTAAGTTAGATAATCAATACAAATAAATGTGTCTGTATAAACATAATTTTCTGAATATTTTAATTTAGGTTTAATATTTTTTTTATATATATAGAGCAATGATAGCCTAATGATCGGAAATTGCTCTCTCAAACCCCCTTCAACCCCAGGCACGCACGACTGATTTTTCTAAATTATGTGCGTATCAGAAATTAATTATCACTGCTTTTTGGTGAAGGAAAACACCGTGAGAAAACCTGCACGCACGATAGGTCTTGCAAAAAAAATTCTCGGAGGTGTGTGAAGTCCACCAATCGCACTTGGCCAGCGCGGTGGACTATGGCCTAAAATTCTCTCATTCTGAGAAAAGACCTGTGCCCAGCAGTGGGACAATAATGAGTTGGCACCAAATTTTTTGAAATCATGGTTTCGCAGATATGCATGCCTCATTAACCACACCTTTAAGGCAGAAGAGAAGAGCAATGCTTAAATCTGTTGTTACTAATCGAAAATCGGTGTATCGACTGTGTAGTTGCAAACACTGTGTAGTTCGATACTGTGTCGAACTACAAATTCACATCTCATTGGTAGCAAGTATTAAAAATCTAAAAAAGCAGAAATGGAATTAGGACCAACATAACTTTTGATTCTTTTTAACTACATTTGTTTTTGAGATATTTTCATATACTCGACGCGGCTCCGAAAATGCTATACTGTGCTTTCTGTAACAAGCCGTAGGAATTTCCACCTAGGGTTGATTTTAAGTGCATTGCCACTTATATACCCAACATTTGTAAATACTATGACAGAACAGAAATGCTTTACATACTGATAAAAAGCAGAAATAGCTAATGGTTGAAGAAGCTTACGATGCGGTCATCACGTTAACTCCATATCCATTTGTGATTCCAATAAAATTAACATAAATGCCTCTGCGGTACATTAAGAAAATAGTATGGATTGACCAGTTTGTCCGTCTGTTTACGATAAGCAATATTAAATACCCACCAGCTTGGGAGGGAATCAATTATAATTCCCATTAGATTTAGGCGGGGCCGGTCGATTTATGGGCGCGCCTGAAGAATGCACCGCATAGAGCCTTGCCTTGCAACTGTTCGTAATCTACCCGCAACCATGATGTGTAATTGAAGAATTGATTAATGTGCTAATTGTAGCTTGTTCCCGGTTTTTCATAGCGTGATCTGCGAGATACTGCAGGAAAAGTTAAGACTAACTTTGATAACTTCAGATTTGTATATACTTTTTTACATCATAAACCCCTTACTATACCACAGCTGGGAAAATGTCACCTCTTAGAAAAAGCAATAAGGCCAAATTCCAAAACGCTGACCAACTGTAGATTGGTAGATTTGACAATAGTTTGAGATTTTGGCAAGATCACAAATATGAAGGTTCTCTCACGATGTGTAGACCATACCTTCACCCTTTAAATATGTTATTATTACTTAATACCCAAATAATTTTCGGAAAATCAGCACCGGATGCATATGAAGTCAAAGTTCACACTCACAACCATTTTTTTTTTATAAATCAATTTAGAAATAAGTACATTTAATTTCCATATAAAGTTACCGTCTAATTTCACCATAAACGTAGCCATAGTACGATCCTTGTCCCAGCAAGCCTGCAGCACGGCGAAGGTGGCGGATCGATGTCGGCGTCGTTATTCGGACGTCAGCCTTTGACGACGTCGCGATCCGCGCCGCTCAAACACTTCAACGGATCTCGTTCTATTGTTTGCTTATCACTTCGTTTTTTTGGAAAAAAAAAGTAGGA
This sequence comes from Spicauda simplicius, assembly GCA_949699795.1. Lineage (NCBI taxonomy): Eukaryota > Metazoa > Arthropoda > Insecta > Lepidoptera > Hesperiidae > Spicauda > Spicauda simplicius. The sequence goes on from OX453063.1 coordinate 21,789,013, forward strand.
TTTTTGACGCTGTGTATTAATAATGATGATGCAACTTTAACCAAACTGTAAATCGGTTCCTACCTGCAATAAAAGTTTTATTAAAAGATTTTTTTTTATACTTTTTGCAATTATTTTTATTACAATTTAAGAGCAATGTTCTCACAGTACCTATATGCCTATGTTACATATTTTATAACTTGAAATATAACTTATAAGGTCTAACTGTGCGACTCCGCTACAGATACACACCCAATTATCTGTCATACAGACGAAGTTTTTACTTTGTTCTGAATTCTAGAGTTTATCTAAACCAATTTTAATTTATAAATTAGTAAGGTATTCGTCACATAATTAAAATCGCCTCTACATTTAATAACATTGAAACCAGAAGTGTACCTAAACGCGGTGAAAAGAATATCTAGTAATGCATTTAAGATCTGTTTTATTATATCACATATATACTACATACATATGTATATCGTTGCTAGAATCAAACAATATCACATCAGAAAAACTCTAATTGTACAGGAAAGCCGGAAAGAATAAGACAATGCTATTTGTTTTTATGATTTTAATTAATGAAGTTAAATAATAAAAATATATTAAAGGATCATTAAGTATGCCTTTGTGATAAAACGGTATCTTTAATAATTTGAATTGTACAGTTATTCATGCAAAGTAGCGGTATGTGTCCATATCATACCTCGCTCGCTTTGGTCACATCGTTAATAGGTGGTAGAACCAGTGTATTTCGCCCGGGGAAGTACCACCGCCACACCTATTTCTAGCGTGAAGCATTTCTTGCGTTTCGATGGACACGTGTAGTTGCCGGCACACTTATATGAGAGGCGACCATCATAGTCCTCGGGAGTACCGACGCATCTGTGCTTGACTTCAGATAGAAACCACGTTCTTTATGAAGTTGCTTACAGATGTTACCTTCAGGTGGACTGCAAGATCGTTTGCTATTTCAGTCTTATAAAAAAAAACTATGTGTAAATCTAAGCCATAAACTATATGTGTGAAAATTTTCAGCGAAATCTCACCGGTAGCTTTCGCGTGAAAGAGTAACAAACATTACTCCTCACAAATTCTCGCAATTATAACAACAATAAGATTATCAAGTATTATTTAGAGATCAATGACTCTTGTTCGATTCATAAGCACAGAGTGGAATATTGGAAGAAAATGTTATATCGAAATCCATTAAAGAAAAGTATGGTCGTTATGAAGGCGGCGACTTCGCAGACGCGTGACTGACAGACGCTACACACATTCTATATGTACCCATAGCTAACAAATTTACACACAATACCCTGAGTGCACTAAGATGTTCGCAATAAAAGTAAATTTACGGTACACGATAGCGTTTGGATGCTTTTCAGATTTTCGTTCTATTGTTTTTATCAACCCACGTTTCGCCATTTCTAACATCTACGCAAAAACTCGGCTGTTTAAATACAATTTTAACCCTCTATCACAGAAGAGTCATGAAGATTCATGCCCATATTTATTAACTTATCATATCATACTAATATTATAAAGGCGACAGTTTTATGAGTGTGTATGTTTGAGAAGATTCATGCAAAGATTCATGAAGATTCATGCCCATATTTATTAATCTTATCATACTAATATTATGGAGGCGAAAGTTTGTGAGTGTGTATGTTTGTTACTTCTTCACGTCTAAACGGCTGGAGCGATTTTCATAAAAGTTGGTAGGGAGTTAGCTGACACTCTGGATTAACATACGGGCTACTTCTTACTGTGAGAAATATCTTGTTCCCACAGGACAATCGATACATCGATATTAACGCGGGCGAAGCTGCGGTCCAGCTAGTTAATATTATAAGTGCTAAATATTAGGGGATTTCATGGAAAAGCTACAAGTAGGATTTTGCTGAAATATGACACTCACATAGTTTATGACCTATATTTAAAGCGCTTAAAGGTACTGGAGCAGACGACACCGCGTGAATAACCTAGACTTATAAGTTTAGAATTCTAACATGAAGTCAGAAAATGCTTCTTTATCAAATACATAAAAAATACCTATGTATAATACGAGCACTACTGTTACGTAAAATTGAAACTAGATACATAATCTTCATAAAGTTTATTAAAGTGTATAAAATGTTAATTAAAAAGTGCATATTCATATTGTACTAAAACCAAGTATAAATTTACGATAATGTATAGATATTTTATTAAATTATTTTCTAATATTGATAATTTACTAACGTGAAATATCAAAACCGAATGGAATACTATCAATTGTCTATCCTCTGTTAACGAAAGAGGTGAAATAATTAAAAAGTACGAAGGAGGGTATAATGGTAATAACAGTGTAGGCGGCGGTGTGTCGCGTCATTTGCCAACTGTTTGTCAGCGACTGACGCCTGTCACCCGGCCACTGGCCTGACAGCGCCACTACGAGAAGTCGAACTGTCTACGACTTAAATCTTAAATGTCACTCAGAACTCGAATAATTGAGTTTCAAGATCTATCTTTGACAGTCAATTATCTTGTATCGCAATGGTTCAGACAGAATTCTGAAATATACTAAAAACTAAGGTGTAGAAGAAACTTTGCAGTGCATAAGTATGTTGACAGATTAACAAACAAAGAAAAATCCTAAATGTAGTATACACATGTTACTTTTCAAACTCGTTACAAATCATTTATAACTAAGAATTTCTTTTTGGAGTGACTTTTTTTAATTATACACAATCATTAAACACCATGTTTTGTTATTTCTTACTGAAAAAAGATTATCTACTAGTTTCACTGCAAAATCTTTCCTGGTATGGCCGGAACAAGTACTTACACAATATGTGCCATAGGCCCAAGAAATAAGAATTTCGATCCTAAAGAACTATCGGCGACCTTACTCGTAAAATGACTTAGATATGGATAACAACTAAAAAGTTAAGATAAACACGATTTTGCCTATCAAGTTACTTTCCTTAACTTGCCTTCAAGTTAAGTAGTTAAGTGCTGAGAGTTTGATACGTGCTCGTACCTCCGTGTTAAGTCGTATGTCACAATAATATCGAACCTAGAAATATTGAAATATGTCACTGCATTGCGACAACGTAGTGCAGTTCATTAAAACTTTGTTTGCGAGTTTGTAATTGATGCCCGACCTTACTTCTTGGAATGTTAAAATATAAATATGTTTTCCATTAATTAGAATATAAAGCAGTTTAAATTTCTATGATTATAACAACCTTCAACCTATTTAACTTTTATACCTCAAGTTTCGTTTATAAATTATATTGATGTCTGTCATTTTTCTTGGAATATGTAATGATTTAAATATATAAATATGTTCTGTAGCCGTTGTAGGTATTTCTTAATGATTTTATCTACGACTTTACTTAAATAGACATCGTAAATCAGTGGTAGCGTTCAATTGATGTGATTGGACAGGTGAAGCTCGCATTATTAATGAGTAGTGATTCACTTACAACTTGTCCTTATTCGCTCCTTTGTATTACTGTTGTCGATACACCCATTTGTCGACACTACTCTATAAGTAATCAGTAATTTATTATTCCAGCCATACTGCGGCAACTGCTTTGTTAAATTCCTAACAGAGTTGTCAAAGTACAAAACAATCACATTCTTCGATTTAGCTCGGAACCGCTACCGCTAATAGAGTGATAGATCGTCTTATGCAAATATCTATTGCAACAAAGTTCCGCAGTAATGAGCCCACGGCGACTTGCATACATTATCGATCAACACGAAACAAAGTACTCCGAGCTGAAATAATTCGCATTCGAAGCGTATTTTATGCCCCAGTTCGCTATGACGGCCTCCGAGACGTCACCGTTTAATATCCATGCACCACGCGATTAACGAGTTATTTCTACCCCGCGATGTCACCACCCCATCCCGCCCGCGCCATCCATCTTCCGATGTATCTTCACCCAGGGACTAATGTGCTTCCCACTTCGCAGATGCTGTCGCCGCGCGACGAAGACGATGACGACAGCCACCTGTGTATAAAGTGCAATGCAACTATCATCGGGCTCGACAACTATGTGAAGCACAGAAAAGAGAGATGCGGCAAGTCAAAAAACGAGATTAAAACCGACTTGCCTCCTATAGACCCGTTGGAACCATCGTACAGTTTGGGCGCTGACGTATTTTTCCAATCCTTGGAGTTGCAAAGCAGCGTTAAGAAGGCTTCCTTATCTCGACTTACTACATCTGCGAGTACTTCAATTTCAAAAAGTAACGTTGACAGAAAACATGCCTTGGCCATCCCGTCGACATCCAGAGAGAATCCGAGGATGAGTCCTCTAGAAACCAATTTAAGAGGTGAGGATTGGATTGGTGGACATAGTTTACGAATCGGGTGCAATGAAGATAATCAAACGAAGTTAATTAATGCAGTAGCTAGCATTAGCGGGACTGTAAAGAAAGATATTCAGCCTGTATCGTACAGTATAGGAGTGTACAACGACTACAAGGGTGATGATGATTCTGAAGAGTCTGAGGATACAGACGAAGAAGACGAAGAGGAGACTGGACACAGCAGTAAATGGAAACCTCCTCCGAACTACACCGGTGGAAAATGGAGACCGGCTTCTCCTGAACATGAGGAATGGGATATTAGAGACGAACAGGAGCATACGGGAGGAAAGTGGAAACCACTAATCGTCACGGAAGGAAATGATCGTGATGATGACTATGATGCTCCTCCGCCAGATCATACTAAAGGAAAATGGGTTCCAGGAGCACACGAAAAAATGCAAATAATGCAAACTACTATTCAAACGAAAGGAGCGGTTCAATATTGGTGTGGTCCTTGCAACAGACGGCTTGGGTCTAGAGCTATTTACGACAAACATCTCATGTCTAATTTACACAAACGGAAGGTTCTGCCGGAACAAGAGTTAGAATTTTCAGGACATCTGGAACCAATGGAGAATTTAACAGATAAAAGAACTTCTCGACCTTCCACATTCGTTAATGACAGCATATTTTATTCGCAACCTGAAAGAAAAAGACAGAAAAGTACAAAATCCTTGTCAAATGAAAAAGTACTAAAGAAGAAACGGAAACGTAAGCCTGTGTTTGTTCAGTGTCCCGGATGTAAGTCTCGTGTTAGATTACATTTAATGGGAAAGCATCTTATATCTCATTATCACTTCAGGAAAGCTGCGAATACTCAAAGTAGCGTTTACCGCCAACTTATATTAGACAACACTGACGCAATCGTCCACCAATCCCCATTTCAATGCAGTCCTTGTAAATTTTATACAAATTGGGTGTCAAATTTTATGCAGCACTGGCTATCTGAAGAGCACGAAAATAGAATAAAGTCGATGGATGGCAGATATTGGTGTTCATTTTGCAAATACGAATGTGATACGTCACAGGAAATGTTAGATCACTTGTCCAGCTCCGAGCACAGTGAAGTCATCGCTGTCATAAACAGGTCCATGCCCATAATTATTCGAAAGAAGAGTATTCTTAGATGTGAAACTTGTTTGAAAGAATTTAGATACAACATGGAAATAAAGCAACACTGTAGGCAAACTGGACATGAATTAGCCCATACAGCTTCAGACAATTATCAAGAACTGCATAAATGTCAGCATTGTCAGAAAAAGTTCAAGACTTCTTTAACTCTAGCAGCGCATCTTAAATCTAAGCATAAACAGAAGGCATTCTTCTGTCTCATGTGCGCGTTAACGTTTAAATCCTCGGAAGAGGCAAAGAAACATCGGCAAACATCTGAGCACAGAATTAAAAGGAAGGAGAATATGAAGAAACGTGGTCTACCCGTCAAGGAATGGTCGAAAAAGTGCCCTTATTGCCCGGAAGAACTCATTTTAAAAAACTTATTGGAACTAAAAGATCACATTAGAAGAGTACATCCAAGTTTCAAAAAAAGGTAGGTCCACTAATTAATGTTTATACGTTTATTTACTAGATATTTGTTTTTCATAATGTGATATTTCAGATGTCCGAAGTGCGGAAAATCATTCATCTTTTCCCAAGAAGTAAGCCATCATATAAAAGAAAACGCCTGCCAGTTCCCAAATACAAGCAACCCCAACTCCGCACTTCTTTGGAATTGTAGCCAGTGTCTCTTCACTACTGATTCTCAGGCGGAATGTTTCTTCCACGAGGTGTTACATTCCGAGCCCGTGTCAGAGATCCAGAAAGCTGGCGGAAGAATGGTTAAGAAATACCCGTGTCCGATCTGCCAAAAGACATTCATGAAACCCTCCCTACGTGCACATATACGACAACATACGTTCGAAAGACCCTTCGTATGCTCTGAATGTGGCGCAAACTTCACAAGACAATGCAGTTTGAGAAATCACATAAAAAACGAACATGAAAAGAAAAAAGTAAACTTGCCTGAACCATCGGGTATTAATGAGAGGACTGTAGAGGAACAACACACGTGCCAAAAGTGTAAAAAGAAGTTTTTCAGCAAGTAAGTAGATACTTATAAATTTTTGAGTGACCGAATGTGGTAGGTAGGTTTTTGATTTAGTATCAAAACTTCATGATTATTTTTGCAAGCGAGATCAAATGCTTGTAATCTATGAAATACTCTGAGCGGATACCATTTGGAAACACTCGGTTGTCATAATATGATACGAGAATTTTTGACACGTCATTGGTTACAGATATTTTAAACTCTTCAATGTAAGACATCTCGGACGCAATGTTGTCAAGCTATAAATCAGTTGTTGTTCGCGGTGGGCTCGGGCGGTTAACAAAAATAAACGGCACATCAAGCCGACTGTCGCGTCAACATCAATTTGTGGCAATAACTGCGCGCGCGGCGGATGCGTCCGTGTCACACGTCACACAACTCCTTCACAAATATCGGGAAACATTCATAATTTGACACGAGCGCTTTGATAGTCCGCCGGCGCGACGCATTCCGCCGCCCAGTGTTGCCAGCGATGATGTTTTTATTCCCAACTGTCATAAATTCACCCCCGGATGCCCAGTATTTTGAGCGACGCCAGATCAAAACATTAGCGTGATGCAGAAACAAGGCGATACTTGCATTTTATTGGACGCACGTGTTCGAGTTGTAACTTATGGGGATTTGCAGGTTGATGTGATGTGATTTCGCTAACTAATTATTTGCTTCGACGCGCGGTATCTTCATTTACGACCACCGAAATAACTCTACATCATTTATACATAATGTTGTAACATTTATCTCGTCAGTTCTTTGATTAAAACCCATTAAGAAATAGAGCATAATTTTTGATGCGACAGTTTGTTTTGCCCTGATTTCTATTTTTGAAATGTCTGCATATAAAACAGTTGATGAAAGACTGGAATTCATCAAAAATAAAACGCGTCAAGGGTGATTTCAAAACTGTGAACACTGATGTCGCGTGTAAATTTTCAATATTTTTAATATACATTTTCATTTATTTCCTTTAACAAAAATTAAGGATCTTCTTATTTAATCGTTAACATGAATGTTTTTAAGCATTCATGAAGTTTGTTGATTTGTGTATCGCCAACGCCGTGTAGTTACTGTCTAAGGTACCTATTTAGGTACATAACATCAATTTGAACTTTGAGAATAATACCATTGTACGAAATCATTCTTACTTTTAAGCAACGGACCCTAAAGTAATCATGCGGTACCGCAAACACATCTAGAACCCCACTTCCAGACTAAACTACTTCCAGTCGAATTGCAACCAAGTCCAAGGGTCTAAGATCTAATTCAGACCGCAGCATGAATCACCCGGGCACCTCGATAGCCCAAGTTGGGGCATATCGCGCCCATTCCCCCGCTGATGAGCCAACTTGGACAATATCTTATGCGTTATTGCCACTGCATTAATGCACTCGCCACTCTAACGCCCTCTGTCGGGAGTGTCAAGTACCAAGTGTGGAAACATTTGGTGCCCATTTGAATTTTCTCGTTTTAATAAATTACTTTCTCAATTACCTACTTTTCTATTTTCGTTTTGAAATTATCTTTTCGGTACTAAGTTATACGCAATTGTCAAAGATATTTGCTTATATTCTTCAATGAGGTAGGTACGGAGGTACCTGGTCCCTGTAGTTCCGGGACCAGAATAGGGCTAGAGTATCCTCTGCCTGTCGTAAGAGGCGACTAAAAGTCGCGTCCGGGGTTACGGACGGTAAGAGTGGGAGCTCAGACCGTCCAGCCAAGTGGCCTCGGGAAGGACGATGACATCTGAAGCCGCATGCCGTCGTAAACGCAGAGAGGCACGGTGACCATCAATCGGTCACCGGGGAAGGGCCCAAAAGAGGCATCGCGCTCAGAGGACTCCGGTTGTGGTCTGTTGGAGATCCCAGAGTCCTCCACGTAGCGTTGAGGATGGCCACGGTTTTAGTGAGGTAAAAATCGCACATAACCCGGCGTTGCTCCCACGGCGACGGGTACCTTTTGAAGGTTTCCCCCTCGATAACAAAAAAGGTACGGTGATTCTACTTTAACAGTTAAACAACGGAAATCTCTACAGTCCTAATATTTCTATCAATAATTTTAGGGTTTTCTACGAAAGCCATTCGTTATATGTTATTCCAGTGGTCCAGAGTCGTTCACCCTTTGGCATTTGACCAAGTCCTAATAGCCAAAGCACACTTTTTGTTCGTCCTAGGATCCGTCGTTCCAGCAAGGAATGCCAGCCCCCGCTCAGCACTCGTCGACTTCTCGTAATTACTCGTCCCGTATTTATCGCCTGTTTAGTAGATTTACTGCAAAATGCAGCCGAAACACCATCACGGGGACACTGCATATTTTCACATTTTTAGTTAAGTATTTATTAACTTACTTCCAAAAAGGAGGAGGTTCTCAATTCAACAGTATTTTTAATAACCTTACAACGAATCATTAAAACTTATATTTTATCTAAAGTTTAATTGTTTCTTTTTTTTTACCAACGTCAAGAAGAGTATTGCTAAATTTCTTTTTAAATTTAACCAAGGTAAATTTGCTACTAAGGTCCCTTGATATAAAAAATACCACTTTAAAAGCTTATGTGATCGGTTTCAGGTAGAGCTTTTGATGTAAGTATGTAGAGTCGGTTATAACTTATAACCATGTAACATATGTATGTCCATAAGGGACATATTTTATAATACGTATGCGTGTACTTCGTTAGGTCGCCTTCCATAGGTCTCATAAAAGTAGGTACATAATTTTAAATTGGGGGAGGGAAGGGGTATCTAAGCATAAAATAAAGTTTTACCAAAAATTGTAACGGTATTATTAATACCCGTTTAAATCAATACTATAGATAAAATATTAATGTCCATATGTTTTGAAGCAAAAGATAAAAAATAGACCTACATCCTCAGCCCATTGCTGTACAACTGTTGTCGTTTAAATGTTATTCATAAATAATTAATGCTTTATATCTATTGTTGTTTCCAGAGCATCATTCAACCAGCATTGTAAAACATGCATTAAGGACGACAAAAGATGTCCATATGAAAAATGTACCTACGTTGGAGCTACACCAGAAAGTGTTATAAGGTAGGTACTTGCCCACGGTTACAAGCCAACGGGAATGGGTTAAAGTGCATCATAATTTTTGTAGTCTTGAAAGAAACAACTGTAATCAGAGACATCGGATTATATGCACTATCAAAATGCTAAAATATGCATGCAAATATGCACTATATAAGGGTGGAATATGCAATAAACTGGTTAAATATACACAAAATATGCAATATCAAAAAACCATTTATTTATTTTTTTGGTCGTGTGTATGTCGTACGTATGACAGGAATAGCTTGAACTATGCAAAATTTGCATATATAAATATGCAAGTGCATATAATCCGATGTCAAGTAATCAGTAATCAATCAACATTAAACTTGAAACATTGCAAAATAATTCAATTGGTAGTATATTCATATATTGTTATGGATAGCACTGCCCGCCATCTATGTTTTCAGTACATTACCTCAAACCAACTTGTCAAACTTGAGAATCTGAATTTCACTTAATTTATGGAAGTTAAACTAGATGGCGTTGTTTTACATACAGATTGTTTCAGTAAACTGATCAGAGATAGAGCTAAGTTCTACTATACAATGATTTCATGATAGAATGAAATAATATCCATTTTTTTTCGTCAGGCACCTTCGCACACACGGAGAACGGCATAAACTACATGAATGTCCACTATGCCAATTTAAAACCGATCAAGCTAGTCATCTTAAGAGACATCTTGTCTGTCATAAGGGATTAAAGCCATATGGTTGTCCTCATTGCGAGTTTATATGCGGAAGTCTGGTAAGTGTCTTAGTGTTCACAATATCTGTAATATAGATCTAAATGTATATGTATTAAAAGTATACATATTGTTTTTAGGAAAATCTTCGGAAACATGTCTTCAACCGTCACTCCGGGCTTTTCCTCTACCGCTGCCATAATGAATGTGAATACCAAACTAATATGGCCACAGAATTGAAATATCATTATATTACAGTTCACGCTGACAAGTATAATATGAAGTCTGCTGCTGAGGCAGTTAAAACACATTTAATGAAAGACAAAATAAACAATTACTTAAAGTGTTGATAAGATGATAATTATGTATTCATTAATTCCTAAATAGGTGTAATTATATGAATCATATGTTATCTGAACATGAAAATAAATATATACAAATATTGTATAATACAGAATTTTACTACATGTACCTGCATTACATTTTTTACATTCTATTACACATTCTTACAATTTTTTACAATATTATTAACTGATTAACTGTAAACAGCGCCATCTGTGTTACGTTTACGTTTTCACGTATTGCAGCTGATACTATTTAATACCTACCAAGAGGTATCAACTTCTCCTATAACTAAATAACTATACCTAATTTATTTTAGTTGTCTTTAGCAATCAAATATCTTAAAGCATTTGTGTTTCACGATAATATTTATTTGATACAGTAATTTATAAAAAATAACAACGATACCAGAGATTTTCAATATAATGGCAACACTAAACCAGCAACCTTCAAATCGCCTGCCCGGCGAGCGAGGGAAAAATTAATAGATCGAATGTGGTTCGCGGTGGACGTGTTTTGTTTTTATTCAATGAAATAAAATTTCGTTGAGCCCTCATTCGTAACTCGACAATAAACTTACAGGACAATTTGTAAATAAGACATAACGTAAATATATCGTTACGTAAGCTGTGTTTACTCAGAATGACTGTGTAATATATTTAATTTTGCTGTGCAAAATTACGTGTGATATGAACCGAATTATGATTGTTTTGCACGTGTAGTGAAACGAAGTGTATAAAAATTCCAAATGTCGTTAAAGGTGAGTTAATTAATTGTAATTAAATTCAGCAATTTAAATTCAAATAAGTAAAAATGCGGTAAAACTATCCACTTTACAATAAAAACATGAAGGTAATTTGAAATTAAATTGTCGATGCTCTCTACGTTTAATTTATGATGGTTACAAATAAAAAAAGCGAATAGAAGAAAAGGTGTATGTTATCACATATTCCAATTTGCACAATAATTTTATATTCAATATTTTTAAATTGTTAATTGCCATTTTCTAAATTTACGGTTATTATCTTTAATAATCTCTCAGGAATTAAGAAAATATTTTAACATAGTCATCAACAATATTAATTTTTAAACCATTTTTAATAAACCGTTTTAACCTTACTCTAATCAAGAATTCATGTAAGTTTACTTTATTTTTATTTATGGTCTTTGAATATTATTCTTAATTAAGTTTTTATTAAATGGATTTTTTAAAAATGATTTGTAGTTCTAATTAGTTACAATTATTCCTTCTAAAAATTTTAGATAAATTAATAATTAGAAATTCTTGAAAAGATTTATTATCATAGTCCTCTAGCGATTAAATTAATGGGCCATAGTGGATATAATTTTTGTGAGATTTCTATTAAGATTTATAATGTCTTTCCCAGGTACTGGGTATGGGTATTCTTTTAGTATTGAAGCTGTTTCATAGCCAACTTTTAGGCTTATTATGAAAATGGGGGTAACAGCTTGTATGGCCTCCACAAGTTTCTACCTATACATGAGAAGGAATGAATCTGTATATGTAATCCAATTTTTAATTAGAAATTCGGTGAACGGCATAAATATATGAATATAATATATATTATGTTTTATATGAAAATGTCAGATTGGGTGGATTGTATCCTTGTTTGCTGCTTTTAATCTTATGAAAAGATTGTAATCTCTAATTCTATTTAAATAGGTGACCTGTCCATGCTTAAGCTACAATGTTTATATTATATCCGTCAGGCAAAACTACTGTTCATATAATTCTTATACTAAAACTCTCCATACTCTAAAACAAAAACTCTCCTAACTCCACATGAAGGGTCTACCCAAGGTACCTATCCACGGGGGTAACTTGGGTAGAACCTTTATGTAGAGCTATGGAGCAGTTCCACTATTTCAAAATGTTATTACTGTGAAGCCATTGATTGATCTGAAACTAATGTTTTCTGCAGATGGATGCTCTCTCACTAGCATACTATAATTGACATCGAATGACTTTTTCATTTCATTTTAATTTGCATATGCCTTTAAATTAATACTTGTTATGGTAACTTTGTTTTATTTTTTTGCCTCTAAAATTTGAAGAATGTACATTCAGATTGCAAACAAAAAATATTTTAGTTTTTTTTTAAATAATAAATGTTTATGTAACTTACCAGTTAGTGAAATGAAATTAGTACTCAGGTATTATTTTTCTTAGAATACTGTTACAAATGAAACAAGTTTAAGGAAGGGCTGTACATAGTGGCTACCTCATCTATAGAAAATTGACAATTCCTGTAAAGGAGTCCATTCCATTATCCATTAATTACGGTTGGTGACTTTGACGAATTTTCGAATTTTCTATTTTTTTTGATGAGATGTATGTCACATCGCCTCCCACCCTGCTAATCGAACCATATAATCCAGTTTTCTCATAATTTAACCCAGTTCCTAAGAGAAGGCATATAGGTACATGTTGTTAGGTCAAGACCCCGCTCTTCTGTACCTGGGATAAGATTTGCACCACCCCTCCACTACCCGTCAAAATGTCTCACGTAATTAATGGGGGACCTCTCCATAATTTCTTTAATTAAATTTGGAAAACCCTGTCTTATTAGTGAACGTGACCTTCAAACGACGGAATAATACAGCCTATTCAATAATAATAGAAAAAAATATGTGATAATTGAAAACAAGTGACAAGTCCCATATTTGGAGCGGCGGTACCAGTTCTGCAAACCAGTTAGTGCCGCGTTGCTAACGGCTGCCTGGCCTGGTACTGTCCTCTGATGTTACCTAATCTTATGAAACTAGAATTGGTATTTAATTGTAGGTCAAGATGAGTTCCAAATTTTGAAAGGGATTTTCACTAACCGGGGAAATAGGGCTTTTAGGAAATAGGTTCAACGTATGCGAAGTTTAGGAAACTTGAGCCACAAGCGAAAAAAATATAATAATTGCAAGAATAAAAACAGGGTAAAATTGCCGGAACATAAAATACATAAGTGCAAAGGTAATGGAGAAAAGATATAATAAGAGCATTAGAAAATACAAAATAACGTATAAATATTGTATAGAATTTTGATTTAAAATAATATAACTAAGTCTATAATATACGTCTTGGTTTGAATAATATGGTAAATGGGGGTACAACCCATTATTGTCCTACTTCTGGGCACGGGTCTTCTCTCAGAATGAGAGAGTATTTTTAGGCTATACTCCTCCACGCTGGCCAAGTGCGAATTGGTGGACAGTAATGTAGTAAATAGATGTATGAAATTGATAGAAACGCCAGGGTTATTAAATATAATATTGTCATCAAGATGCCTTTTCAGCTCAGTGGGTGTGGCTGGGCAACCGGTTGCAGAACTGGTATCGCCGACGGCGTTCTAAATATAGAACCACCCTCGATGCTACTGTACTCGCGAAATAAGAAATGTCCTACTTTATGAGATATAAACACTTGAACCTTTAGCTCATTGTTTTAAACGGTAAATAAAAACGTTAGACGTCATATTTGGCACTTGTATACAGTACGGCTCTAGTAGGAGAACGGGTATAAATTAGATTTTTGGCAAATTCACATGTATCAAAATGGTTAGAAACACGTAGGTATTTTGTAGATTTCTGTTTTTCTAATACCGAACTCTTTCGATAGTTTTCGTACATTTGTTTATTGGCAAATTCACATGTATAAAAATGCTTAGAAAAACGTTATGTAGATATTTAGTAGATTTCTGTTTTTCTTATAACGACATCTTTCGATAGTCTTCGTTTTAGAAAGACTGTAACTGTAAATATCCGTTTTTGTGACATTTTTGGTACAAATAGCAAAAATATTCAATATGGCAAAAATATACTCGTTTTCACTGATGCACAGATTTAAGAACGATACGCAAACGCGTTGTAGGTTCTGACGAGCCTGAAAAACAGATGCACTGAATCATTCAACCAGTCGTAAACCAAGAAAAGATTATAAGATAGTAAACATGATGATAAAAAAAAGATAATCTTCTTAATCGCAAAACTCAAACTTTAACCTAATCGTCGTATCGACCTACTTTCAAACTGAAAAATAGCATAGTAATAAAATGTTATTTTAGAAAAATGAAGAGTTAGAAATCTTTTAGAAGGTTCAAAACATTAGATGGTAGATGCTTGCGAAGTTCGGTGGAATAGTGAGGATTCCAAACTATAGAATGTTGTAACCTTTAACGAACATATTTATGAAAGGTCAGCGGCGTCCGATCTAAAGGGCAGATGACTTTTACGATGAGTCCTATCGATGAAGATAGAGATTTATGATAATTCGTTTGTGTTCGTTGAAATCGATTGCATGTAGCAAAGCTACTGGGAGCAAATAGTTAAGATATGAACAATGGAATTATCATATAACTTTAGTGTGATAACATTTATATTATAATAATTCCATAGTTAAGTTCGTGTTTTTCAATTCCACTTCTGCCTCAACTAACATGGATTTTAACCGTCGATCCTAAAATCCTAAATCGTCGAGCCCATGCTAACTTCTTTAAGCTGGTAAAAATCATTAGTTTCTGAAATTTATAATTCGCCCATAATTTGAAGGAAAATACGGTGTTTTGACTAAACTGTGTATAATTTGCTGCACAACTCATAGGTAGGCATATATGCTCTGTACGTATAAGCCCCCGTTCTGTTCAGAGGTGGGAAGTCAACGTAACACCTTAATCTTTATTTATACCAACTGTATCGTAACAATCTATAACCATTCAACTCGGCTTCAGTCCAAATTGCCCTTTATATCCCACACTTACTGATTGCTATCTTATTTAAGGGCATCTGGAATTCACACTACTGTTTTATAAACTTTCCTTGCCTTAAATAATAACATGCTTTCTACACTCATAGCCCCATAGTAGGATTTTCTCCCGTGTCTTGAGTACCATGGACGGACACACACAAGACGAATACATAAACACCCAGACCCAGAACAGCTGCGCCACGCGGGTCGACGAATAAAAATTGAAATCATGCTGAATGTGCAGGAGACTTGTTCTACTGGGTGATACAATCAGTAATTTGACGGCGGAAGTAAATATGTCACACTTATTTCTAGTGTGAAGCAGTTCTTGCGTTATGGTGGAACGATGTGATTGCCGGCTCACTTTGATATAGGGCGACCGTATTTGTCCTCGAGAGCAGCAATGCATCCGTGATTGACTTCATTTAAAACCCTTGTTCTACATGAAGTTGCTTACAGATGTCCATGGGCGGCAGTGACCACTTACCATCAGATGAACTGCAATCGTTTCCTACTTCGATCGGATAAAATTAACGAATAGGCTCTCTGGAGCTAATTAGGAGATATCTAAGTAACAGTAATTAAATTCAAATTCACTCATTAATAAAACCTACAATTCTTAATACAATATAATGGAGATTAAACCAATTTGATGCATTATGTTATATTATTTTTTTGGATTTATGTTGAAATTGCTGTACATTTGCAAAGATACAATTCTGCATATATTTATATTCATAGTTAAATGTACTTTGGATTTGCGAAATTCACGAATGCAATTCTCAAAATGATTTATTCGGAAATGGCAATTCTATATACTGAAACATTTAAACGTAAGTACATACGCATACATATTTATCACACATAAGTAAAAATTAATGTGCATTGCTGGCACGACGAGGATTCCGCACAGCACACGCTCGAGTACTGCCCAGCTTGGGAGTCTCAGCGGCGGACCTCGCACAAAAGGTTGGAGCGGACCTTTCTCCGGCGGTCGTCGTTGCGGCGATGGTTCAGTGGCGAGAGGCCTGGAACGGCATGATCACCTTCTGCGAGGACGGCATGTTAGCGAAGGGAGACGCCGAAAGGGCCAGAGAGCGCACTGAACCCGCTCGGAGAAGGAACCCTTAAAAAGCCTACATAAACCTGCGTCGCTCCTACGGTGTCGGGTACCTTTTGAAGGTTTCTCACTCGATAACAAAAAAAAAGTAAGAATGAATGTATTTCTGCTTATTTTCACTACAACAAAAAGACATTAAAAACAAGTGCTATGCTTGTGATACCATAAGTCATCGTGATAAATTCAATATGAGCTTTCTCGTACATTTATCAATGTTCCGTAGCTGTTTTAGGTCATCTAAATATACGGACTATTTCCATTCACTACCGCTGCGGTGTCTACAGTCGTAAACGCCGTATGTCTGGAATAACACACCCCGTCTCGACTAGGGTTTCTAATATTTTCGTTTTAGCAGGATACTAGCATTAAAATCTTGTTCGTCTAATAAAAAAAAATCCGATAAATAATTTTCCTTCAAGTTTTAAGTGTGCTATATTCATTATTATCTGAATGAAATGCCTATTATTACGATAGGCATCAAAAGAAGCCATTTCCTACTATACGGATCGTATGGTATACAGTTTCTGAATACACTGTTATCTTCTCTTTAACCAGGATCATCTATATCTTAATACGTTAAATGTGGCATATAATAAACATAACAATTGTTGCTTATCCAGCTTTCACGATGTTCCTGAATCGTCTGAACTTATTTAACCCCGTTTAATGAATCTATGAATATTTTACGTGCGATCGATGAATACAACGAACCGATCACGGTAACGACAATTCAATTATAGTCGTCCCAAAATTTGCATGGCTCCGCGAGGCAATACTACTCTTTTCATAACGCCCGGGGTAGACGCAGACCGTTCTCCCAAAGTAAACGTTTCAAATGAACGGGGGCTAATTCTGCTTCCACTACGCTATTGCGGGCTCGTGCGAGTGCGAAATGACGAGATTTATTAGTCTGTGGTTCCATGAATATTTTACACGCGTTCGATGCGAGGCAGAGACGAATGGTCGAGATTTTTGTTGTTTCCAGAGATTTCGTGAATTTGCTTGGTTTTGGTATCCGGTGCGTGAGCGTTGGTGCGTGTCTGAGATTTGAAATGTTTGGAGTATGTGCTAAAAATGCTCTTATTCGTTGTTCTTTCTTGTTTTTTTTTTGAAATACCCACATCTCATATTTATATGATGACCAGCTTAGTCTTGGGGAGTAGCAACACATATATGATGAACTTCAGATAGTAGCCTTGATCCGTATGCAGTTGCTTACTGTCCATGGGCGGCATATCCTATCATATACTTCCTTATATTTATAGTGAATCCACATATTACCTCCCTCGTAAGTTATTGAAAGATACCGGCATCATACGTGTCCTAGCCCTTCCTTATTTAGAGGGAAATCGAGCTATCAATCTCTAGCAATAGGTCACCTACTGACTACCTTCTTGTTTCTATCGCCATATAGGTCTAGAATTATAGATGATTGACCCTTTTGACTCATGACGTAATGCGTGTAGGAATGAAGCAGGTGTACATAAATATCGTATGCATTGGCAATAACGAGTTATTTTAGTTTACAGTGGTACACGACGTATATGAATACTAAAATTTCTTGATAAAAGTTCACCTGATGTTGTATATTATTATTGCTGGTCATGTCAATCTTTAACCACCTCTAAATAAATATACTCAATAGGCCAATAGGTCAACCATCTTACACGAGGTCGATCAAGATGGATTGTAGCCCCTGATAACATAAGTTGGAATGCCTCTTGAAGCAACCATGCTGAAGGTTAAGAATTCATTTTAACTCAAAAAATATAATATGGACATTTACAGTTTTGATCTAATTTCAAAAAAATTCACGTCAATTCACCATCAATTTGTATTTCCTTTTGGCTTGGTACTTCATCGTCATGCGGGTTGCTGTCCTCGGTATAGTCGGTACCCATATTTAGAGAGAGATCGACGTGCGATTTCTAAACATCACAGACAGACTGGGTATAAGGGTCACGTCGTTAACTGATTGAACCGATTGGATTAAGTACTGAATTCTTTTTTTATTTTCTATTATTTTTCTATTGATAATAAAGTAATTCGGTAGAGTATAGAATAACGTTTTTAACAACCGAACTTCAGGACTTCCAAAAAGTAAATTCTTAGGTTTTGTTACGCGCACTTATTTGCTGTAAAAAACATTGTATAAAAACTGTTTCCAGCTGAACCTCATTTGGCATTCAGTTCGGTAGTCATAAGATCCAACTAAGAATAACTGCGAAGTGCTTGGATTTTGTGTTATCAATCTTCACATGAGATGTTTAAATATGCAATGTATGTTACAATTGTACTGCAGATTAAATTCACTTATAGCAAAGTGAAAAATACAACTGATGATGATACACTTGATGCAAAAGAAAGGTCCCCTTTATTTGAACTTTTCAGCAATTCATTCCACTTTCCGACACTCGGTCGCGATACAATAATACGCAGAGGTTTTTGGGTTTGATCCTCGCCCAGACAGGTATTTCAATGATTAAAAGATTTCTTCCCTGTGTCCGGTTGTTTATGTATTTGTATTTGGGTGTCCGACCTTGGGTGGATGAAGCGTTATTATTATGCTAGTTTTATTTACGTGAACCGCATAATTATGTAAGTACAATTAGGCTATGTATATACTTAACATTTTGTATTTAATTCGGTGTATTATACATAAATTTCACCTCACATACAGTTATTCTCGAAATATAAATTTAATCATAATAATAATTTCTCTGAGGCAACATTACAACATAGATTTAATCTTATTGTATTGCAACGAGCATGAGAAATTCTTTTGTTCTGAACTGTTAATGAAACCTCTGATGAAATAGATTAGCGACAGATAAATAATAGCAATTTTTATATAACAGCTATATCGCTTGTCAGCAAGACATTATAATGTGGCAACTATTTAATCTCGTTTGTCCCGAATTTCATCAGTTGGAGTTGATTATTTTAATAAATAAAAGCTACATTAGGTCAGATACTATAGTTTTCTTTTATATTACTTTTATAAATCTTTTTTTTTACAAAAATGGAAATACATTCCTCTCAAAATCGCATACAATTATAGTGCAATGCCCAGTGCCACCTGAAGGTGACACCCTCCTAAAACCGGAGGGAGAGGGGGAATTTTTAGTTTTATTTTCTTTTTTACCTCTTTTATTAACTACTACTTACTGGATAAGTAGAGTAAAAATGTAAAATCTGCATTTGTCTGGCCATGGGAATGGGAGGGTTAAATCTTTTTAAACATTTTTTTGGTTTGAATGAATGTCCTGTTGTAGGCATCGCCTGCATTTAGTATTCTTTTATTTTCACTTCATTTTTTCACTAACGTTACGCGGATATTTTCTTTATTAGAGTACAGAACTTTCGTGGCAGGTGTAAGGTTTCAAAACTAAGTTCTTACTTAAAGTAGTTTCAATTTTATCATCTAATAACAATTTATTTGTCCTTTTATGCCAACGACATCAATTATCAATTTATTATATGTATACCTTGAACAAAGTCGGCAAATTGTATTAGTTACAGCATTATACCTAATTGAAAAAAAAATGGAATAAGAACAAACATTTGCATATTTAAAACTATAATGCTAAGCGTATGGTCGTTTTGAAAGTATTTTAAGAATTACTTTTTTCTCATTATGTAACATTGGCCACATAACAATTTGCTATCACTTCGCAGGTGTCACATCTATCAAGAGCTGTCAAATAGGTACATAATTAAAGTGTTTATCAACATCTATTCATCTATGAACACTAATTATTGAGTTGCAAAGGCGTCAGCATACTAATATGAAGCCACTAAGTAGTGGTGTGGATGGAGTCATGGGAACGCTTATTGTTTTACGTGGCCATAAAAAAGCCGTAACGCCAACATTATTACACTATTTACGGGTAATAACGCACGGGTAACAGCTACGGTCGACAGATAAGTCGGTCATGGCCTTTCTGTCTTGCCAGGACCAAACAAAGGGCTAGTAAAATGGGTCCTTTGAACCTAACGTCAGCTTTTCGAGTCACTTCACTGTACACCTATTAGTGTTATTTCTTGGGTTTTTCAGAAATTAATATCTCTTTAAATTTTGTTTCTTTTATGATAGTAGTACCCAGCGATCTTCGTTTTGCCTAAAAGTCAAAAATCTAAAATTATCAGTGTTTCACCACTATATTATGCATGTTATTATATATTAAAACCTTTCTCTTGAATTACTCTATCTATTAAAAAAAACTTCATTAAAATGCGTACCGTAATTTTAAAAATTTATGTTTTATACTATGTAGTGATTTTCTTTTTGTGGTATTGATGGAGTTATACAGTTTTCGGGCCAAGTTAATTTTATTTTATAATTCGAACAGTAGGTACGCTTTTAACAGTAGGTCACAGTCTAATGGTGAAGAACATTTATGTATACAAACAGTTGCGAGTCCTGTAGTATGTTTTATGACAATATTCAAGAACATATTGGCTTATATTTTCCTCAGTGAAAAGAAATTAACCCTTTCTTATTCTGAAAGAAACTATTTTTGTCAGCGTCATAGTAATGCGTTGTGAAAGACATCGCTTTACGTCCTCTTAACTATCTTGTACATATGTATCTGTAACTCCTTTCTACTTTTTAGCATACTTTTTAAAGTGTAGAGGCTGTTTAGAAATACCTACATACCGTATGAGCCGTGGGTTAAGTGACACATGTCATGTGTAAATGTGAGAGGTACATTGCGCAATTTAGTGCGGAATTGTGGGACAGTCCAGTTAGAAACTTTGCGGTTTTCTAGAGAAATCAGCTATAAGTTGACCACAACATTAACATTTATATATAAAGCAAATATCTCCGACGTATTTTTATTTTAGTCATGTTAATATGCAGCATTATTCAGCATAGTTTAACTTATAGTCTTTTAACAGAGAATTCATTAATGTTTGCATTTATATATTTTTATTATCTTTATCGTTTTCTCTATATATACTAATACTAGTAATCGGTTCCTCATCTGTTATTATAGCAGTCCCACTGATAGACACTCCTCCCGGAACTTCCCGAAAGACAAATTTTAAGGTCACATTACATACACATTTCAGAACATTCTGTATTTTGTGAAAAATCTACAAGAATAAAGAAAGGTCTCCTTATAGTTTGTTCAAAAATTGATTAATTCGGTGAGTGCCTGGTACCCTAAATTTTATTCTGGGGCTCCTGTGTCGAGAGGGAGAGATAACATGAAGGGTGGCCTTTATCATTGTCATTAGGTGGCAAGTGTCATTAGACAATCATAGCTCCAGCTAATTATTTGCAACATAAATTTTCCGCTCAGTAACTACTACAATACATAACTATTTTAAAATATGAACGTCATCTTTTACATCACAGTAATGTACCGACGACCAAATCATCATTTTATTACAGCCACTTGTGACACTGGTAATAGACGCGATGACATAAGGAAGTCTTGTCTATCTAGAGTAAATTGTCGCAACCATCAGTTAAATATAATTACTGCGTTCTTAATTCGCGACGGTTGAGTGGTTGCGCAACCGGTGTAGGAACCGGTCCGTAACTGTTTGTGGGTAGCGTAAGCCGAGCACGGTTGGACTAGGACCGATGATTAGATGAATTGGTTCCCCGTTGTTTGTAAACACCACAGTGTAAAATACATTGAACTGTGGTTGTAGATTGTACACTTAGATCTTGGCCTTGTTATTGAAAGCTGATTTATTCGAGTTTAGACGGTTAAACCCTCTTTCATCCTCTTCGTGTGATTCTTTTGCTACCACTATTATACGTGATTGCATTTCATTTTCATAATAATATTGTCAAATTTCTTTCATACTAAATTCTTATCTGCTTATAAAACCTAAAAAATAAGATCATTTAAATTAAAGTTGAAAACTTCGAAACGTGAACATATCAGCATTTCAAATCTCCGATCTATCACCACCTGCCCTCTCGTGTTATATTTTCTCGTCTCGATTGGATAGTGGATTTGGTAGTATTATAAATAACCCAAATTCCCCTAAAAGATTTCGTATCTATACCAAAGTATTAACAGAATTACATATCTAGGCAACTTCAGGACAATATTATATTAAATAACTTTTTGAGTGCATCTTCTCGTTTCCTTTGGCAATGCTGCAATATATACATTTTTCGGACATGAAACATTTTCGTCGTTTCAATATACCCATTAGTTTGATTCGGTTTTGAAAGGTCACATATGACTGTTACTTGGCCGGCTGCCACCCTCTTCATGTTGATTGTTATTTAAGAGTACTTTAGTACTGTTCAGTTGGTTTACTAGTTTATTTTCTTTTTACTTGCCAGTGTTATGAGTTTTTCTAGGGTCGTAGAGGCAACCAGTGTGTTAGTTTCTAGTTTTGAGTGTTTGTTAGTTTGGCTGCCTGCCAGCTATTGTATTATGTCTTGGAATAGTACTGTTCTGTTGTTCTTTTCTCTCGCAATGACTGGCTTCTGACTTTATGCCTGTTTTCCCTGTTCGCTATTAAGCCTTGTTATACTTAGCTTATTAAACCTTGATCCTCATTATATAACTTTGTGCGTCGTTATTTCTATTTGGAGACAGTTCCTAGAATTATAAAAGCAACGTTTGCCTTGCATCTGAAGTCTATTTCTAGTTTTACAATAATGATAACATTGTTTTCTCGTGTTTTCCTCGTAAACACACAAGTGTGCGAGGAAAACAGGCCTTGTAGAGCGTCACTTGTAGCGGTGGCGGGTTCAGTGGCATGTTAAATCAACTTACGTTAAGCTGTTAGCTTATGACGTAAGCGGATTATGGAGGCATAAGTACTGCGATGTTTAAGTTATGTTCGTGTACAATTACTAACTGCGACAATACATAAGAATCATCGTAATAGCGACTCACTTGCTTGTAGGTAATTTTTCTCTTTAATTTGTATTCAAGGTGAAAAGGGACTCAACTGGGACAGGAAATTGTTCAAGGTGAAAAGGAAATAATGCACCTTTTTTCCGCCACGTTAATATTGGTTCTTTTTACTATTACTTCTTAACTCTTTAAACTATTTAAAAATGTCTTTGAAGACGCTACTGGTGTTATTAAAGAGATGCATGCACAAAGCCGTAAATATAGCTTTGTTATGTCACAAATTCCTTACTGAGACCACTTGCATGGTATGCTGCAAAAATAGTGTGTCGTCAACCCATTATTGTCCCACTGCTGGACACGGGTCTTCCCTCAGAATGAGAGAGTTTAGGCCATAGTCCACCGCGCTGGCCAAGTGCGAATTAAGTGCGAGTAAACACATTAAAATCAAATAATTTTTTCTTTACAATCTAGCGCCGTTTAAAATAATGAATAATGAGGAATATGCTCCGAAATCGCAACGATGATGAAAAATAAAACATTAGGTTTTGAATACAAA
The DNA here is from genome assembly GCA_949699795.1 of Spicauda simplicius. Taxonomy (NCBI): domain Eukaryota; kingdom Metazoa; phylum Arthropoda; class Insecta; order Lepidoptera; family Hesperiidae; genus Spicauda; species Spicauda simplicius. Next base: position 21,812,825 of record OX453063.1, read on the forward strand.
TATGCCACGACTAATTTTCTGGCATTTTTAATATTACGACATTCGCATTCCTAACAAGGATTTAATTTGCTTATTTTTGCGAAGTCAGTAGAATGTTAAACGAAGTACAGAGAGGTTTGTTTGATATGTAAATGTGTGATATAAGCGAATTGTGAGGCTAAATAAATACTGGTTTCGCGGAACTGGGCTGAATAGATGTGTAGTGTATGTACTCTGTTGTCTTATGTATTTTGTTCAGTTACGGTCTAACTGATAAGATGTAAGAACCGATTTTCTACCTTCCTGTATTTTACGAAAATTAAAACAAAGGAACGGTCTAACCACACTGGAATGTGATAAAAGCAGTGTAGTTCGACCGCGGAAGTACCACCACGGATCCAAAAGTCCTCGGGAGTAGCAACGCCTCTGTGATTGACTTCAGATGGAACCCATGTTCTGTATGTTGAGTTGATTACAGATATCCATGGCCGGCAGTGACCACTTACCATCAGGTGGACTGTATGCTCGTTTGCTACTTCAATCAGATAAAAAAAAAAACAACAATAAGAATTTGATTCTATTCATGGTACAACGAGCACAAAAATATTTATATTCTTACTAGTGATGTAACAAATGACAATATTTGACATTCGCAAATGCGAATGCGATTATGAATGTCGGTTTTTTATGAGTTCTTGGTACAGGGTGCCGGAGGATATAAATTTGGCGCCGTTTTTTAGGTCAACAAATTGCAGTTCGATTTCAATATGGATAGATTTGGGGGCCTTTTTGCGAAGCAATGCAATTAAATATTCGCACTACATTCACACCAATTATTGCGAAAGCGAATGTCTAAAAACATGCGAGTATTCGCGAATGCGAATATTCGTCACATCACTAATTCATACTATATTATTGAGACTATAAATGCGAAAGTTAACCTATATTAACACTTACGATAAATATTACATTAGTAGGCGTGACCAAGCCGCGAGATAAACATAGTTAACTATCTATATATTACGAGTAATACGTGAAGCAAAGACATGTGACGCATTTTTAAATAATATGCCGCGGACGGATTAGTATGAAATTTTGCACGGTTATAGACGTAGAGAAGGAGTGCAGAATGTTTATTTTTTTTATATAACATACATAAAATCAACTAAAAACAACATAGCACACACTGCCGTGCATTTGACACAAACACATAATTAATAAACGGAATAGAACATTCAATATCTTACTATGAAAACACATAACGTCAATAAAATCAATACAATTTATTAATTGAGAAATATTCGTGGTCTTTGGACAAAATTGGAGTTTAGTTTTTTAAGTTACTAGCTCTTTACTAGCTAACGATCTATGATTTAGCTCATTAATCAAGTGTCCTACGTTAATTTTAAACCCTTAAAGCCGATATTAACAAAATGTTATCTCATTGTTACAGGTAAGGTAGAAAGGAGAGTTGCTGACCGTTACGAAATAATATTTCCTTGACCGGGTGTTAACTTTCTACACAAAGGTTCCGTTAAGACTACTTTATGCACCCACTGCAATACGCCTGAAAGTAAGATCTAAGTCTTATCTCCTATCCTTTCGTGTATTATAAACTGAATATTTTTATACAGTGTATAGATATTATCTCTACTCCTACTAGATAGTCTTCCATGAAATCAATTTCCGATACATTGACAACTTTTTTTTATCTGATTGAAGTAGCAACCGAGCATGCAGTCCATCTGATGGTAAGTGGTCACTGCCGCTCATTGACATCTGTAATCAATTTCATACAGAACATGGGTTCTATCTGAAGTCAATCACAAATGCGTTGCTACTCCCGAGGACTATGATGGTCGCCTCATATAAAAGTGTGCCGGGAACCACACCTTTCCATCGAAACGCAAGAGATGCTTCACGCTAGAAATAGGTGTGGCGGTGGTACTTCTCCGGTCGAACTACACTGGTTCTACCACCTTCAGTTCAGTGTCACTTCCAGTTCTACCACTGGTTCTACCAACTTAGACAGTTTGTAAAGATTTAGACCTTATTAAGAGCAAAGTTCGACAAAAAAAGTACCACCAACTCACTTATTTCTAGCTTGAAGAAGTTTGTGCGTTTCGGTCGAGACGTGTTATAGCAGTCACTTTCATATGAAGATATCTTAGTCCTCGGGAGTAGCAACACTTCTTCACTTGTTTTCCGATTCTATATGAATAGCTTAAAAATCTTCATAGCGACAGTGATCCGTTTACCGTCAGGCAGACTCATTTTCTACTTCAACATAACACTAACACTAACACTGTCTTTTGGTAAAAATAGTTACGGCGGTTGTTACCTCTACAGTTGAGGAGTGACATTGACTGACTTTATGCGGTCACAAACTTTGATAAGAAATACACAATTTATTTTTTATGTAGGAACGTTCTACGAAATGTCTTGTTTCCTGTTCAATAATGTAGGCTAGGCAATAAATACAATACTCTTTTCACTCGGGCCAAGGTCTTAAGCCTTTGCGAATGCGAGGAGTACTGTGTTGTAGATAGCTGTTATTTTTATAATTTATTGCAGTAATATATATCGTTAGCGATACTTTGTATGTACTGGCTGAAATTTTATGCGCCATTTCCGAGAACGGGTCACCCCTTTTAATATGTCTACGGTCTTATAACTTTATCTTTATCGGTATACGACATAACGGCAAGTTTTTATGTATTAAAGTACCAGTAATTTTTCCAAAATTGTAAATATGATCTTAGAAATTAAATTGTTCAACTTTTAAAACCTATTTAAGTCCTTTATCAAGAATTTTTGATCTGCTTTTAAAGGAAGGGTCATTCTTCGTACGCAATTTGTACGCGTCTATGTTTTGTCATTATAAATATCGACTCCACAGAAAACATTAGACATAAAATACTACCTTTACTCCTGGCATATAATTTATGAAAATATCAGCCTTGTTTAGTTACAATAGTATAGTGACAGCATTATTTACTCGATACTATGACGCAACGTGGTATGCTAAGTAGCGCCGAGGAACTTTGGCCCTGTACGGGCGCAAGGCCTCTGACTGTTATACAGAGTGAATTTTTCAAGTGTGCGTGGATAGTAAAATCCAAAGCTACGAGAATTAGGGCAGCTGGAAAAGCTGAGAGGACGGGGCCGCCGATTTAATAGATATCTGATAGTGTTTTAAAGAAAACAAGTTGTTTCCATACATTGGCCACGATAGGGCTTTTTTTTAAGTACCCACTTAAAAAAAACCCATCCTCAAGGATACCCAGCATGGGGTTGCCGGGTAAACCCCCACTGTGTTTTCTCCTCGCACCGTACGGCGGGAACACGGGCATGCTTTCGCATTCATCCGCAGACCCGTCGGTGCTTAGCCGCTTCCGTAGCCCCCCTCCCCGCGTGAAGCATGAAGCTCCTCTCCGACAGCAAGGACCGCCAGAAAACACAAAGACGGGCCTTACCTCTAAGGCTCCAATCCGCGGGCGACGGACTAACCCCGAGACTGCCAGGCAGGAGCCGTGGACATGGGCAAGCCAACACCCGCAAAGCCTGAAAGCCAACAGCCACAAAGTGATGTTTCAAGCCATGTGTGGACTATCTCACGACAAGTTTTTTTTTTATTTGACTAAAGTAGCAAACAAGCATGCAGTCCACCTGATGGTAAGTGGTCACTGCCGCCTATGGACATCTGTAATCAACTTCATACAGAATATGGGTTCCATCTGAAGTCAATCACAGATGCGTTGCTACTCCCGAGGACTATGATAGTCGCCTGATGTGAAAGTGTGCCGACAACCACACCCTTCTAACGAAACGCAAGAAATGCTTCACGCTAGAAATAGGTGTGGCGGTGGTACTTCCCCGGTCGAACTACACTGGTTCTACCACCTTGAAAAGCTTTTATGATAGAAAAATTACGATGCAACAAAATGATGGGTTTGACTAAGTACTAAGCAACACATCTTGTTAAAATATTACTTTGTAGTCTATGGAAAATCTCGCCGTTTATTGTTTTTTCTTCTCTGACATTTTTGCTCTGTGAACGTCACGAACGTTGTAAATCTTTATATAATTTTATTTAATTAAATAGTTTATCTCTACTTTCGCTGTCTAAGTTTATCACTGTTCAATGGCGATGTACAGATGTGTGATTTTTATTCAAAATAAACACGTTGGATTCCCGACCATGGACATAGACTGACGAATTTAACTAAGCGTTTTTTTTAAATTTAGCCCGATAACTCCTTTCAGCATATTTTACTATTTATTGCAGTTTTTTTATTTCTCCATCCTGTACACTGTTCGTCACAAACCTCAAAGCAGCCGATTACGTAAATAACGTGTTTTGTGTCAACCGTTCATTAATTATGTTGACGCGAGTTGGTTGAGTTAATCTTGGATATGAAAATAGTGCGATTATGATCTTATTTATAGAGGAAAATAATATAGCGGTCGAACCTTTCGCTGAAAGCCTACTGCCGGTATATGTATGTTTTATCGTTGCCATCCTGATTTGAAAAGTGTTCATGGAGAGACGACCTTTTTGGGGCTGACATTTAAACAGATTCTTGCACAAATCCATACATATGTATTTTTAAAAGGATAGTTTTGGTGTGTGGGCGTATTTTTTGGAAAAGATAAGTTTGGAGGACTGAGAATAAGTAGGTAATGATAGAAACTACTTTTTTTGTCTATATGTAAAATATATTTATAGTCGATGATGTAACATTTAGTTTTTGTTTTAATAAAATTCTTTACTGGATCAAAAGTAATCTTAATTTTTTTTAAGTTAGATCGTAATATATCATATGCAAATCTGATATTAAGGTAAATCTAATTTCAAGTTTACTAATATTACTTTTTATTAATGGTAGTGGTATTAATTGATCATGCGCAGTCAACAGCCTAAAGCATTAAATATTCATCCAAAGCACCGCACTCCTATACAACCTCACTTCACTAACCTTCAAGTTTGAAAGCCAACTTTACCAACAATGGAGTACCTTTGTCGCGTTACAAAGGACGTTCCCCCAACGAGGGGCGAATTGCAAAGCTTGTGAAAACTTCACGAAGCGTCCGTTACACGTCGGAAATGGAGCTTTTATAAAACGGTATTGATCCGACAGCTTCCGAGCTTTTAAATGTACTTTTAGAGCACTTTGATGTTTAAAATAATTGCGCCTTTTTTGCATAATCTTCTGCGTTCATTAAGATTTTATGAATTTTATATTTTAAGACAAATCCTAAAATTTTGAGTCACCAAATCCTTGCGGGATGTTATTGTTGGTGATAGGTAGGTAAAGATTAAAAGTGGCTTTGAATATTTAGAATCATCAAGGTATGTCCGACTTACTACTTAAAGAGAATTCTTCTTGCACCTATTTGACATATCTATAAGTTAATTGACTTAAATATTCAAACACAATAAGCTTTAAAATTATTAAGTTCGCTAACAAAATTTTTGTAAACAATCTTTAAACAAATTAACATGTTTGTTTACACCGATCTTTAACTCAGACCACAAGCATTACATAAAAACTGCTCATAAAAGTAACTAATTATGTTTCCTAACGTTGAAAGATTACGATCGCTACAAAGTTTTCGGGCTTACTTAGCGATATCAGAAAATAACATCAAAATACAAATTTCTTGAAGAATATAACTAAAAGCAGCTCATTACTTCATATCGTACGCTCCAGCTGTTTCGTTACGAGGATCAGATATACTTAATATTCGTGGCAATAAAGGAAGTTCTGGGCAATTTCCTCATCAACTTTTTGTATGTACTATTTCGGTGCTTCCTCTACCCACACGGACGGGCTACTAGGTATAAGTGTTTTTACTTTCCGACGTTCCGGTTTTATTAAGAAAAAATTGATTACAGACAGTTTTGTTCGGTTTAATTTATTTGCAGATGCATGCATAATAAATATATATTGTTACATTTTTTTTTTAATTATTTCTTTTAGATTCCCTTTAAGCCCTTTTAACCCTTTTAACCCTTTAAGCAGTCAGATTATAAAAAATGATTCGGTTCCACCGTTACAAATCTTCGTATCGTTAAAACTATGTCAAAATCAATTTTCCTATTTTAGGCTGAGGCCAAATAAACATTTATTTTGGTATTCTCTGTGCTAGATCTTTTGATTTTTGTAAAAATGGCTATTTAAAGTGAGAAATGGGCCATGGTTTCCTCGTAAAGTATTTTGTCTTTTTGTGCTAAACTCGGGATAAGTCAGTTGGTTCAATGAGACCATACTTTGGGCATTATGATAATAAGGAAGAAATCATATTCACTTCAGTTTATTTATGTATACCGATCACGTAAATATCAAAGGTCTGGATAACCCCGGAGCTTATTTCATTCGCCTCATAAAGTGAATGAACCATAAATTCATCTGTTATGATTTCCTTTTGACTCTGTTCGTGTAACTTCCGTAAAAGCTAAATTACGGGTGCTTTTGATGTTTTGGTCTTTTTGTTTCTATTTCATTATAAAAATCACGTTTATATTTTGCTCATGATTTTCTTTGAGTAGTCATAATTAATGTAGGTACAAGTATGTCTTATACTCATATCTTCGTATGAAATAAATTACGTACTTGATACACGTATTTTTGAAAAACACGAATCTGAAAAAAGAAAATGTTCATACAGTAGGCATGTTTATGTTATCCTGTTATGAAATACTAGCAGATCCTGCGACTTCGTTCGCGCGAATTATAAACCATCTATTATACTTTTAAGATCCATTGTTGGACATCCACCTTCCCCGTTTATTTAATAGACAACAATATATCGAACACCAAAACCAGATACTACGTTTTATTGAGCTTGCATCAGACGCATTTCCGAAAAACCTTTTAACTTTTGAAGAGTGCTTTTAATTTCCCGCAATCATACGATGTAAATGTGGACCCAGCGGCCGGAGCGAACAGTGTGAGTGGAGTAATCAGAGTGACTGAAATAACCGGATTGGGAGGAGTGACCGTTGCGAGCGGAGTGATCAGAGAGCCCAGAGTGACCGGAGTGTCGTGGAGTGACCAGAGTGACCAGAGTGACCGAAGTACCCGGAGTGACCAGAATGCCTGGAATAATCGAAGTGACCGAAGTGACCGAAAAGCCCAGAGCTATCGGAGTGCCCAGAGTACGCAGAGCGACCGTACTGACCGAAGTGCCCAGAGTGACAGGATTTCTAGGGGCGACCAAATTGCCCAGATTGCCCGGAGGGACCGAATTGTCCGGAGGGACCGGATTGCCGGGAGTGACCGAATTGCCCGGAGTAACCGATATGCCCGGAGTGACCAGATTGCCCGGATTAACCGATCCCGGATTAACCGATGTGCCCGGAGTGACCGAATTGCCCAGAGTGCTCAGATTGCCCGCAGTGACCAGATCGCCCGGAGTGACCGCATTGCCCAGACTGACCGGATTGCCCGGACAGACCGATATGCCCGGAGAGACCGGATTGCCCGAAGTGACCGGATTACCCAGAGTGCTCATATTGCGCGGAGTGACCAGATTGCCCGGAGTGACCGCATTGCCCAGAGTGCTCAGATTGCGCGGAGTGACCGCATTGCCCAGAGTGCTCAGATTGCCCGGAGTGACCGCTTTGCCCAGTGTGACCGGATTTCCCAGATTGACCGAATTGCCCGGAGAGATCGGATCGCCCAGAATGACCGAATTGCCCGGAGCGACCGAATTGCCTGGAGTGACCGGATTGCCCGGAGTGACCGAATTGCCTGTAGTGACCGATATGCCCGGAGTGACCGAATTGCCCGGAGGGACCGGATTGCCCGGAGTGTCCGAATTGCCCCGAGGGACCGGATTGTCCGGAGTGACCGATATGCCCGGAGGGACCGAATTGCCCGGAGGGACCGGATTGCTCGGAGTGACCGATATGCCGTGTGACCGAATTGCCCGGAGGGACCAGATTGCCCGGAGTGACCAGATTGCCCGGAGTGACCGAATTGCCCGGAGGGACCGATATGCCCGGAGTGACTGAATTGCCTGGAGTGACCGAATTGCCCGCAGAGACCAAATTGCCCGAAGTGACCGGATTGCCCGGAGTGTCCGAATTGCCCGGAGGGACCGGATTGCCCGGAGTGACCGATATGCCCGGAGGGACCGAAGTGCCCGGAGGGACCGGATTGCTCGGAGTGACCGATATGCCGAGTGACCGAATTGCCCGGAGGGACCAGAGTGCCCGGAGTAACCAGATTGCCCGGAGTGACCGGATTGCCCGGAGTGTACGATATGCCCGGAGGGACCGAAGTGCCCGGAGGGACCGGATTGCTCGGAGTGACCGATATGCCGAGTGACCGAATTGCCCGGAGGGACCAGAGTGCCCGGAGTAACCAGATTGCCCGGAGTGACCGAATTGCCCGGAGGGACCGATATGCCCGGAGCGACCAAATTGCCCGGAGTGACCGGATTGCCCGGAGTGACCGAATTGCCTGTAGTGACCGATATGCCCGGAGTGACCGAATTGCCCGGAGGGACCGGATTGCCCGGAGTGTCCGAATTGCCCCGAGGGACCGGATTGCCCGGAGTGACCGATATGCCCGGAGGGACCGAATTGCCCGGAGGGACCCGATTGCCCGGAGTGTCCGAATAGCCCGGAGGGACCGGATTGCCCGGAGTGACCGATATGCCCGGAGGGAACGAATTGCCCGGAGGGACCGGATTGCTCGGAGTGACCGAATGGCCTGGAGTGACCGATATTCCCGGAGTGACCGAATTGCCCGGAGGGAACGAATTGCCCGAAGGGACCGGATTGCCCGGAGTGACCATTGATTTGAGTGAGTGAGCGGAATGACCGGAATGAGCGAAATGATTGGAGTGACTGCAATGAGCGTAGGAACAGGAATGAGCGGATTGAGGGGAGTGACTGGAGTGACTAGAGTAGACTTTTTCTCTGACCGCAGGCACCATATTTAAAGTTATATAGCCTACTAGCCTTTGCCCGCGGCTTCGCTGGCGTGTAATTTAGTCTGCCATATAAAGTTTGCAAGGTGGTAGAGCAATGGTTCAACCAGGGAGGCATCACCGCCGCACCTATTTCTACCGTGAATCAGTTCTTGTGTTTCAATAGAAGGGTGTGGCTGCCGGCTCACTTTTATATGAGGCGATCATCATAGTCCTCGGGAGTAGCAACGTATCTGTGATTGACTTCAGATTGAACCCTTGCCCTACTTCCTAAGACGATTAACATACGGTATCGCTCACCGCCGTGGCAGGCGGTGAAGCGGATCTCATGTTGTATTGGGGTCTAATAAATCCGTTGATGCCTCACACACGTACCCTGACCGACCGCGCGGACCAGCTACGACTTAAACTACTGCTAATCTGACATATGTGGCGAGTTGTGTAACATTAAAGTCGGTGACGATTGAATAACATATTCACTGTTTCATTCTCATTGACCTTTTTTTTCTTTTTTGTCAAGGGAGAAACCTTCAAAAGGTACCATACGCCGTGGGAGCGATGCAGGGTTATGTGGGATTCTTATCTCACCGAGATCTTCAAAGGAACGCAACTGGAGTCCTCTGACTTCATTGCCCCATCGGGTTCCTCCCAAGTGAGCGGCTGGGCCCACCACTCCATCTGGTCTTTACAACGATATGCGACCACATGTATACCACCATCCTTCCCGGGATCGCCTGGCTGGACGGTACAAGCTCCGTCCATCCTGGCTCTCACGATAGCATGCGACTACACATGCTGACATCTTTCCCGAAATTGCTGACTGGGTGTTTCGATCTCCCAGTCTAGCCGCCCGCAACCCCGAAAGCCTCCTTTTAGATGCCTCTTACCACAGACAGGGGATACCGTAGCCTTATTTTGATCCCGGAACTACAGGGACGTCATTGACCTTTCACATTTTGCTCCGTGTTTTATAACCATTCAAATATTAATTTCATACAACTTCGTTGTATACGGCGGCGGCGCACGGCGTGTACTGCTTATCTTATATCTTCTAAACTACTTATCCAATTTACATGGTGTAAAAAGCAGATTCAATCTTTATTAGATGCTTGATTTTTTGAAATCATTTATTTTGATAAGGATTAATATTAGTTTGTATAAAACCCATGGAAACATCAACTTCATATTTTTAAAATTTTCAAAGTATAAAAAGAGTTATTGTGGGTTATACATAAAATATAGACATATGCTGTCGCGGACTTTTATGTAGATCTATGTGAGCCAAACAATCCCACGGTACATTATATTTGGATATCTTTAACGGTTTAGGCAGCGTACGCGAAGATAGCTCTCAGAGGACAACTTTTTTTGCGACTAACCTAATATTTCTCGTTATATTATAACCTAATTACAAAAAAATCGGTATAAATTATAGTCCATGTGTTATTCTGATGTATAACCTATGTATACTACTGTAAAGTTTCAACCAAATCCGTTGAGTAGTTTTTGCGTGAAAGAATAACAAACACACATACATCCATCCTCATAAAATTTCGCATTTATAATATTAGTAGGGTGCGAAGTTCTTGATATATTTATATTTGTTAAACTCGATTACCAAAACGAAATACATTTTAATTTTCTAATTTTTATACCTACTATGGAAGTGGCAAATGAGGATAAGTCCACATGATCACTTGTGATCAATCAGCAGCGCTTAACACTGCTGTTATGCAGGGTACAGGTATGTAATAGACAGAAAAGGTTCTGTATCCTTTGTCGAACCGCAAAAGTTTCTAGTATCGTTAAAATTCCATCTTTTTATTTCTACCAATCTTCCCGAAAAAATAAAAATTTAACTTACGTCAAGTTACTCAAGTTATCCTGTTCGTAACCTTAGTTAGTTATAATAGCAGAAGGGAACAGGCTTTAATACAAACATAAGTAGGTACATATATTTTGAGGTTATGACGTGGAATATGCAAGTACCCAATAATTGCCAGTATAAGTAGCTATATACAATTTCCGAACAAAATTGATGACTGGATATGTCCGACTCGATTCGCCCGTGACAGAACGAATTTACCTATGTAATGGCGTAGAAAACAACCTTTTAACCGTTGAAATTAGATATATACATTTATGAAAAGTTAAATCTACCTTTATATTGACTTTTAAACTCTTGACATAGTTATGACATCATCAATTTCGCGCCTTTCTTTGTCCCGAGCACGTATTCGCCATACCAGTCAATGCAAATACAGTATTGAAACAAGTGTTTGAGTGAATTGTACACAAATGGTTCGGCATACTTTATTCGGAACCTAGTGCAATTAAATCACCATTTCTTCAAAATATTCAAATTATAAACAAACTGATTACTATGGGCATGAGCCATAATAATCAGTTTGCTTATAATTTGATTGCTGTTTGAAATACCTTTGTGTTTATATGGATTTTAATCTCATTTATGGTATTTCAAGTAATCTTTGTTAATTATTTTATTATTCAAATGGTAACTATATAGGTGGCTTCTAATCTTTATATTAGTATAGTGATGTTACGAATTCGCATTCGCGAACATTGGCATCTTTTTAGAAATACGCCGTCCCAAGAATTGCGCGAATATTTTGCTAATATTGAATTGCAGTCCTTTGCATAAAAACGTCACCAATTTATACAAATTTATTTCCAACTGCAGTTTGTCGACAAAATAAAAGTACCTAGCCATATTTATGTACTCCGGCACCCTATACCCTATACCAAAAACTGAAAAAACCAACATTCACATTCGGGGATCTCTGTAAGAAATATTAATAACTAGCTGAACCCACAGCTTCGTCGTGTTAAAAAAATCGATGTATCGATTGTCCCGTGGGAATAAGATATTTTCTCACAGTAAAAAGTAGTCTATAAGTTAATCCAGAGTGTCGGCTAACTCTCTACCAAATTTTACGAAAATCGCTCCAGCCGTTTAGACGTGAAGAAGTAACAAACATACGCACTTACAAACGTTCGCCTTTATAATGTTATAGTATGACTATTTCATATCCACATTACAATGTCATCGATTTAATTACAAACTAATTAGTTTTTTTTCATTCTAAGTTTAGCTTAGAGAAAATTAAATTTTCATTACCATACAGATAAGTTCTATTCATATTTATGATAACAGTTTAGGCAATAAGTTCCAACTAATTTCCTGTCTGACTATATCATCATATCAGTTAAAACGGTTTCTTTGACATGTACTGTTGTGTGTGTAACTCGGTATAACTCAATTAAGCGGAAATAAATGATACATAGTAGGTACATACAGAAGCGTGTCCTCGCTCGATTTGTAATTGGGTCTGCAACGAACAAAGTAAATAAATCTTTCTGATTGTGCTACCATAGTATCATTCAGGGCTGGCTCTGTTGAAGAAATTATCTTTACTTAAATAAAATTATAGATTTGCGTGTCTCGTAAAGTTAATGGACTTCTCGTAAAAATTAAGCTTATACGGCCAACAATGGTGGCGGCCAAAACAAGTTCAAACAATAGTACGCGGAATAAATTTTAAATTGAATTTTAATTTTGTATCCTATTATATTTTATTCTTAACGAAAATCAATCCATTAATTAATATATTTATTTTATTAGACGTAGAAAAAATGATTCTCATTCTTTATTATCACGAACAAGCAGGGACAACCCTATATGCATATGGAATTGTCGAAAATTACGCGTTAGTTGCGAAATGTTTTTGGCAACTAGCAAGATTTATGATCCGCGAGTTAGAAGTCAAGGTCGCGGTAATGTAAAGTAAGCGCTAAACATAAAACAGCCTTAAATGCATGTCTACAGTATTTCGGCGTACATTATAACTTAGTTACGCATATAACTTAGTTCAATAAATACTGTAATTGATCATCATGATAAATTACAGTATTTATTGAAGCTCTTCTTCTTGTGTAATATTTTAGCAAAGGCCTTAATACGTAATCACATTGTTATAAAAGAAAGAACTTTTACAAAAATAATTATGTTAATTATTTCAATTTCAATTTAATTTCTAACGATAATGATGGCTCCATCGAATGTCAATCACCTCCCATTTCCTCGCCCTCCCTCATTTCACATGACACTCTTGTCACCGCACCTCATTACATAGCACATCACCATTGTTTCGTTACAATATTCTATAACGTTATTGGAAACACTTGTTACGTAATTAATTTCCACTAAATAATTGTCAATTTCGATAAAATATTGCGTGGTTTACGTTACATGAACAATGTCTACACTATTTAGCTTCATTTTCATTTCGTGGGACATTTTGTTTAATGCATAACTTGGTTAATCTTATCCTATTTTATTAACGAGGTCGTGTATTCTACTACTTAATATAAAAAATGCGAAAGTTTGTGAAAATGTATGTAACTTTGTTACTCTTAAACACAAAAACTACAGAGAGGATTTTCTTAAAATTTGGAACAAAGTTTATGGATTAAGTAGTACATAGAATAATTAATATCATGGTTTACGTGACCAATGTGAGCGAAACTGCGGGAATAGGTCGTATACGTTATAATGCAATTTATTTATTCCAATTTATATTAGCCTAACAGCTGTGTTAAAATCTGATTTGTTCTGATACACGGTGGCCACTTACCATCTGGTGGTCGACAAAATCATTTGCCACTTCTATAATAGACATAAATACAAACATATTTGCCTCTTTTTAAATTGCACGCATAAGGTTCGTGTACTGAGTTAGAGAAAACAGTAAACAAAACCTGTCATTTTTCATTACACCTTTTATTGACACAAGTAATACCCACATACAGTACATCTCTTAATGTAATGGTTTCCTAATAAAAGTGGCATCCATGAGAAATGATGACAGGAAAGTTGATAAGTCCATATGAATGTAGCAAATGCTGTTTTTCTTACCTAATTACCATTCCGTAATTTATGAAGGAATCCTAATGAGCACGTCGCAGTTAGAGGAATCTTGAATCGATTAGCATTTTATAAGCACAGTTTCTATAGCGTGAGATGTTTAGCTTAAAGTTTCTGTTTATTAATCTGTATTTAAAAGAGGTAAAACCGATTTGTGGTCAAGTAAAAGTAGGTATGTGAGAGATTGACCTTCTAATGTATTTCGAGTCAGCACTCTAAATTACCTGATCGGAAAGTGTTGCAAAACGAAGGAAATGCTGCAATGGTGGACCAGACGACCTATGTAAGACTTCAGGTCATATTTTGTATTTGTACGTGGCTGGTTTCATGGTTCTACACTAGTAAGCCTAGTTTCTATAATAAGTAAGCCTAGTTGTAACTACGAGGATAGGGAAGGAATAAATAGACCCCAAAATTTGACGACAAAAAATCAAGAGCGATCATTCAAGATTTTATTTTAACAACTATATTATGAAGGGGTTGGGTCCCCGCAGCCTGCTGCTGTTGTGTGGTGCTTTTTAAAGAGTAGTAATTAACATTAAAGCGTCGTCCTTAAGCCTTAGTAATATGCCTGTAGCTCACTTCAGACGGGACATGTATCCTACGTGGGATTAATTAGAGATGTTCACGGGTGCTAATGACCTTTTATCATTATATGACTATACTCTCGTTATTAACATCTATTTCATATAAATGTATAGGTAAAGTACACATTCATATGACCCCGCAGTAGAGTGGTTAGTAGTCTGGGGAAACCCTGTTACGAATAATCGGTATTAAGAACGGATGTAAAGTATCATTAAGAGTATTATTTTATACGTAATTATTTTAATAAATTATATTTAAATCAAAATAATTAAAAGACATATTCGCGAGTTTCTTTTAGATTTGGTGAGAGTGTTTGCAAAATACATATTGTAACTGACAATTCGTAAGTGCCCCGTAGGCCGTATACAAAAAACACATTTGATCTCATTTCATAAGTATAACTTAATTAATAATTGTCGAAGTTACATTTTTTCTTGCAATAAATTAATATTTATTTTACCACTAATAGGAAGTGGAAGTTAAGTAGAAGCAGCGGCCTAAACTGTGTGCAACAAATTAAAAAAAGATGAGGCTAATTTAATAGAGATTAAAATCTAGCCCCCAAATAGTTCAAATTTGAATTGGTACAGATACCTACAAAAACTCGTGAAACTGATCTCAAGTCTTAGATATGACTTTTCTTGTTTAGACTTTCTTTTTTTTGTTCTCGAGGGGGAAACCTTCAAAAGGTACCTAACGTCGTGAGAGCGACGCAGGGTTATGTGGGATTTTTACCGCACTAAAAACCCTCCCGGTGGCCGTCATCAGCGCTATAAAGAGGACTCCGGGATCGCGAAACGACCTCAACCAGAATCCTCTGGGATCGCTTGAACGGTTCGAGCTCCCACTCTAGCCGCCCGCAACCCCGGAAGCCCCTTTTAGTCGCCTCTTACGACAGGCAGGGTATGCCGTAGCCCTATTCTGGTCCTTGAACTACAGGGACGATGTTTACTGTAACTGACGATCAATTTTCAGTAAACGTAAAGACAACATAAATCTCACTTTGCCAGTAGAATAGCGAATTGGGACAAACATACACAGACGTGAATTATGCATGAGTGCCGGAGCCAGAGCGCTTCTGGCAAGGTCGTGCATTCGTTTCGGCGCAATTTTTTCCTTTCTTAAAGACTGACGTCATGTCTTTTCACTAGTTTTTCACACACCTTTCGTCACTCGCTGGTCACTTCACTACCGGTATATAGTTCTTGCTATTTTTTCGCGCAAAAAGTTCATTTAAATACAGATACATTGAACTGTTCAGTTACTAAAGCTAATTATTTTGTGAATGAATTCCTTGTTGCAGTTATTTAAATAAAAAATGATTATATTTTTGGATTACATTTTATAAATATACTTTTTTATCTGATTAAAGTAGCAAACTAGTATGCAGTCCACCTGATGGTAAGTGGTCAATGCCGCCTATGGACATCTGTAACGACGATGATGGTCGCCTCTTCTGAAAGCGTGCCGGCAGCCACACCCTTCCAACGAAACGCAAGAACTGCTTCACGCTAGAAATACGTGTGGTACTTCCTCGGTCGAACTTCACTGGTTCTACCACCTTGATACTGTGCCTAAATAGAATACTGAAAACGTTAATCAAAGCTGCTTTATCACCAATGCTTATCGAATACTCCGTTTTATTTCGTTTATAATCAACACAATTTATAATGTTTCGATTTGATCGTCCTAGAACTCATTCAACATATTACCTGAAAATTACAGTAAAAATTTATATTTAAAATTATTTAAACAATTCTTGCAATTGTTACTCAATCTAATGAATAATTGTAACAACACGAATAGATAGGTATTCATATTCATTCGCTTTGTAATTTTTTGCTTCACAGTTATTATCATGTTTGTATGGACAATCGGTTTCTCATAAGCTTGCCTACCTACTGAGAAATCTTACATCATAGTGTACTTCGCAATTATGATAAAAATTACAAACAGTACCTGTATATTAAGGTAAACAGTCAATCTTATATTACAACATAATTATATGCAACTTACATATTATGATAATAAATATACGTAGGTAGTATGCATCGATTCATCATTTACCTTTAAATCAATTTTGGCGAATAAGTAATACGAGTGTAATCAAATGCATTGACATATAATACAAATGAAAATGTGTATGTGGTAAGTGCAATTGATCCCGTGCATGCATACATATTTACTAAATACTTTATGTCTATTTTTTATTTATAATTAAAAAAAAAACAAACACGGTTATTGGTTTCACTCCCGCCTAGTGTAAGTATTATGTACTTACTGTGATATGTATACCTACTGAGTTATTAACAAATAGTTGCCAGGTAAGTATATTATATTTGAATTTAATAACTACTTCACAACTCTTTGGATTTACCTCAAACATAACATGTCTTTACCGTCGCCATTATGGACTTTATGACTATTTACGTTTAACTAAACTTACCTGTATGACTCATCAGTATAATAACACAGTATTGTAATGATCTTATCACTCAAGTCAAGGAGGATCTCTAAGATCTACAAATAAATTACATGTTTATATAAAAAGTGTAATAAATTCTAACTACATTTTTATTTAATTAATGGAATAAACTAGTAAATAATCCATATCTACACGTTGTCTTCACTGGCAGGTTCAAGATTTTCGTATTGGACTTTGACAAGCCGATGGTAGGGCCAACGAATTTAATCGTAAGAAAGGGTCTTCTTTTATCGCGAATCTTTTGCATTATAGGTGTTGGTTTGGATCCATCAAATTCTGAAATTTTACCATGTAATAGAATTAATTACTTGCATCTAAAAACCCTCTTTACCTTAATCCGCCATTTGTATACATCTCATGATTATAGAAAGTAATAATAACCCCTTATAAGATTTACGTATAAACCAAATAGTAAATCGAAATGGCTTACTACTTATAACATTATATCGATATTGATAATGTATTAACAATTTTCTTCTCAATACATTGCCAAATTATTATTGCTTCCAGTAGCCGGCGCTTTGAAGTCGCAACGTATGTAATCAAGTATTAAATTACTCCACTTGCAAGCGGATATGGTTAATTTCATTTTAATTTTATTTAAATGTAGGTTTCAATAAGTCAGACTGTAGAATTAAAAATAACAAACTTATCGCTGGGATTTAAACCATAAAGCATGAATAAACAAGGCTGATATTCATTCTACGCCAACATCCTTTCCATTTCATTTATTAACACTAAAAATATTTATGGCTTTGTTGGTTTTAAACAAAAGTTATGTGACTGTATCAGTATTAGGTATGACTGTGTAGCGTTTGAATAATTTGATTGGTTCTTCATTTAGATCAATAGAGATATTAGCAATCCGAACGCATCGGGGATTAATTGTTCGCAGTGACCACTTAACCCCAGATAGAGCTCGTATTGCGTCGTGTCACTAGCGTGCGTTGTACCACCACACCCACTCGTCCTCTAGATTTCAGAAGAGATGACTAAGGATCGTAACCCATGGGATGGCCGGCAGCGTCTTCCTGTGTAACATCAACATCTTTTTCTGTCGAGGGGGAAACCTTCAAAAAGTACTCCACGCCGTGGGAGCGACGCAGGGTTATGTAGGATTCCTACTGCACTAAAACACGGTGGCCTTCCTCGGCGTTACAAAGAGGAATCCGCATCAACACCTACTGCACTCTCCAACACGCATGCCAGGCTCGGTTACTATTGGCAAAAATTCTCATTAAGGGAGACTGCCCAGCAGTGAAGCTCAAATGGCTGATATATCGTTAGCTATATGTATAATATTAAAGGTAGTGCCAGCTGCATTCGTGCAACGGTTGCATTCCGCTGACCGTGCATTGTGAGAAACAAAAGCCAAGGGCGCGCCCTGCGAGCATTGAACTACGATCGGTTGGGAAACAATGCGCGCTTTTGTGATCTCTCCCTCTCATCACAGCGAAACTCATGTTTGGTTTAGTTAATAGCCGGATAGTTAATATTCGATGTTATATGAATATATGCAGTTAAACTTACAATTCTACGGTGTTGCACCGAGTTATAGAGGACAGTTATATCTCGCTTGGAGCTGTTGGATCTACCAATTCGCTCTTAGTCAGCGCGTTAGATGGTTATTCATTTTTTGTCATTCTGATTTGACTACACATTATTACGCTTTTGAGAAAAGTACATTGAACAGATTCAGCTCTGATGACTTCTTAAAAAACACGCTAAGGCTACTCATACATCTAGTATATATTTGGAATAATTGGTTGATGAGAGAGTATGATACATACTGTCTCCTCAACCAGTTATTGTCCCACTGCTGGGCACGGGTCTTCTCTTAGAATGAGGGAGTTTAGGCCATTGTCCACCGCGCTGGCCAAGTGCAAATTGGTAGACACATACTACATAAAGAGTAATCCATAACGTCCAAATATGTGCAAATCTGAAAATAAATTTTAAATTATATTTTTAGTCAGACTTCATCTTTTTAATTAATGATGTTAAGCCGACCGTTTACGACTTTTACGAGTAGTACAAGCGTACTTGATTTTATCTTTTCAGTTTGTGTTTCGAACTCAAATCGTATTCATGTTCATACGTTATAGGTGAAGGTTGCTCACTCCCGCAATACGTACAAGCTTAGTTAATTAAGAGTACTGCCGGTATGAGTGGTACTGCAGAATGTAATATTTGAATCCGTCCTGTCATATTAGAGCCAAGGTGAATGGGGTGCAATACAAGCATTTTATATAACCGACGGTGGCACAGCATGTTTACGACTTTGCGTTATTAGTATCATAACAGTTTGAATTGGGATAATTTAAGTAGAGCAGTGCTAGCTAAATAGTTGAAAGGTGCCCTCTTGATCGGGAGGTCTGAGGTTCAACCCAGGCACGCACCACTGATTTTTCTAAAATTATGTGCGCATTAGAAATTAATTATCACTGCTTTTCGGTGAATAACACACAGTTCTTTATAAAAGAGTTCTCGGAGCTGTGTAAAGTCCACCATTTTGCACTTGGCCAGCGCGGTGGACTATGGCCTAAACTCTCATACTGAAAGAAGATCCGTGCTCAGCAGTGGGCAATAATGGGTTTACGAAAGAATTTTCGTACCCAATTTGGGAATGCGTTTCTGGGTTTATGTCTTATTGAATGAAAATATTTTTGAGAGACTGATGTCACCAATCGAGCAATAAGATTACGCTTCAAGGCTTACTATGGCAGATCATAATTTCTTCGAGAAGAAAGAGAATAGTAGTTTTGGTTCAAATTACAAAGGTTAAAAAAGGAACTCTAATACTAAGACTTCCTGTCCGTCTGTCTACCGATTTTTTTACAGATGATGGATTTTTTTTTGCATTAAAAAATTGTCTTAAAAATACTTGTAGTAAGAATAGGTACACTAAACCATGTGATGTAATCCACACCAAAGTAACTTGAACTAATGATGACACAACGATAAGAATTTAGATTTTTTTTTTATTTTCCGAAATAAAAAGGTATCTTCCCCTTTCGAATTTTGGTTTGTCACCCTAGGAAACAAAGTCCCTAATTACGTGCTTCAGCTAAGCTCTTCCACTTAGTCAGCTTAAAAGCTCACCGTACACTTTACTAGGGCTTCACAAAGGATTTCTACGATTGGGCTTTCCCCGACGCACCTGGCTTTACTTGTATTGATCGCTTTCAGACAATGTTATTTCATGGGCTTATCGTTTCACTCCGCTTTGTGGTCAATACTGTATCAGTTTTTCCCTCAGTTAGCCCTAATTTTTTTTATCTACGTTATATGAAATTAATTTTCAGATATACCCGAGATTAAAAAATATATAGAGCTAAAGTGTCCGTTTTAATATATACGAGTAAATCGAATTCGCTTTTTTGGTATGTACCTAGTAGAACGATGTATATCAGCGGGACTAAAATCATTTCTACTTCTACTAAAAAAATAAAGTGTGCGTTACGTTGTTTGGCGTAACAAGATAAAAATCTTTTTAAAAAAAATATCTTAAAATTAAAAAGTTGAGTATAGCTAACTTCAGGGTGTCAGTTTTTCGTGACAGTGTTGCGCGCACATCGTAAAATTAAAATGTTGACTATAGCTAACTTCAGGATGTCAGTTTTTCGTGATGGTGTGCGCGCGCGTCGTAGAAGTTTACTCCCATCATTTTTCTATAACGCGCAAAAAGAAGTGGGGTACAACCCATTATTGTCCCACTGCTGGGCACGGGTCTTCTCTCAGAATGAGAGAGTTTTTAGGCCATAGTCCACCGCGCTGGCCAAGTGCGTATTGGTGGACCGAAAAGAAGTATAACTTCAAAAATGCAAGTAATATTTACTCGTATAATACAGTAATAACGATGATTGCCTCGTCACGATGTTGCACACGATTGTCATTCGTCATTCCACCTCCGACATAGGCACATACTTTAAGCTTGTCTTGTTACGTCTGTGTATACCATTTGATTACTTTTGTAGTAGGTAAATGATAATAGTTTTATACGGATTGTGAAGAACTAAAGTTGTATCTTCTTTTCTATTTATGCAAATAGATAAAAATCTAAATCTTTTTAGATATTTTTATGTAAAACATCTCTCACAACCAGGAGGGCGTGAATGTCATTAAATTCACTGGTTCATAAACACTACTTCTATTATTTCGATTTTCATAAAGATACTTCAGCTAAATTTATAAATTAATAAATTGCCCTCTCAGATACCTCGGAAGACTAAAACTCCTAATCTTTTGTAAATATAGTTTTTTTTTTCTTAATGTATGATAGAAGACACAATTGATCTCCACACCAGTAATTGGCGTTTCATACTGAATTATTAATTAGAAGTAATATTGTTAAATGATTTTTTTGTAAGATATGCTGCTGATGTGTCAATAAATAAATAAATCAAGATATGCCGTTAACTATTATGACTTTTTTTTTTTTTTTTTTTTTTTTTGTTGTCGAGGGGGAAACCTTCAAAAGGTACCCGACGCCGTGGGAGCGACGCAAGGTTATGTGGGATTTTTACCGCACTAAAACCCCCCCGGTGGCCGTTCTCGGCGCTAAAAAGGAGGACTCCGGGATCTCGAAACGACTTCAACCAGAATCCTCTGAGCGCGTTGCCCCATCGGGCTCCTCCCAGATGGGCGGCTGGGCCCACCGCTCCGTCTAGTCTTTACGACGGTATGCGACCACACGTACCGCCGTCCTTCCCGGGATCACCTGACTGAACGGTTCGAGCTCCCACTCTAGCCGCTCGTAACCCCGGAAGCCCCTTTTAGTCGCCTCTTACGACAGGCAGGGGATGCCGTAGCCCTATTCTGGTCCCGGAACTACAGGGTGCCGTTACTGGCGGCCGCGGCGGATCCTTCCCCGAGAGGGTTCAGCGCGCTCTCTGGCCCTTTCGGCGTCTTCCTTCGCTGACATCACGTCCTCACAGAAGGTGATCATGCCGTTCCAGGCCTCTCGCCGCTGAACCATCGCCGCAACGACGGCCGCCGGTGAAAGGTTCGCTCCAACCTTTTGTACGAGGATCCGCCGCTGAGACTCCCAAGCTGGGCAGTACTCGAGCGTGTGCTGTGCGGAATCCTCGTCGTGCCCGCAATGGTGACAGAGGGCTGTCTCCTGTCTCCCTATCCTGTTCAGATACTGACCGAAACAGCCGTGTCCGGTTAGTATCTGAGTCAGGCGGTAGGTCACTCGACCGTTGCTTTTCATCCATGCGTGGAAGTTCGGCAGGATAGCGTCGACCACCCGTTGGCGTATACTATGCGGCTCCTTGAGTCGCTCACGCCAGCACCTCATAGCGCGCCATTTGGCTCTCCTCCGAAGAGCTTCGATCGTCCCTGCGTCGAAGGGATCAGTCCCCTGACGGAGGACGCGGATCTTAAAGAAGACCCGTGCGTCCATATCCGCCAGGATGTCCAGAGGCGGAAGCCGCCCCAGGACAAACGCCGCCTCGTACGAAATTGTGCGATAACCGCGGGCGACCCGAATTGCGATCATACGGTGCACGGAGTTTAACTTCCGCGCGCGGCGCCGGCTGCCAGACAACTTGTCCGACCACACCGGCGCCCCGTAGAGCGCAATCGAGCGCACCACCCCCGCATAGAGGCGGCGGACTTCTTCCCTTGGTCCCCCAAGATTCGGCAGCAGTCTGTGCATTGCACCCGCTACCTTGAAAATCCGGGGGATGAGACGATCGAGGTGCTCGTCAAAGCACCAGCGGCCGTCCAGTGTTAGGCCGAGGTACTTCATGTACCTGCCTATCCGGACGACCGCTCCACCGACGCGCAATGAGGTCTCATCTGGCTCGACTCTCGACCTTCGGCATTGTACCTAGCATTGTACCTAGTAGAACGATGTATATCAGCGGGACTAAAATCATTTCTACTTCTACTAAAAAAATAAAGTGTGCGTTACGTTGTTTGGCGTAACAAGATAAAAATCTTTTTAAAAAAAATATCTTAAAATTAAAAAGTTGAGTATAGCTAACTTCAGGGTGTCAGTTTTTCGTGACAGTGTTGCGCGCACATCGTAAAATTAAAATGTTGACTATAGCTAACTTCAGGATGTCAGTTTTTCGTGATGGTGTGCGCGCGCGTCGTAGAAGTTTACTCCCATCATTTTTCTATAACGCGCAAAAAGAAGTGGGGTACAACCCATTATTGTCCCACTGCTGGGCACGGGTCTTCTCTCAGAATGAGAGAGTTTTTAGGCCATAGTCCACCGCGCTGGCCAAGTGCGTATTGGTGGACCGAAAAGAAGTATAACTTCAAAAATGCAAGTAATATTTACTCGTATAATACAGTAATAACGATGATTGCCTCGTCACGATGTTGCACACGATTGTCATTCGTCATTCCACCTCCGACATAGGCACATACTTTAAGCTTGTCTTGTTACGTCTGTGTATACCATTTGATTACTTTTGTAGTAGGTAAATGATAATAGTTTTATACGGATTGTGAAGAACTAAAGTTGTATCTTCTTTTCTATTTATGCAAATAGATAAAAATCTAAATCTTTTTAGATATTTTTATGTAAAACATCTCTCACAACCAGGAGGGCGTGAATGTCATTAAATTCACTGGTTCATAAACACTACTTCTATTATTTCGATTTTCATAAAGATACTTCAGCTAAATTTATAAATTAATAAATTGCCCTCTCAGATACCTCGGAAGACTAAAACTCCTAATCTTTTGTAAATATAGTTTTTTTTTTCTTAATGTATGATAGAAGACACAATTGATCTCCACACCAGTAATTGGCGTTTCATACTGAATTATTAATTAGAAGTAATATTGTTAAATGATTTTTTTGTAAGATATGCTGCTGATGTGTCAATAAATAAATAAATCAAGATATGCCGTTAACTATTATGACTTACCTTGTTACACATAAAAGTAACACAATCACAACCTGCTTATCAGACATCTCTATAACCAATAAGGATATTTAGAGTAAGAATTCTCCACAGACACATGCCCAGACGTCGCTCCGCGCTTTCCCTTGACTCATGGCGACCTCCGCGCATGCTCTCATTGAATACTGATGCACATGTGACCTCAAACGTGATTTATTCAATTGGGATATTCGTTGGATACGATTTATGGACTCTTAAGAGACAGGTCATGCCATTGTCGCACAAGGTTTAACACCTGTTACATTTTTAAAAAGACACTTAAAGATGGATAGCCTAATAATAAAAGATCGCGTTGTACTCCGTGTACAATACTCGTAACTAACTGCAAACACGCAACCAAACTCAAAACAAAATCGAAATATTTTTAAGGATCAATTAGTAAGTTGATCATGACTGACAGACAGCCCGGGCGTAATTCCTTACTGAGTACCTTTTCTAATTAGAAAAGCGGGTTAGTTCTATATATTACTAGCTGTCCCGACAAACGTTGTTTTGCCATATAAAAAATAAAAAAAAATGTTAAGGGTGGACAAATCTTAAGGGGTATGAAAAATAGATGTTGGCCGATATTCAGACCTACTGAATAAGCATATAAATTTTGGTAAAAATCGGTCAAGCCGTTTCGGAGGAGTATGGCAACAAAAACTGTGACACGAGAAATTTATATATTAGATTGAGTTCATAAGATTTTTTCATGCGTAGGTAGGTACGCATACGTAGCTTTATCACACGTTAAGTTTGAGATACTTCTTCCACAGTTTGTTTTCATTATTACAAATTTCACATTCCTCGAATTTAATTTGCCCTTTCGAATTCAATTCTCTGTTACGACATATCATAGTTAGCTGGGGTTCTCCGTTCATTACATGAAGGCTCTTTCTATAATTGCTTAGACATTCCTAAATAATTTAAGAGATTATATCTCCAGTATACGCTTAACCTCAATTTTTCATCATGTGTAACAATTAACCAGAAAATTCCACGGTTATCGCTCGCCGTAGGTAACATTTATCACGATGCATGCAATAAAATCTGTAAACAGCATTCCATCATCTTGCCCGCGTTAAAGATAACTTTTATAAGCATCGTATGTATCGAACAATAAAACGTAGAGCAATAAAATAGGCGAAAATATTTCGAGTTGAGTGTTAAAAGTTAACGTGTACCAGTGTATTTGATAACAAAATACCTCGACGTTCTTCCTTGTTTCTCAAATTTATCTCTTCTCGTATTCCTCTCGTATTCTTTCTCGTAATTATGACAGGTACAATCCTAAATTAAGACCTTCGATTTTGTTTATTTTTAATTAATATAATAATACCTATACCCATAGCCTTTAAAATCTTTAAATACAGTATTATTTCTTTCAATGAAAATAAGTATTTAGAGTATTGGATTTTTTTATTATTATCTTAAAATGGGGAAAGCCGAATGTTTACCATCTTTATCATCATCATGTTATCTTGTTTGTTCTATGAACCCGAGTTACCTACTTATATCCTTATGAATGTCATATGTGGACTTTCTCCGATGACATCAGTTCTTCGCGTGAAAATATGCTATAATATGAGATGTAATGTATAGAAAGTTTGATGAGCAGTGATAGCCTAATGGTTGAAACTTGCCCTCTCAATCGGGAGTTCCGAGGTTCAAACCCAGGCACGCACCACTGATTTATGTGCGTATTATACAGTAATTATCACTGCTTTTCGGTGAAGGAAAACATCGTGAGGAAACCTACACACCCGAGAGTTCTTTAAAAAAAAAAAAGAAGTTCTCGGAGGTGTGTGAAGTCCACCAATTCGCACTTGGCCAGCGCGGTGGATTATGGCCTAAACTCTCTCATTCTGAGAGAAGACCCGTGCCCAGCAGTGGGACAATAATGGGTTGACACACACACAGGGTACTTGAGCATATCTTTTAACAAAATGTATATAAGATATATTTTTATACTTTACCATAGAAAAAATGGACGCTCGAACAACTATATTCAATTTGCACTATTTCCTACGCAACGTGTTCTATCAAAGAGTTACTCTGACAATAGAAAACAGTGACAAATGACAATAAAAAGCAACCGGCCACCACACTAGAGAAAGTTCCATTTGAAGTTATTTTCAGCTACCATCAGTCATGGTGATTTGACGTCGTCAGCGTCATGTTTAAGTTTAGATGGAATATAATGGGAGTCAATTTGTGTGTCTATTCACGACGCTCAAATATTTTTAAAACAGCACAAAAATAAGAGTAGGTAAGTTGAAATGATTCTAATGTGGTATTTTCCCCATACTTTATTGTGTGTTTGGCTCCACTGAATACCAGCGCTGCAGGTAATCTCGATTACCTGCAGCAATAAGCTGAGTGGAGACCCTTTTGGTCAATGTAATGTAACTTACATCATTAAGTATTAGTTCATAATAATAACACATGTTTGCTATTAGATGTATCTATCTGTTTTTGTATATCTTTTTGTAATGTACCGAATAAAGTATTTTCTTTCTTTTTTTCTATTTACATTCAAAGTTAAAAAAACACAAGCCACTACGAAATAAAAGTAAAAAAACTTAAGTATTTTTTACTTTTCCTATTAGGTAATTTTATTAGAAAACGTGAGACATGTTTATTACATTCCATTATGGAAAAACGTAATTAGGTTTTTTATGATAACATAGCACAAGAAATCGTTCTATGATTTCATGTTATTAGTTAAGAGTTAAAAGAGTTGTCACTTTTTGTGCAGTTCGGTCATTAATCATTGGACCCTTCCGCCATAGAATGCTTCCCAGATGATGTCCAGTTTTGTTTTGTAGGAGCACTCTCTAATGGTAATCTCTCGCCCGGGCAAGCGTGTAGGCATAAAAAATGTTTCTAGAGTTATCGTTAATCGCACTTTACCGAGTTGTGATGAAGCTTTAATTGCCCACAAGGCATGCAAAAAGAAACGAAAAACTAAAATTAAGAAAACTCTATGCTACACATTATATTCTCTAAGCTTTCTTTAAAAAAATGAGCGCTTGATTATGATTGAAATAACCGACAAGAAAAAAAAAAACAAAAATTTGAATCTTAGCAGAATATCTTTTATATATTATATTTTGCTATCTCATTTTAAATGAAACAATAGTTTTTTTAGAAGTATTAAATTCCTTATACTTATATAATAGTTGACAACTTATTAATAATTATATTCTTATGCAAGCTACAAAGGTGCTAATTTAAAGACGTTATGTAAAATAAAAATGGAAATATAAATTAACGGCTTGTACAGCGATTCTTTCATGCAGTCACTTACATGTCAATCATTAACAATATATCAACAGTGTACTTGCGTCACTACTCTATTCTGTTTTCTACAAGCACTCATGAATAAAACATCAGAAAAAAACGACAATATGCTTCCATATTGTTTTGTAAATCTATGAAGCTTAACATTTGTGTTATGCTGCAATTATTTCTCTTACAAACATTAAGCCAATAACTAAGCCAATTTATTTTTTGTATAGATGAATTGCTAGTTTTTGTGGCAGCTGACATTCAAGTACGTGAAAATTAAAGACGTATGAGTATAAACAAAGCAATTTTTGGATGTATCGTGCGTATCTAAAGGTGTTGATGACCGTGCAAAAGACAAATAGGAAGAAATCGGAGTTAATGTATTTTTTATGCTTCGCTCGCGGAATTACGGTATCACGGAACGGCTATTATGTGTGCATTAGAAAGCTCATAAAATTTTTATCTACACGCCAGTATGATGACTGCGGTCCCGCCCACGACCTTATTGTTTCAGCTCAACCAACATTTTCTTTTTGTGTTGGAAGTAGGAACGATACTTTTGGGATTGTGTACTCCTTCGCCTTGGGTACAGTCACAAAATAATCCAATCAGTTGACAGCACTGATTGGATTATTTTGTGATTGCTCGATAAGAATCATCTTTCAGGATGAAAAAGGTTTAATTATTGTATAGACTACCAAGTTTACCAAAAATGCATAGTACTTGTTTTTAAGCCTCTTTTGGTTTTGGTTTGAAGTGTCAACCAACCAATTTTACAGTCAACCTGTCATGTTAACCTGCAAAAGGGCTAATTGCCATTTGACACATTTTTATTTTTTATCCACTAGGGCCATATTTAAAAATTATAAAGCGTGTGTTACTTCAAACTAAAACGATTCAAACGACACGCCATAATTCAAAAAGCAGCGGGCTGTGGAGCGACTAAAAGAAATGAACATACATACATAAGCTTGTAAAACATTATCCTTTTGACGCAGTGAATAAAAAGCATTTATTCATCCACTTCCGTACCTAACTCTCCTTAGAAATAGAGAGTTGTTTACATCTCATCGCAACCTCGGCCGACAAAAACGTTCTCGGTCAACGCTGCGCCGGCTCGCCGGTTATTGTTATTTTCGCGTTACGTAACCTCTGTAGAATACACAGTGGCGCAGTAACGACTATATGGTTAATGCCTAACTCCAGGCATGCACCGTTTACTTACAGTGGAGCAGTAATGACTACATCTTAATGCCTAACTCCAGGCACGCATCATTGTTTTTGTTTAAATCATCTGCGTATTAGAAATTATCACGGCTTAAACGTAAAGGAAAACATAGTAAGTTTACCTACACACCTAAGAGTCTCAAAAAAATTTAAACACGTGAGAAGTTTACCAATCCGCCGGAAACTCCCTTATTCAGTGCCGTATCTTTAGGTATATATATTTATAAAAGATATAAGTTATAAGCAATAGCATTCAAATATGGTTGCGGTCTGTTTTAAATAATCGGTTATATATATATATATATTGGAAAAGCCTACATTTAAAATAATTTCGTAAAAAGATCTCAAAAAATAGGATCGACAAAAGACTTTTTACTGAGGTGCAATGCCTCGTGTATTTCTCTTCACTGTCTCCAAATTTCCAAAACAGTGCATAATACCTGCTAGTAGCATTAACGGTCTGCAATGTTGACTTCAAAATCAAACCACGAGTCGAGTTCTGTATTATTAAGGCTATTTTAAAATACTTAAAAGACATAGATTTGTGCCCTGTGCAGTGGATCGTCTGCGTGTTTACAATAATCTTTGGCACGCAACCACAATGTTTGTATCTCCGACTGTAACGCCCGCTTAACTTTTTCACTTGAACTTTTTAACTGTTACACTTTTGTGTCAGGCTTTTTATCAAAGTATATACTTTAGTGAAGCCGCCTTGTTGCTAAACGCATTGTATTTTCTGTCACATAATGTTTTGCGTTAAGTTTTAAGTCTAACTGTTTTTTCGTACATGACGCAGTTTATTTCGACTTTGTTTATTTTCACACCTTGATCCCACTAAATACGGCGTTTGATCAACTTAATTCTTATTTCTTAATTAAGCCAGGCAAATCTATTTTTTTTTATCTGACTGAAGTAGCAAACGAGTATGCAGTCCACCTGATGGTCACTGACGGCCATGGACATCAGAACACTACATACAGAACATGGGTTTCATTTGAAGTCAATCACAGATGCGTTGCTACTCCCGAGGACTATGATTGACGCCTCATGTGAAAGTGTCCCGGCAACCACACCCTTCTATCGAAACGCAAAAACTGCTTCGCGCTAGAAATGGATGTGGCGGTGGTACTTCCCCAGTCGAACTACACTGATTCTACCAATTTGAAACGATTTACGATATTATCAAAAACTTGAGTATAATCGTGAACAATGTACCGTTGTCGCTTTACTTCCGTAATGTCTAGACAAAGGTCATTTATAATAATAGAATTAGTTTTAGTCTAAGTTGTAGTGTTCAATAGTAGTGAACATAAACTTAAGCAATTAGCTGGTGTAACTATACAGCAATAGCGACTAAATTTGTCTACGAAACATTTCCGTAGTCAAGAAAATCAGGGAAATTTAAATAGGGTTGCTTGCTGGCTTAAGTTACATACCGCCGTCCTTCCCGAGATCGCCTGGTTGGACGGTTCAAGCTCCCTCTCAAGCCGCCCGCAACCCCGGAAGCCTCTTTTAGTCGCCTCTTACGACAGGCAGGGGATACCGTAGCCCTATTCTGATCCCGGAACTACAGGGACGTCCTAGTACACTTCCTAGTAATATTTTAAAAGGGCTTATGTAAATTCTAAAAGTTTTAAATGCTGAACTACCTGAGCACATCAATTAAGCATTGCAAAACTCCAATGTGTCAACAGAATCCAATCCAGTGGTAGTACAAAAGATACCTCTCACTTCAATTTTTAGTTTAATTATATGTCATTGTTGAAGATTATATCAAAATTCTTTGAGCTTCGGCGAGAGGTGAGCGAAATGAAATTGTAGATCGAGCTATATTGTTTGAATTATGGTTGGCAAATATATTGTAATGACATTTACAGGTAACATTCTTTTGATAATAACATTCGTTTAATGTGTTAAAAAAAATGTTTCACGTTAGAAACGTTATAGTCTATAGTTAAATATTAAAATATGTAGTTCTTGAAAGGAATTAAGTGTAGGTACAATTGTCATTTTATACACATTAATACTAGTTATCCTACATCATGATTTATAGTACCATAGACGTGGAGAGAAAAAGCCAGATTCATAACAAATCAAAATCATGAAGATGTCTGCTCAGCCGGGAATCGTACTCTGAAGACTTATAAGTCAGATAGACACGGTAACTGCCGGGTCACGTAGACTTAATCTTGTAAGTGAAACGTTGATATTTCTTAATAGTATTTCGCAAAATTTATATTAATTTCTCAAAAGTGGGAACCCTAGCAGCTAATGCAATATAGTGAAGGTGTCGACGGAAGTCGCTTGCCATCGGCTAATGAAGTGTTTGACAGTCAACCTTACGAAACGCAGAGTGAATGACCCATGTTGAAACTACGAGGAACGCTCAGCCGACTCTGATGCAGCTAGCGAAATACCTTTCAAAGGTAAATGTAGGTATAGATTATTACAAATAATTGACATTGCTCACAACTAAAAGCTCTTACTTATTCGTAAAAATCTAACCTATTCGTTTTTTTTTATTGTCTGCATGCGTTTGGTGAAAGGACCGCTGGATCTTTTTAGGTTATGTTCTTCTTGCAATCACTAAGAACCTAAAAATAGGTAGTTACGGGGTATATTCGTGTCGGAAATGGTAAATTTTCTGTGCTGTGTTTGAGAGTGTGTCAAACATAAAAGTTCGTGCAAACATACTGGGATACTCTTCTAACAAATAATGTACACCGATGTACTGCGCTTTAAATCAACACCCAAACGACGAACACATAATATAGCTCATCACGCTGAAGTTCAAAACTAAAATTGACAGATCAAAGTAAACAAAATTAAACATACGTAGCTTTTAATTGGGTTGAGGGGTTCTGTGAACTATCTCCAACATAAACACTGCTTTGGTTGCACTATTTCTGAGTGCGTTAAAGCGTTACAGATACGGATCAAACACTCGATTTATCTTAAACAAATTTTATTTAAACATTTTTTAGACGACCCGAGTGGCGCAGCGGTTACCATACTGGTCTGACACGCAGTGGGTTCCGGGTTAGATTCCCGGCCAGACAGGTATCTGAATGATGAGTTTAGATTCGTATTCTGAGTCTGGGTGTATGTGTATTTGTCTTTGTGTGTGTCTATGGCACCCACGACACAGGAGAAAATCCTACTGTGGCGCTATGAGTGTAGAAAGCTTTTTAAGTTTTTTAAGTTTATAAGTCCAACAGATAGTAAGTGGTAACTGGACGTGTAGGACATCTGTAAGCAAATTTTTTTTTTCCTGCGGATATCGTAAGAAGCTGCCTCATTATGAGGAAATTATTGGATCTGTGTAAGATTCATCTTCAAATACTTTTGCATTAAGAAGATTTATGGAAATATAATTGTTAACTTTCAATAAGCGTCGGCTTATTCCAGCGCCCTAAGCAAGGCTTACTTAAAAAAATGTCCCATTCCTTACTTTTCCGTTCTTTCCATTAACGATCTCCACCCTCATGAATAATTTTGTGTAACAAAAGTACGGAGATAATTTATTTAAAGTTAGAACTAAAATACAATTCGAGTTTCAACCATTTGCGATTTTATCGAGTTGTATTACGTTTATAACATATCGTTACTTGGTAGCCGCAATTTATTACGCGTTTATGAATTATGCTCAGCTTAGGTAAATCTTACACAGATCCAATAATTTCCTAATAATGAGGCAGCATTTTACGATATCCGCAGGAAAAAAATAAGTTTGCTTACAGATGTCCTACCCGTCCAGTTACAACTTACTATCTGTTGGACTTAAAAACTTAAAAAACTTTAAACGCTTTCTACACTCATAGCCCCACAGTAGGATTTTTATTTATTTATTTATTTATTTATTGCTATAACTGTTACAATCTTGTCACAAACATTGAAAAACAGTTCACCCGAGTAGGGTATGCAATTTTTAAGGAGCTTTTTTAAATCAATCATTTATTTCTCCTATTTTCTCCTGTGTCGTGGGTACCATGGACACACACAAAGACGAATACACAAACACCCAGACCCAGAACAAGAATCTAAACTCATCATTCAGATACATGTCTGGCCGGGAATCGAATCCGGGACCCACTGCGTGTCAGACCAGTATGGTAACCGCTGCGTCACGCGGGTCGTCCGTATGTATGATGTCCGCGGACTGTATGATCATTAGCTACTACAGTATTGTACAGAACAGAATTACTCTGTTCGTTAAAGTGTTAAGAATCTTTTGGTTCACTTCTCATTTTCCACTATCCCGCTAGACAAGTAAAAAGAGGCGAAACCGTGAGTAACATAACTTCACTAATCATATTACTAGTATGCCACAGCATTCACGAGAGATTACGTCGCGGCCACTCGATCAAAACGGCCATTTCGCTAATTGTCTAATGACATCGTAAGGTTGATTGTCTTGTAATGAAATGATTGTTGCGTAGATAAAGTGCTATGTGATTCGCTGTCATGTTCTATTTGTATTCATTACACCTGCAACAAGTATTTCCGTTCGCAATTCATAAGAACCATTACTGCTTAATATCACTTATAAAGGGTTTTTCAATTGGCGCGGGTAGATTTTGGCGCCCCGTGGCGGCCATTTTGTTTTCGTGACACCTGTCAAATCTTTTGTTTATTATTTAGTTGATTATGCCAAATCATCATGGCAAGTTACACGATTGAACAGCACGTTCAAATGATAAAAAATTATTATCAAAATGAGTGTTCGTTAACGTAAACCTTGCGCGCATTGCGCCGATTTTACGGTAGACATGGTGGCCCTTCGCAGTCAACTTTTCAACGTTTGGTGGCCAAATTTGAGACGACCGGTTCAGTTAACAATCACCCAACACCCGTACGTTCAAGGAACGCAAGATAGGCCGAAAACATCGCCGCGGTCCGTGAAAGTGTACAACAGAACCCGAGGCAGTCTATTCCTCGCCGTGCCCAAGAACTGGGTTTTTCGCAGACTTCAACGTGGCGAATTTTGCGTCGGGACTTGGGCCTACACCCATACAAGATCCAACTGACTCAGGAGCTCAAAGTTCATGACCATAGACAACGCCGTTTGTTCGCTGACTGGGCTTCGAATCGTTTGAAAGAGGACCCCAATTTTGGCCGAAAAATCATCTTTAGTGACGAGGCGCATTTTTGGATGAATGACTGTGTTAACAAGCAAAATTGCCGTATATGGAATGACACCAACCCACGCGAGGTTCACCAGGTGATAATGCATCCTCAAAAAGTTACCGTTTGGTGTGGATTTTGGGCCGGCGGCGTAATTGGTCCGTACTTTTTTGAAAACGACGTTAGTGAGGCGGTCACCGTCAACAGCGAGCGCTACAGAACGATGATAACTAATTTCTTATGGCCCAAATTGAACCATATTGACCTAGACGACATGTGGTTCCAGCAGGACGGCGCTACGTGCCACACAGCAAACGCCACGATTGAAATTTTGCATGAACGATTTGAGGGTAAGGTTATCTCTCGCAGGGGTGATGTGAATTGGCCACCAACGTCATACGATTTGACCCCGCTAGACTTTATTCTGTGGGGTTTTTTGAAGTCGCACGTCTATGCAAATAAACCACAATCGGCCGATGCCCTCAAGGTGAACATAACACAGGCCATCGCTCAAATTCAGCCGGATCTATGCCTAAGAGTCATTGAAAATTAGACCACTCGGATCCGTGCCACTGTAAGAAGCCGAGGCGGGCATTTGAATGATGTAATATTCCACACTTAATGGCATAAATGCGCCTTTCAATTAAAAAAATAATTTTGTTAATACCTCACACACAGCTTGTTTTATTTCGTTTCAACATCTACCCGCCCTTAATGAAAAACCCCTTATAAGCACGATTGCTCAGACAAAACATTGTCCATAAAAAATATTTGTTTAATTTTTGGATAATGGGCTGATGCATTATTAGCGGTTTCTAAAAACGAAAAAGTCTTACCTTACATTTTACCATGTTTTAACATAATTAATTACCATGAAGATATGGAGACAGTTTATGGAATATTCCGATCCGGTGGCAGTGTAAGAAAAACATGTAACTGACAATTTGTAAGTGCCCCCGTAGGCCTATACAAAATTAAGACCATTTCAATTAACTAGGTCAGATTCTAAATCCATCCATTGTGAAAACATTATATAACGAGCATATACCACACTTAGTATTTACTGATATACCTTATTTTACAATATGATCGCAGCACAGAAACCGTAAACGGAAACCGTGGTAAGAAATGGAATATTTATGCGACGCGGAACGGCGCGCTCTAGCGGAATGATCGGATCGGGTTGCCGTAGCGTTGATCGAAACTTATCCCGATCAGGAATCAAGCTACACGGGTAAACCGATAGACCCCAATAACACTGGATAGAGCTACGGAAATCGCTGAAGGATATATCGACGGGCCTCTAGAACAAAATCGTAGGTATATGAAATATTAGCAATTTACAGTATGAAACTTAGAAGTGTTGTGGACATATAAACATTGATTACTTACGCCAAGAAAGACGATCTATGGAAAATCATTGTAATAGCTATTTATGAACTTAAATAAGTTCCTAAGTAGCTATTACAATCAACAAAACTTCATATAGTAAATTGGTAATTTTTCATACACGATTTTGTTCTAAGGGCCCGTCGATATGCACATGTTTGGTAGAGCCCTTCGTTTCCGTCTCTAAACAGTTCCGAGGAAAATTTGTTCTGGTTTGAGTGTGAAAGTGTAGAAGGGTAGAAGTAAAGTGTCTCTAACACTTTACTCTACCAATTTAGTCCTCAGGGTATCAAGGTATATCTATGTGACTGACTTTAAAATGATCTTTGTTTTATTTGGAGTTGATTATACCTGTCCAAGGGCGACAGTCAGCATAACATACTATTCTTTAATAAAGTTAAAGAGTTTGCCTCAAATCGTATCTGCGATAGATCTATTTATCTATATAATAATAACAAAATGCAAAGCTATAACGAGTACGGATCGACCGGAACGTAACTCTTTGTACAGTGGTAATACCGCCACACCTATTTCTAGCGTAAAGCGATTCTTGGTTTTTGGTGGAAGGGTGTAGCTGCCAGCTCCTTTATATATGAAGCTAACCTTCGGGAATAGCAAACTAACAACATATTAGTAGGTAGTTGACTGCAGATTCAGACTTCAAAACCCATTTCTATATGAAATTGCTAACAGACCATAGACGACAGTGACCATTTGCCATCACGTAGATTTTATATTAATTTGGTACTTCAATGTTATCTAAAAATATTATTTAATTTTAAGAAAATGCTAAAAATAGCTGAAACGACTATTACAGTCGACATAATCACAATCCTATTTCACGTGAGAGTGGAATGGAAACCTAAATACCTTTGACCTCTTTCTTGAGACTACCTACCATTCGTATGTGTCCCTATTATACCTTTTGTTGTTTTTGCGAAAAGCTGGGATTATTTGGACACGGCGACATCTGAAACTAGCTCACGCTTTCTCTTATTTATATTATGTCCACAAATGTGTCAATATCTGGTACTTACTAATGTATTTGGATGTTGCTTTTATCAAGCTTGGATACTTATAAATTTGCCACCTTTCTCCTACTTCTCATTGCTATCTTTGATCTTTGATTTGATCTATGATAGATTTGTTCACTTCCTTTGTTATCTTGTTATTTGGTTAAGCTATTCCTAATATGAATTGACTGCACCTTACCTATTATTTATATTTGTTGTTACTTTAACACCTTACCCAAGGGTGCCTGGAAGAAATCGCTGTTTAGCGATAAGGCCGCCTTTTGTATAGTTCTGTTAATTTGTATAATTCTATGCTATGTATAGTTTATGCGCACAATATAGAGTATTATTATTATTAAATCTGAGGTGTGATTGTGGATATCGTTAACACGATTGGACTAAATTATTTTAAAAAAAGAATGTGTACAGCTAATATATTAGTTTAACATTTAGTCACAAATTAAAACCATATCATATTAAAGAAAGCATTCAGTTGTTTTAAAGCATAAAATAAAACAAAAATATATACGAGACAAATAGGTTCTATTTGACTTGTATTTTTTTTTTTGATTTATTTTGTTTCCATTGGGAAGTCAGTTTTAAAGAGACCTATTTATTCCGTAATTCTCTTGCAGAATGCTCGTTCTTCACTTTTTGTTTCCTATAAAATCCTACTAACCTTAAAGAAATAGTTATATTTAGAATCTATACTTATAATAAAGTTGTAGAGAGGTCAATTCTGTACATGAAATATTTTTCCAAAATAACTATCAGGGCGTGATTAGGGATCGATACTGATGCCAAAAATGCAATCAGTAAAATTTTTGTCTGTCTGTCTGTCTGTCTGTCTGTCTGTCTGTCTGTCTGTCTGTCTGTCTGTCTGTATAACCGTTATAGAAACAAAAACTACTCAGTGGATTTTAACGAAACTTGGTACGATTATTCTTTATACTCCTGGGCTGGTTATAGTATACTTTTCATCCCGCTACAATCAATAGGAGCAGAGCAGTAAAGGGAAATGTTGGGAAAACGGGAGAAGTTACTTTTTTAAGCTTCTGTCGCGTGTGCAACCTTAATGGTTAAAGCTACACAGAAATCATGTATGAGGGAAATATTTTCCTTAAAATTATCTAAAAAATATCCTACGACAGCATATGTCTATCTTTTATGGTTGACTCACAATAACACGTGTAACTCCCGATAGCTTAGCAGTTCAAAGCTTTCTGATTATATTTGTCTACTCTTACGTTTATAACTCAGTCATCTATCTGTACGAAAATGAACATGAAAATGAAAAATGAAAAATGAAAAATGAAAAATGAAAAATGAAAAATGAAAAATGAAAAATGAAATTTTTAAAAATGAAAAATGAAAAATGAAAAAAGATAAATGAAAAATGAAAAATGAAAAATGAAAAATGAAAAATGAAAAATGAAAAATGAAAAATGAAAAATGAAAAATGAAAAATGAAAAATGAAAAACGAAAAACGAAAAACGAAAAATGAAAAATGAAAAATGAAAAATGAAAAACGAAAAACGAAAAATGAAAAATGAAAAATGAAAAATGAAAAATGAAAAATGAAAAATGAAAAATGAAAAATGAAAAATGAAAAAGAAAATGAAAAATGAAAAATGAACAGTGAACAGTGAACAGTGAAGAGTGAAGAGTGAAGAGTGAAAAGTGAAAAATGAAGGAAGACTTAACAGCAGTAGGCGGTAAATCTCTCTGTGAACATGGTTTGCCAACACCAACCTCAGTCGGAGAAGTTAACAATAGGGAATATTCCGCAGAGATTGGTTACAACTCAATGGAACTGCTGGCAACATTAGAAAACGGTGTCCCAATGATGACTGAAAACCTTTTTGACTAAATTAATAGCTTATGTTCGAAATCAGCGTAAAATTGCTCTTGCCGTAGCTTCATCAGGTATAGCTGCAACATTGCTACCAAGAGGTAAAACTGCTCACACTATGTTTAAAATACCCATAGATTTAGATCGCACGGAAAGTCCAACATGTAGTATTTCAAGAAATAGCGACAAAGCTAAGGTATTACGTGAGTGTAATTTAATCATATGGGATGAATGTACGATGGCCCACCGAAAAGGAGTAGATGCGGTAGACAGAACTTTAAGGGACATAAGACAAAATGATCGACCAATGGGCGGTATCACGGTTTTATTTTGTGGTGATTTTCGACAAACTTTACCGGTAATACCACGCGGAACCCGAGCTGATGAGGTTAGGGCTTGCCTGAAAAGTTCTTATTTGTGGCGTGATATACAATCGGTGCATTTAACTATAAACATGCGAGTGATAACTGGAGATAACCCGGATGATCGTCAATTTTCTGATACACTGTTAAAGATTGGCGAAGGTACCTATTCACAACTACACCAAGGAAATTTATTCTGACGCCTGAGTTATGTTGTATAGTGCAATCCCAACTACATCTTATATCGTCGGTTTACGGTGACGTAACAAATATATTAAATAGGGACAATTCTTGGCTATGCGAAAGATCCATCTTAAATCCTCGCAATGACCAGGCATTTGAGATTAATAATAAAATACTGTCGAATATACAAGGGGAAAGCAAAGTTTATAGTTCAATAAATAGAATGGTCGATGAACAAGACGCCACTAACTACCCGATAGAATTTTTAAATTCTTTAAATATGCCCGGACTTCCTTCTCATGAAATTTGTTTAAAAATTGGCATTCCGATTATTCTGCTCCGAAATTTAAGACCACCACAACTTTGCAATGGAACTCGGCTAAAAGTAACCCGGTTGCAACAAAATATAATCGAGGCTCAAATTTTAACAGGTTGCGGTGCAGGAGAAACCGTCTTTATTCCCAGAATTCCCTTAGTACCTAATAATTTTCCATTCCAATTTAAAAGAACGCAATTCCCAGTATCGGTGTGTTATGCAATGACAATTAATTAATAAGGCTCAAGGGCAGACTTTTCGTGTTGCTGGAGTAGATCTCGGTGTCAGTTGTTTCTCGCATGGTCAGTTGTACGTCGCTCTTTCCCGGGTCAGTAGTTCCAAAAATCTTTACGTTCACGTGCCGGATGGATCAACATTCAACATAGTTTACCCGGAAGCTTTGCATTGAAGTATTTTCATTATATAAGTACTTAAGCCTTCGGCAGGATCAGAATAGGGCTACGGTATCCCTGCCTGTCGTAAGAGGCGACTTAAAGGGGCTTCCGGGGTTGCGGGCGGCTAGAGTGGGAGCTTGAACCGTCCAGCCAGGCGATACCGGGAAGGTGGCGATATGTGTGGTCGCATACCGCCGTAAAGACTAGATTGAGTGGTGGGCCCATCCGCCCATCTGGGAGGAGCCCGAGTCCTCTTTATAGCACCGAAGACGGCCACCGAGGGGGTTTTAGTGCGGTAAAAATTCCACATAACCCTGCGTCGCTCCCACGGCGTCGGGTACCTTTTGAAGGTTTCCCCCTCGAAAACAAAAATAAAAAAGGTTCTTAAGCCTCATGTGAACGTGATCTAAACAATATTACCAATACATTAACTCAATAACACACAAGGAGTTACTCGCTGGCGGAGTCGCGGGCAAAGCTATTAACAATAATATTGTGCGGTTCCGTATTGCGATATTTTTCAACAGTATTGTAGATATGACATATTATATTTCCCTACTAAAATACGAAAGTTAATCTGTCTGTTACATCAAAACCACTGAACCGTGAGGAAGGACATAGGCTACTTTTTTTACGAAAAACAACGGAAACGCGGACGAAGTCGCGGGCAACAGCTAGTATTTAATAAGAATCAAAGATTTTCCATGAAACTTAGGCATTAGTGAATTAAAAAGTTGCGTGTTTGTTTTGAACGCGTCGCCGTTATCACAAACGACGATTAACTTTGTCACGCGATACGTAACTTTTTGTAGCTGGAAACAATCAAAACAGTTTTTTGTCGCTGTAACTTGAGATATGAAAAAATAAGCGGCTAATCAAAACAATAGCCGAATAACTATAGTTTATTATCGTCAGTTGGGTATAGAGGAAATCTTATAAGGCTTTTGTTTGCGTCATTTATTATCTTGACAGTCTTTGCAGATCAATTAATTTTGGTCAGATATTTAAAATATGCATTTTATAAAGCAAACAAGGTAGTTAAATTTTTACCACTTTTATCAGTATTACATTATTATCATTGTCACATAATTGCGACCGACATAACCACGCTAGTATATCTCATGTCCGTCATAACATAATTATCTTAATTTTAACCCCAAATTCGGTTTGCATCGTAAATCTGTTGCTGCAAAGATGATTGGCGGATGTTACGCTGATAGCGTCATTAAAATATGCAATCAATTCGTTTAAATTAAACAGTTTCTTATCTTAATTACGTTGAAATAAGACAAAATGAATTATTTCAGTAATTATAACATCAGCTAGCGTCATATTAGCAGTTATCATGATTTGACGCATATTTTTTGCTACAGTCTGATCTGGCACTGATGATAACTGACGTCTATTTTTAGACTCAAACGCAATTGATTTGTACAATACAACATTCTGAAGCAATCTGGGTACCTGCATCCTTGAGTTTATTGCAAAGATGACAATGCCAAGAGCATCTTTGTGATAAACGTCTTTATAAAACGTTCATTGCTAAATTGTGACGAGGAAAACTGTATTCGTTGTATGTGACGTGGAATCCATTTTTGACATTAACAAATGCAAAAAACCTACAAACACATTCTTCCTTCTCTCTTCGTAAAAATGCACGTTTCCTATTTCTATAGAATTGTCATTACCGCAAATAATTTGTATAAGATATGAGTATCGCCAGGCACGGAGTTATGATATAAATCTGATTGATAGAATTCTTCGAGCACATAATACCCGTGCGAAGCAAAGGCTGGGTCAGTAGTAATAAATATGGGTATAGGCTTACATAAGGCGTTCCACGACTGTTCTCCTAGGTAACTTTACGTCTATGATTGACGATAGGACCCATGTTGTATTTGAATTTGTATACACTAAAAAGGAATCCTATGTGGTATCAGACAGGTTTCACATGTATGACAATAGAGATTAATGTCACACTACATTTGAATTCATTAAACCTTGACTTTATCTCCAAGATGACATTCGCATTTAGATTGTCGGTAACTAAAATACGCGTGTTTGGTATTTCTACAAAAAAACTACATTAATGAGACACCAAATTGTTCGGAGAAGTTGAATAAAAATAAAAACACTGACCTTGTGTTATAAACGGTGAATCATTTGCGGACATCTGGTGCAATCATTGAAAAATCTTTATTTGTCTTTAATAACAATCAGACTTGCAGGCCATTTGAATTTAAGTATTGGTTTTGCCAAAAGGACGAGTAACCAAGCAAAATACATTAATTTTAACTTCCAATAACCTTAATCTAACCGCTGGCTTGACCCCTCAAATTTATTAGATTACTAGGTTATTCTCGCGGGTTCGCCCGCTTCGATCGCGTCTCTCATGGTAATGAATACAATAGTACCTCGACTTACGTTATCCCGACTTACGCGCGAACTCGGAGTTACGCGGTTTTCAAATCACCTCAATTTGTCTTTTATTGAGTGCCAGCTGCGTACACTATCACAATATATGGATTACACAGCCTTACTATCCCACATTATAAAATAAGAGTGTGGAATAGTAAGACTATGCACTATGTATGACGGCTACATTTTATTTGTGTTACTTATTTCTTGTACCGCGACTTACGCGAATTCGACTTACGCGGTTACCAGTCAGTCCCACCTTTCGCAAAAGTTCGGGGTATTACTGTATCCTATGCGTATAATAGCAATCAGATTTACGTATCATTTGATTTAAAGTACACCGCCAAAGGAAAATTGTAACCATGCTCAATACATTAAGTTGGCAATTAAACTAAACAAAACCAAAATGCTTGCTTAATTGCTAAAATTTATTTTTTTATTTA
Source organism: Spicauda simplicius (assembly GCA_949699795.1). NCBI lineage: Eukaryota > Metazoa > Arthropoda > Insecta > Lepidoptera > Hesperiidae > Spicauda > Spicauda simplicius. The sequence continues at coordinate 21,854,687 of OX453063.1, forward strand.
TTTATTAAAAAACTTAAAGCTAAACTTTTTATTAACATAAATCTTTCTTTTCTTGCAGAAAGAGTCCCGCACCGATGTGCAGTTCCACCTGGCGGCGCTGAGGGGTGACTGCGAGCGGCTCAGGCAGCTCCTGGACACAGGCAAGGTTCACATCGACTCTAGAGACCGGGTAAGGTTTTACCTTTAAAATGATGACAAGTGTAATTAATTTCATGCAGGATTGGAGTCCTATACAGGTTTGTTCATAGATACGTCGCTTCCACTTCCACTATTCGCTAAAATTTTTTTTTTGGAACGAAGTTCCTTATCGCGCGTTGTGAAAGGGGACTAGACGGAAAAAATTCTTACGAAAAGTTGTCACGACATTTTTTGGTATAGTAAGCTACTGTAAGCTGTGCGGCCTGCGCATGTTTCTCTGTCTGTCTCTTTCTCTCTCTCTTATAGAAAGCAAGCCAGATATTTTCATTTCTATTTCGCCTACTGATTGAGTTTATATCACATTATATTTGTTAGTAATAAAAAAAATATATATTTACTTAAAAAAAAAAAATTATTATAATTCCTTCACTAATTAATCGACAGGAACTTCGTTCCATCCGGGTGTCCCTTGACACCTCTCAAGTTTTTTATTTTTTTTAGCGAATATTTGCTTTCAGATCTGATGAATTAAACAACTGAAAAACTATCTATTTTTTCACCTGTTTTACAAAAACGAGGTACAGCGCGTCACAAGGCATGGACATAGAAATGGAGTAAATAAATATAATACCACAGACTATGTATGCAGCTATAGTCAAAATTTAAATGTAGGTAATTTAAAATAAGTAAGGCGCTAAATTTAAATGTTTAAGTTTGATGACCCGCATGGCGCAGCGGTTACCATACCGGTCTGACACGCAGTGGGTCCCGGGTTCGATTCCCGGCCAGACAGGTATCTGAATGATGAGTTTAGATTCTTGTTCTGGGTCTGGGTGTTTGTGTATTCGTCTTTGTGTGTGTCCATGGCACCCACGACACAGGAGAAAATCCTACGGTGGGGCTATGAGTGTAGAAAGCGTTCAACAAGATCAGAATACAGCAGCAGCAGAATACACACCATTTGGTAGAACATAGAAGATTTGATGACCTATAGTAATCAATTGGGATCAAGCAGAAGCGAATTAGATTTTGAACTTAGAGTTCTTTAGAAGTAACCTGTGTCGACCTGAAAAGACGGACTCTATGCCTACACTCTTCACTTTCCAAGGGCTATTCAGTTAAGGCACTAGCTTTTTCAGGGAGTATTTCAGGTCAGTGCCCTTTAGAGTTGACGGGAAAACATCTCGGAATAAGATTAATCGCTTCTATCCAAATTGCTTATTTTTTTGGGTGATTAAGACATACAATTACATATATAACGTTAGTTGATCTGTACATTCGTTTCATTACTCGTGAATTTATATTAAGTAATTAAATTTAGTAAGCACTGTTAAAATTAGTAAATAATAGAATGTTAGTAAATAGTAAATAATAAAAATGTTGGTAAATTTAAATTTAGTAAGAACTGTTAAAATTAAAAAACATTATAATAAGGCATATCACATAGAACGACGTACAATCTGCGTTTGGAGCACGTTAGATTGGCATCACTATATAAACATAAATACAGGTGGCGCCACCTGCGAGTTAACATTTATCTAAGTGAGCTCTGTACTTTAAAAAGATTTAAAAATATAAATACCAACAATTTGACTCTGAAAGTGACTTTAAACTATCTATTGACTCTCAATTATGAAGTGCTAGTGTTATATATAGTGACAATTAAGAAAATAAAAGTTTATTGAACAAATTCTTTTTTGGAGTTATACGTGAACATTAAAAGTTATTAAAGAAAAATAGTGCCTTTCTACAATTTATATCGCGACAACAACAGCACCTCAAATCAATACAAACAATAACATCAAAAATTTTTATAGGAAAAAGTGTTCAAATAGTGTAACAGTGATAAAACATTCTTTAAAAGAGACTGAGAAATTCTTGAGACATTCCTAAAGTATTAATCATATGTAACGAACTTTTTATAAAATATTGAAGAACTGAAATATCTATTTCTCAATTTCACAACGTTGTTTAAGAGGTTGCGTGGTCTATTTTGTTGTACTTCGGAACAGAGCTTACTGTTGTACTGGCGGTCTGGGTTCGTATCCCTGTGAAACATTTGAATTGTAAAAAATATTGCAGAATAAAAAATCCTTACAATTTTGGTGGATATTTAAAGTAGAATACTTACTTCAAATTCCATTGCATTCATTCAATTGCAATTGCATTCTGGTATCATCTGAGAAGCGCCATCTAGTGGGACGAGTAAAGAGTAGATCGATCGAACTAAGGATTAATGACACGCACTGATAACAGAGGGCAATAGAAACGAATCATGTCTTCAAATAAGAAAATAATAACATGCAACATATGTGGCAATGACATTAAAAAAAGGGCGTCCCTAAAATGCCAATCGTGCGATCACTCATACGATTTAAAATGCTTACAAATGACTTCGTCACGGCTTGCTCTCATGAGCAAAGTAAGTAAACAAAACTGGACATGTCAGAATTGTTTAATATCGAAAGAAAACGACAACTCGAATAATACGCCTACGACATCTACATCACAACAAACTCAACAACAAAATACAAGTACAAAGACAATAAGGACTGGCAATAAAAAAGAAAACTTTTGTAATACGAATAACAAAAATGTTTTTCATGAAAACTCATCCAACGCAGGTAACAGTAATGACAAAATCACTAATCCGCACTATAAAATCAGAGATAAAAGCCTATCGTTGGAAAACCTCACAAGTACTGCACAAGAATTCGATAGTCCTAACTCCATGCCATGTAACCAAAGCTCTAGCAGCCTGCCAGCATTCCCAGAGTGTGCGGACACAGCACACTTAAAAGATAATATTAGCCTGCTATCTACTCAATTAGCTAGCGCACATGAAGAAATAGGTAACTTAAACTTAGAAATTAACACTTTAAAAAAAATGCTCGAAGATAAAGAAGCGAAAATTACCTTACTGAAAAAACTAGTCATGGAACACAGTACGTCGAATATCCTGACCCCGTATAAAACTTCAACTAAAAAATTACAAAAAAAAATGATGCAAGATACAAAAAGTTACAATAAACAAAAAAAAGAAAGTTCAGCTGACGTAAACAAAATTTGTTCCTCGGTAAATATGACCTCACCACTGCAAAATAGAATATCACCTGAATTTAACACTCCGTACACCGACACGAGTCCAACTGAAAAGCAAGACAATGAAAAGAGGAAAATTTGTATCTTTGGTGGAGACCAATGTGTTGGTCTTGCAGAACGCTTAATAGATACACGACGTTCAACTCCGTATCACAAGTATAACGTCACGTCATTTTTGAAGCCATATGCATCTACGGAAGAGATTATTAAAACTACTCAATTGTACACATATGGGAGACAGGACAAAATTGTTATTTCTATTGGCGAACATGACTCTAACCCTTTTAAGATCATGACAGCCTTAATTAATTTTCTGAATTTAAACTCTGAGCCAAAGGTTATTGTTTTAGGTCTAGTCAATAATGCATACCTTAATGTCAAAAAATTGAACTACGAAATTCGACACATTTGTAACAATTATAAAAATTGTAAGTTTATTGATGCTAGAATGAAAGACCAGTCTTTGTTTCGCAAAAGTACATGTAACGCATTAAATTTTGCCATTGATATGCTGGATTATGAGTCGAATTACCTTTCATTAAAACTTGCGAAACTTAATAATTCCTCAAAAACGATTAAAGATGTAAAGGTCCAACAACCAGCTTTAAAAGGAACAATTCCCTATTACTTTCGCAAAATTAATGACAAAAATATAAAAGAGGTCACGCAAAGCAATATTCTAAACCCGTACAAACCAGGTACCATTCCATATTACTTTTATAAAGCTAATGGATCATCAGACGAAGCAGTTAAAAAAACACCTCGAAATTATAAAAAAAAACAGCTTTTTCGTTAATAAACAATATTTTAAGTTGTTGCATCAAAATGTAGCAAGCTTTCTTAGCAAAGCTGATAGTTTAGAAATTTGTCTCTGTGATCTCAAACAAGAAAATATTTGCATAGATGTAATTTGTCTAACGGAAACATTCATTAGGACTGGAGAAGAGTTCCTTTTACGTCTGAATAATTACGATTTAGTTGCTTCCTTCTGTAGAGCAAAACACAGAAGGGGTGGTGTCTGTATAATGGCAAAAAAAGATATTTCATTTAAATGTATGCCTTTAACCTCTTTTTATGAATATGCCACCGAAAAGCACTTCGAATGCTGTGGTATTGAAATTAAGGACTTGTGCGTGATAATTTTGTGTATGTATAGAACACCGGATGCAGATGTTAATATATTCTTTAATGCTCTTGAAAACATCTTACATACTCTTACGAATACAAAAAAGCAGAAAAAAATCATTCTAACTGGGGATCTAAATATAAACACATTAGTAAACACAAAATATAGCAAACTTTTACAAGACATAACACGTAACTTTCACTTACAATTACACATTCAAGAACCAACAAGAAAACATACGTGTATAGATCACATAATAAGTAATATTACCGATGCCAGATGTGATCTGTTACATTTTGATATATCTGATCATAATACGGCACAAATGCTACAATTTCCGGTTCAAAATACGACCAAACCCCCATTAGTCTGGCACAAATATTGTAGAGATTATAGCATGTATAATACTAAATTATTCAAAAGACACTTACAGAGCCTATCCTTTTCAGATGTTCTTAACGAAAATAACACGGATATGGCCTTTAATAAATTCCATGATATATTTACTCTCCTTTATGATTTATGTTTTCCGAAAATCTTAATTAAAATTAATTACTATAGCAGGCGACCACGGTGGATAACTAAGGGTTTGAGAATAAGCTCTAGGACTAAAAGAAAGTTACGATACAAATATTTAAAGAACACCTGCTTTGAGAACAAACAAACCTATATAAAATACGCATCTATATTAAAAAAATGTGTGGCAATTTCTAAAAAAAATGTAAATAAAAAGTATATTTTTAATTCAAACAATAAATGTAAGGCAGCCTGGAACATTATACAAAACAGGTATGACCAAGCACAAAAACAGCACCCAATAATAATAAAGCATAATAACGAGATTATTGACGATCCAATTGAAGTTGCGGAAATATTTAATGACTATTACATAAACCTGACTAATTTGAATTTGTGCAACAATAAAAATGATAATAATATTTATGAAGACCGCGTAATAAATAGTATTTTCCTTAGACCTTGTGACACTAGTGAAATATGTAATATTATTAAATCTTTAAAAAACACGTCGTCAGTAGGGTATGATAATGTTTGCGTGAAAGTATTGAAGAATTGTGTGAAGGAAATTGCTCCAATCCTAGCTACACTCATAAATATGTCGTTTGAAACTGGATGCTTTCCTTCGCGTTTGAAGTTATCGGTAATAATACCATTGTTTAAAAAAGGTGATAGGTGCTTAGTTAAAAATTACAGACCTATAACTTTAATACCTATATTGTCAAAAGTCTACGAAAAGGCTATTTATAGACGACTTATTGGCTTCTTCGATAAACACAAAGTTATTGCTAAAGAGCAATTTGGCTTTCAAAAACATAAGTCCACAGAAGCGGCTGTGTTCGATCTCGTTACTAATATCACGCACAATGTTAGTAGCAAATTACAAAACACAGCTTTGTTTTTTGATATGTCGCGTGCCTTTGACTTTGTATCACATAAAATACTATTGAACAAACTAAAAAAATGCGGTATAAGAGGAATAGCTCATGACTGGATTAGGTGCTACTTATCAGAACGCCATCAATGTGTCGATATTTCTTCCTTAAACAGGAAAGCAATTTTAACTTCTTATAAGTCCCGATACCGGCACAATGGATGTGGAGTCCCACAAGGAAGTGTTCTGGGACCTTTACTGTTCCTAGTATATATAAACGACTTGCCCAAAGCTATTACACATAAGTGCGTTTTATTTGCAGATGACATCTGCGTAAATGTTGTTAGTAAAATCGCAAATAATCACAATGATGATGTCAACCTTAATTTAAAAACAATAATAGAATGGCTAAAACTCAACAACCTCACGGTTAATGTGACTAAGACAAAATTCATTCAGTTTGCTAACCAGGGTGCAAAAACCAATAACTTAAATGTAAAATACAAAGAAGAAACAATTGATTCCGTAAGCTCAACTAAGTTTCTAGGTATTGAAATAGATAAATATTGTAACTGGAAGAATCACATTGAAAATGTTTGCTCCAAAGTAAATAGATTTGTCTATGTACTTCGACGACTTAGCAAAACAAGCGATCGCAAAATGACGCTCATGGCTTACCATGGCTACGTTGCCTCGACTTTAAGATATGGCCTTGTTATATGGGGTAATTCGTCACATATTAATAATGTATTTCTGGCACAAAAAAGATGTGTGCGGGCTATAGTTGGTGCACCTCCGTGGGAATCATGCCGTTCATTATTTAAAGAATTCCGGATATTACCACTAGCCTGTATGTATATTTATGAGGTTGCCAATTTTGTAAGAAAACACAGCGATAAATTTATACTTAGTAACAGACGTCGTGGGTCTAAAAAACTAATCATTGAAGGCATAATGAAGACTGGTCTATTCAAAAGAAATTGTTATTATATGTGTGTTCGTATATTTAACAACTTACCAGAATCTCTAAAAGACTTGCCTCTTCTAAGATTTAAAAAAATGCTGTACGAATTTCTAATCATACATCGATTTTATTCACTTGCAGATTTCTTTAATTGTAATAATGCCATAATATAATATTTTTAATCGAGATCAGATATTGTTATGTTTGACGCCACGTAACAAATGGTAGTATTTCTAATATATTTCTTATGACATTGTACGATATTGAATTGTGTGTAATTTATTAGGTATCTGAATTTGACAAAGATTTTATTGATTGACATAATACTTTTATCATAAATTAAATATTGTAATAATTTGATTATATTAATGATTCATCTGATTATATAATAATAATGATAATTGTACATTAATATAATTTAAATTTCTATATTTTATAAATTTGCATGCCTTGACAGGTGGATCTTGGCGAACTGATATGTATATTTATATAACGTTTTACTGTAGAACATTCTGTGTACCCATGTCCATGCAAATAAAATAAATAAATAAATAAATAAATAAATAAACGTCGCCTTATGCATGGCTAGGGTTGCCATCCATACTTTATTATAAAGTATTGTACTTTATTTGCAGCAATTGTACTTTATACTTTATGAGAAAAATAAAGTACGCGAAAATACTTCATTTTGCATGACCTGGGTTTAAAAAATTTTGATCATAAGCAGTTTTTTTTGTGACACAAAAATTCAATCATTTCTTCGTTTCCATAGCTACCTTATTTAGAAAATAGTAGAATATGTATATTTGGTGATTTTTTTTTGCTCGTCAAATATTATGTACCTACATTTTACCCTTTTTTTGCCGACCATCACCACGCACCATTCTACAAATTTCCTGGAGGTAAAAAAATAAATTGTACGTTATTTTCAAGCTACATACTTTATTCTTCATACCTTTCATAGCCATGTACTTTCTGAATAATCGCTGAAAAAAAGGTGGCAACCCTATGCATGACATAATATTTCTTAAGAAGCTCGTGACTGGTGATCTAGACTCTAGCAATTTGCTGAAAGACGTCCAGTTTTAAATCCCATCCAGGTATCCTCGCCAAGCGATGTCCCAACGGACCACCGGAGGGACTAATGACCGTGCAGTTTCTGTTTTCAAACAAATGGTGTAGAAATAGTTTGGCATCTTCAGAAGCGTTGTTGCAACTAAATATTATTATACATTTTTAAAGGGTACATGTTGAGTTTATTTTAAAACGTAGAATCAACTTCAGCAATATTTCACAACGCACTCAGCGGAGCGTGTAATTAATTGGCAGATTGTAAAAATGGAATGGAAGTATTGATTTTACATCTGTAACGCGTTTTTAAATTTTATAGGATTTTTATCACAATACTGTGCTACTACTCCGTAGTAGTGATGTAACGCATATTCGGATAACGCATTCGCATTCGCGAATATTTACATGTATATGCACGCCTATTTCTAACGTGAAGCATTTTTTTGCGTTTCGATGGAAGGGTGTGGTCGCCGGCACACTTTTATATGAGGCAACCATCCTAGTCCTCGGGAGTAGCAACGCGTCTAATTGACTTCAGATAGAATCCATGTTCTATTCGAAGTGTTTACAGGTGTCCACGGGCGGCAATGACCAATTACCATCAGGTGGACTGCATGTTCGTTTGCTACTTCAATAATATAAAAAAAGGTTTTTAGGTTTAAAAATTGTGCGAACATTAAATTGCAGTGTGTTAAAAAAAGGTCGCCATATTTATACAAAGGTAATTCGACATAAGATTGTTCACAAAAAAAATGTCGACAAAATTTATATCCTCTGGCACCCGTACCAAAATCAAAAACAGAAATAAACCAACATTCGCATTTGCATTCGCGAATGTCAAATTGACATTAGTTACATCACTACTCTGTAGTTAATATAGGTTTGCGATAGGCATACGCATGAGAACGAGAGCAACTGAACTCAAAATTGAGCTACAAGTACTACTTGTAGCTACTTCCTCCCTCCTCCCTTCTCCCTTCTCCTTCTCCCTTTGTCCCTCTAATAACAACATTTAAGGATTTCCCCAAAATGGAAACCCAATTTCATAATTCGCTCAAATTACAAATTTTACCATTATGACACTTTTATTCTCACCGATAAATAGTTCATTTAAAATAGCAACGTAGATACTTGCATGACTTTACATGTTAAGTACCTATCTTAAGATCAGATGTCACCAGCTTTGTTGCTTTATATAAAAAAAGGCTGATCCTCATAACATCTCTCGACGAGTTCTTTGAGTTGCATTATTGTTACAATGTTCAGCCCTTTCACTTTTAAACTCTATGACAAAAACAATTAAACGATATGACACAGATGTTTTTATTCTAACATTGTTTTTGTAAGTTCCTCTAACTTTTTCATTTATTATTGGGAGGCACTGAGCGTAAGCATTAGTGTAAACACAGAGCTTTTGTGTACAACAAAATGAGTGGCCCACTTTCAGTCAATCTCCATTCTATAACCGACTCCATGCTTCAAGTTACGTGTTACACTCAAGTTATAAGCTACAGCGTAAATATAAGGATGATTAAAAATGAGGAAACATTTTTGTAACTTATATAATTTTTAAAGTTTTTCTGCTGAAAACGTAACGTAAACGCTAATCCCGGCAATAAAATCAAAAAATATGTATTTTGTTCTACGTAGGCCTTTATGGTAGTTACTCCTACAAAAATTTTTCTTACTCTACTAACAGATCTGTAACGCAACCACGGCTAAGAAGATCTGACGATTAGATCAACCTTTTTGCCTGTTTTTGAGTGGACCTAAGTACACTCTTGCTACATCCATAGATTAAACCAAAAAATACTTCTTAAATTCTTTGCAAATAAATTATATCTTATGGCCCTAATGTACACATACCTAGCTTATCATGTAACATGGCAATAATCTGCAAGCTCTTATGCCTCGCAGCACGTCACAAAGGTCGTAATTGTGGTCGGTCGTAATGATTTATTGGATTCACGACGTTCCTTCACGAGTTCCACGACGCAGCCGCGGTTACGCAACTCCACTGTTTTGTTATGTAAAGTATGTGTACATACTTATTAGAATAAACACAATATATTATAGAGTAGGTTATTCCCGCGGATTCACCCGCTTCGGTCACGTCTGCCTAGTTAAAGAATATCCCATATGTAAATCTATACTAGTCACCCGTCGCATCGGTCGAAATTCGACCGTAATTTAAATTAAAAAACTAAACTTCATATTGTCCAAAGTAGTACCTACGAATATTTCGCAAATTCAAATAAAATGTAATAATTTTCAAGTAATTTTAAACGCACCCGTTAAATATAAAAAGAGGTTTAATTAGCTAATCCGCATTTAAAAGCAATAGCGGGTATTTTGACGACACAGACATTTCTGACGTTGTGTGTTTTCTTAATATGACAATGAATGTTCTATTTCGTTTATTATTTATGTATTTGTGACAAATGGACGGTAGTGTGTGTAATGTGTTTTTAGTTGATTTTATATATGTTATATGCATTATTTGAAAAAAAATAACATTCTGCTCTCCTTCACTACGTCCACTATAACCGTGCAAAATTTCATACTAATCTGTCCGCGGCATATTACTAAAAATGCACCGCAAGTTTTTGCTTCACGTATTAATATATAGATCACACGAGTACACTATGAGTGCGTTCCATTACACGTTCACAAAATTCATGCTCACGACCGCAGTTTTTCCCGTTTCACTAGCTTGTAAGCGTTACTGACATAATCTCTAGTGGTAAAATCACTTCGACCCACCTTTTTAGATAGGTCGTCGTGAGCTTCGCTTGGGCGTTAGTCAAGACGTCATTAGTGACGTATTCGCCGCGACCACAATGACCGCGGTCATCTTGTGGAACGTCGTTTTGAGTGTTTTGGGCTTTGTGAGCGTATTCTGGAACGCGCCCTACGTGTGTGCTCAATTTCAGCAAAATCCGACCGATAGTTTTTGCGTGAGAGCGTAACAACTCCCCCAAACATCCTCACAAACTTTAAGCAAAATAATGTTTCATATAAAATAAATAATGCCTAAATGATTTTTAGGCATCCTGTCCAAACGTTTCATAGAATCAGCGAATGACCACATAGACCACAGACCACAACAGGCCTCAACTTTAGTAACTGTAAGGCAAGATACTGGAGCTAACTTTCATTACAATGTAAAAAAAACATGATTGAAAAAAAATACAACATAACAAAAAATAGAAAGCCGCTGAGTTTCTTGCTGGATTTTCTGATCTGACAATTTGTAAGTGCCCCCGTAGGCCTATACAAAATAAAGACATTTCATTTCATGTCCAGAAAGCTGGTACAGGCCTTGGCCTACGAATTAGCCTTACTGCCGAACGAGGTAATGTTGCCAGCATTCTGAGAACACATCCTAGTATAATTTGGATACAGTTTTTATTATGTACCTAATTTGACAAATTGTTTCCTTACACATATACTTTGTTACTGTTATATCCATAAAAAAATTAAATTAATTACTAGATATTTCCGTTTTTTCAAAATAACAAATAATTTACTACCTAAATAGATTTGTTACATCGGTCTATTATATTGACGATATTACCATATCGGAAACTGCAATCGACATACTTAATGACTATCGATTGCAGGAACTAATATGTAATTTTTCGCAGATGTATCCTGTGTTTTGAAAGACATTAAGGAGTCGTTCAGAAGATATTTTTAAAATGTTAGACATTTTCTATGAAAACCTATTACTTCAATGACAAAAAATAAGGAAAAAGTACATTTTTTATTTGTAAAATCATATGTTACTACACTTTTTATTCAGTTATATCTAATTTAAATGCTCTAATTTCTGTAATTATTCCCTTCTTTTAGTTTTATTAGATAAACCGTAACTAAATCAGATGTCAAAACAAAATAGTGATGAGAACGATGTTTTCTTTCCGTTTTGTTTTATGTGAATGTTAGCGTTAACATTAAAGGGATATTTATATTTTTGCTTACTGGCACACAATGCTCCGCAACTTAGTCAAATTAATAAACTCACCTATTTATAGCCAATTCGATATCTATGGGCGACAACCATCGATATAGAAAAACCCGAGATTCACATTCAGCGTCTCAAAACTGGCCGGTGAAAAAGAGCGCTCAATTTAAAAATTGAGCGCTCATTTCAAGTAGTAAAATTTTATTGCTTTGCTTAAAGTGTTGTAAATATAGACCATGGACGTAAGATTGTATTGCAATAATATATGATCGTTATGACCATCTATAAAAGTGTGCGTGTGGATTGAGTGAGCACCCATAAAAAACTACGTTCATTTGACGACAGTTTTAGGTGTCATTTTTGTTCGAGATTGTGCATCTAGTATATTTCTATATCGATGGCGACAGCTATCTTTTTACATCAATCTCTAACTCCTATAACATTAAATATAACATGTGTGAAGAATAAATGTAATGTTTGGAGCGAAGCCAAGTGGAGCGATAGTCCTTTTATCGAGATCGTTAATTTAACTGTCTGTAGCCTTGCGGCAATTATCATAAGTAATGGCGAAAGTTTCAAGGTGAAGCACATAACCTACTGTAACGAATGGTTAGTCATTGTTATGTTAGCGTTTAATAATCCGATTGATAAACTAAATTTATGGTCTGTTAGTCTGTTTTTTATAATTATCTAATTAATACGTTTAAGATCTTTGTGTCAAAATAATAACATAAATATGAATAATGAATTTACTAGCGTTCATTTGGTACCCATATGATAGCTTAGAAAAACGACTCTTGCTCCCCTTTTTTCAATCACAGACTATTTAAAAATATATAAACAATGTCACTGTGCAAACTGAGTTCCTGACTGTACTGAAATAAGCCACATCGTTTTGTTATAATTCTGTGTTTGTTAAATTGGTTTATATAAAATCTGAGAGAATCTAAAAATAATCTTTGAAATCACGCGGGTTGGTCTGTCGGCCATCTTTATAAATATTGCGTTTGTATTTTTTGTTCCCATTAAAATATCGCGTGCTAAGAAATCGTTCCGCATGAGAGTTCCCATTCAATCTCCTAACACCATTAGGAATAGAGTTTTATTTATTACACGCAACTTAGATATCTATACCCTTAGTCTAATCGAAGTACGATACGATTTCCAACCAAGAACTTCCACCACCTTTATAGTATCCAACTCTCAATCCTTTTGAATTTCACTGCTAGAGACGGCTTCCCCAATAGGAGATTTCGCCAAAACGCAGTTGTCTATATTCTGATATTTGTCCCTTAGTCGCCTGCTACGAAATTCACGGGTATAAAAGTCGTGATACTAATAGACTGATACTCAGATACTACTCTATCATTTAAAACTAAATTTGAGCCCGTCATACACCTATTCATATTTTGCCATGTATATTGGTAGTACCGCAATTAAGTTACCAAAATATCAACATATCTTCTTTAATTATTTATTCTTACGCAGTGCAAAGGCGTCGTAGTTATCATGAAAACTTAGTTTTGGGCTGATGTCGCCCATCTCACGATGTCTCCTCATTTCTCCCAGCTAGCACATATCCTGATATAATTTTATTTAACTTGGGGGAACGGTAACATACCGGTCTGACACGCTGTGAGCCAGGTTAGATCCCCGGCCAGACAGAAATCAAAATATGAATTTCAATTTCTGTTCTGAATCTTTGAGTATTCGTCTTATACAGGAAAAAAATCTAATCTGTAAAATTAGTTATAATGAGATATGCTTATAAACAGATTTATTTGTTGAATTGAATGAATTTAGTGGGTCTATCGCTACCTTCTTTTACTTAAATTGAAAGCAAGGACACCTAATGACTGCGGTGTCCTTGATATTAATATCGATTTGGTAATAATACGGAATCGTATGTCCTTTGCCTACCCCATGACTACCATGCGCCACTGTGCTGTGACTGTTTCCATACTTACCCTTCCCTCAGCCCTCATTAGACGAGATATAGCAACGGTAGTGGCCGCTCGCTGGACCACGACGAATGGTAATTTCATACCGAATAGCATTCCATAAGTAACCGACAACACGCGATATGTTGCCAACGGTATATCGGCAACGGTTTACATAGCTATACAATCCAGATTATGGTTCTCCCTCAGATCTAGTCTATGTAGTTGTTGGAATATTCTAATTCTAGTAAAAGATTCTTGATTATATCCTTATTCGTGTATCTTTGTTGAAAATGTAATTAAATCCTAACAACAAAAGTATCATTTTTCCCAAGTAGTCTAGCAGGATTAGCATAATCTAGCAGATCATATGATAACTATATATACTTGTAGGGGAGACCACTAGACACACACAACAACACGGTGGACCAGAATGACGTCATTTAACTTAATCCTCTGATGTAGCAATATTCTATGAATATTTAATAATCCATGGATCCGCTACTAAAATATACAAAGTAAAATATTCACTATGAATAAAAAGTATTCTTTCGAAGAATATATAAGTATCTAAAATTAAACTCGCCGAGTTAAAAGTGCCCTTTGACAAACAGAGCACAAACATAACCTGGTTCCAATACCTATATAATGTTCCTCAGCTGCGTCGCCTGTGAATCTATGAATATAGCAATCTGTTCTACTGGTTGCCGGCATACTTTCACATGAGGCGACCATCATAGGAGTAGCAATCTGTGGTTGACTCCCATGAGGCCCATGTTCTGTATGTAGTTGATCACAGATGTCCGTGGGCGGCAGGGACCACTTACCATCAGGTGGACTGCATGCTCGTTTGCTGCTTCAGTCAGATAAAAAAAAATGGAAGTTTATTAATATTTAGTTTAGGTTGATCATCAACCTAGACTAAATATTAATAAACTCATATGTAATTGTCTTGTTTTCCTTTTGAAACTTCTGTTAAACTTTTAAAGTAAATGGTACCGTGTATCTTTTTCAGGATGGCACGACACCTCTCATCCTGTCGGCAGCGATGGGTCACACGGAGTGCGTGCGGGAGTTGCTGGCGCAGGGCGCCGACCCAGCGTGCTGCAGGACGGTATGTTTAAATTTACTGGCAGCAGGATGAACGTCTACGATATTTCCCTATTAATAGCTGACCTTTTTTTTTTGTTACGAGGAGGAAACCTTCAAAGGTACGCCGAAGTCTTGGGAGAGACTACGGGTTATGTGGGATTTTTACTTACTAAAACCTCCTCGGTGGCCTTCCTCAACGCTTGTAGTAGGGGACTCGGAAACTCCAACGGAACGAACCGGTGTCCCCTAGCGCAGCCCCCTCACGGGCTCATCTCTTGGGGGACGTGTGCTATCCCCCTTCACCATCCGGTGCTTACGGCAAGATGCAGCCACACATCCCGCCGTCCTTCTCGGGGTTGCTTGTTGGACGGTTCGAGCTCCCACTCTAGCCGTCCGCAACCCCAGAGGCCCCGTTAGTCGCCTCTTACGACAGGCAGGGGATACCGTAGCCGTATTCTACACCCCGACTACAGAGTGAGTTAATAGCTGACCTAGCTTGCATTAAGTTGGTTAGACCACGACAACGATGCAAAATATGGTTTTCGGGGAAAATAGGTTTTCAGAGTCTTTGTAATATGGATTTTGAGAGAATTTGGGTCCTTCTATATCAGTAACCTTACAGTCTCCTTCAAGGTGGCGAATAAAAATATTACCTATTTGTATTCAAAATGGGGGAGAGCTAAAACAACTTTTTTTTTGTTTTTGTTCGCGAGGGGGAAACCTTTAAAAGGTATCCCACACCGTGGGAGCGACACAGAGTAACGTAGGATTTTTAACTGCACTAACCCCCCCTCCCCCTGGCCGTCCTCGGCGCTACAAAGAGGACTCCGGGGCTTGAACGCCTAACCTCCCACCTGTAAATAAGTTAGTGACGTGCAACAAGTGGCCAGTAGAATGCATTGTGTATGTCAGACAGGAACGAGCGCGCTGTTCTTCGCGGCGCAGGGCGGCTTCCTCGACATCGCCGTGCTGCTGCTCGACGCGGGCGCCGCCATCGATGCTCCCAGCACGGTAATGCATATATATCTTATCCACATTCTAAGATCTACGTCCACTATTAACACATAAAATATACTTTTGAGTTTTGTAAAAGATGGACTGCTTAATCTGTCGATCAAAAAGTTTTTATCTGACTGAAGTAGCAAACGAGCATGCAGTCCACCTGATGGTAAGTGGTCACTGCCGCCCATAGACACCTGTAATCAACTTCATACAGAACATGGGTTCCATCTGAAGTCAATCACAGATCCGTTGCTACTCTCGAGGACTATGGTGGTCGCCTCATGTGAAAGAGTGCCAGAAACCACACCCTTCTATCGATACGCAGAAAATGCTTCACGCCAAAAATAGGTGTGGCGGTGGTACTTCCCCTGTCTAACTACACTGGTTCTACCACCTTTAAAATACAGCAGCAAGGAGTAGGAACGATTATTGATGATTAAACCGTTTAACCACCCCATCTAACGTGGAGGAGTTTTCGGTACTTTTGCTGGCTTCGTTTTTTGTGAGACAACCATCTTAGTCATCTGTGATTGACTTCGGATTGAACCCTAATCTATATGAAATTGATGAAAGATATCTCAAAACAGTGACCACCTACCATCTGGTTGACTATTAAGTCTTGTATTTTAACCTACTAAAAATTCTAGTATTGTTATTGATCTAGGTATATTGTATTATAAAGAATTTTGATCAAAACGAAAATACTTGTATATATTCCAGGACGGCGGTACCCCACTGTTCGTGGCGTGCCAGTGCGGCCACTTACCGGTCGTAGAGGAGCTCATCAGAAGAGGGGCCAATGTTAACTCTTGCATGAAGGTGAGATGCGATCTATTCCTTCCACATTATAATTACGATCAAATGTATGCGCATATATGATGATAATAACTCAGTCTGATTATTGTTTTCATTTGCATTTAATGTGTAATTTGTAGCTAAGGCGTTTAGAAAGAGGGAAGTAGCTATTTGTTATATTCATTGTGTGTGTGTCGTCAATCCATTATTGTTCCGCTGTTGGGCACGGGTCTTCTCTCAGAATGAGAGAGTTTTAGCCTACCGCGCTGGCCAAGTGCGAATTTGTAGACTTAGCATTCCTCTAAGAACTTTTTTAAAGAACTCTGTGTGGGTGTGTAGGTCTCGTCATGATGTTTTCGTATAAGTAAGGCAGTTTCTACAGTCATAGCCCCAAACTAGGATTTTCTCTTGTGTCGTTGGTGCCATGGATACACACAAAGACGAATACTCAAACACTCAGACCCAGAACATGAATCTAAATTCATCATGCAGATACCTGTCTGGCCCGAACCTTGAACCCACTGCTTGTCAGACCGATACGGTGACCGCTCCGCCACGCGGGTCGTTCCAGATTCATTTTTCTTTTAATAATTATTAATTGAATATTTTTTATTTATACGTCGGTATTAGGACTGTACTATACATTATACATATATTTATTATACATAATTTATGCTCACCTAAAATAGAAATTATTAAATTAGGTGTAAAAGTTGGAATTTTCTGTTTCATTATTGAGTTGATAGTGAACGCTTTGTCGTGCGGGTCGTCGTATGTTAATTAATTTACATTGATAATATTTGTGTTTTGCATTTTAAGTACTTGTGTATGTTAAAATCTTATAATTTGTCATTTAAATTGGATTAATAACATTTACGGTTGTTCCGAATAAGAAATAAATTTGAATATGGAACTGTAGTAGTAGGAACAGAATATATATCACGTTCGAATTATAAAATGAAGTTAAGAATATATTTAAATTTGGAATCCGTGCCAGGATGGCGTGGGCCCACTGTTTTCCGCGGTTTCAAATATGAATTAATTTGAATATAGAATTTAATCGTATTTGAAAATGTTATTTAATTTGAACTATTTTCCAAATTTAAAACATATTTGAACGTGGAACGAATCCGCCCCGCAGGCAGGACGGTGTTCCTTAGAGTTCCAAATAAGAATTAAATCGAACGAGGTATTCATTTTCGCATTTGAACATGGATTTAAATTTAAAATAGTTCCAAATTTAAAACATATTTAAACGTGTAACGATCTCATCAGGACGGCGCGAGTCCGCTGTTCATCGCGGCGCAGAACGGGCACGAGGAGGCGGTGGAGGCGCTGCTGGCGGGCGGCGCGCGGGCGGACGCGCCGCGGCTGGACCGCGCCGCGCCGCTGTGGATCGCGGCGCAGTGCGGCCACCAGCGCGTCGCGCGCGCGCTGCTCGCCGCCGGCGCGCACGTCGACACGCTCCGACAGGTAACTACGCCCTGTACTTCCCGGATCAGAGTAGGGCTACGCTATCCCTGTCGTAAGAGGCGACTAAGGGCGCGTTCCAGAAGACGCTCACAAAGCCCAAAACGTTCCACAAGACGAGCGCCGTAGTGGTGGTCGCGGCAAATACGTCCCTCATGACGTCATGACTTACACCCACGCGAAGATCACGACGGCCCATCTAATAAGGTGGGTTGAAGCGATCGTTCCACTAGAGATTATGTCAGTAACGCTCACAAGCTAGTGGAACGGGAAAGACTACGGTTATGAGCGTGAACTTTGTGAACGTCTAATGGAACGCACTCTAAAGGGGCTTCCGGGGTTGCGGGCGACTAGAGTGAGAGCTCGAACCGTACAGCATAGCGACCCCGGGAAGGACAGCGGCATGTGTGGTCGCATGCCGACTTTAGTCTCCAACCGACTACCGCAATACACATCCATTCAGCTTCATATACAAATCGCGTCGCCTTGTGTGAAACTAAGTCACTTTTGCCGACTTATTTGCAAAACTGAGTATTGATCAAAATATGTAAAACCTGTTCACTTGAAGCTAATAAAAAATGTAGAACTTATAGCTTAATTAATAATATTCGCATAAATAAACGATAAATAACGTCTCTAAAATCTTATCTTTCAAAATAAGAAGGCTTTATATCTCTCTAAACGAGTCCAGCGACATCTATGTTGATGAGTAACAAATTGAAAATGTTGCCATGTTATAAAAATGCATCGACTGGAAACAACGCCATCTATAAAGATGTAACATGTTATTTAAGCAGATACACCTAACGCTACCTACCGTTAGTATTTACTAAAAAAATGGCAATAGAACAAATTGAGATTATTTTAAACTACCTACTTACTTACAAGGTGGTAGAACCAGTGTAGTTCGACCGGGGAAGTACCACCGCCACACCTACACCTATTTCTAGCGTGAAGCATTTCTTGCGTTTCGATAGAAGGGTGTGGTTGCCGGCACACTTTCACGTGAGGCGACCATCATAGTCCTCGGGAGTAGCAACGCATCTGTGATTGACTTCAGATGGAATCCATGTTCTGTATGAAGTTGATTACAGATGTTCATGGGCGGCAGTGACCACTTACCATCAGGTGGACTGCATGCTCGTTTGCCACTTCAGTCAAATAAAAAAAAAAAAAAAGGTAGGTATTTTGTATAACAGTTATTGTTACAAATTCTTGTTGCATCATGCAATTATTTTTTATCTACAGCTACTTGATAATAACATGGTAAAAACTAAAATAAATTGCATTTTCTGTGAGCAAAGTATAAAGTAAATATGATTGTTCCTCAGGACGGAGCCACTCCTCTGTTCAAGGCGGCGCACAAGGGGCACTCGGCCGTGGTGGTGGAGCTGCTCAAGTATAAACCTAACTTAGGTGTATTGCCTGTGAGTATTTTGAACATTTTTTATTTATTTTTACTAGGTATTTGCACCGGTTTGTTAATATATTTTGTTTCCATTTGGAAAAACGAAATGATAAGTCGTTACTGCTTTACATATATGGTAATTTATGATAGGATTGGAGTGTTGACTGTAGTTAGAAATAGAAACAGCCCTATCTTAGTGGATTATGTTGGGGCATCTTGTTATTTGTAATGGAGATATTGTTGTTACAATGTTAACTTGATTAGCGGTTTATATATATGTTGAAGAAAGAAGGTATGAGAAATGTGTAGGGTTTTCTTGTCTTATTATATTTCTGAATATTAAATCATTAATATTATCGTTATATGTGTGTAAAAATGTATTTCTTAGACTTAAATGAACTATGCGTTACATTTTATTTAGGGTGCTATCACATTAGTTTGTAAGTAGCGTGGCCGCAGTGCGATTGCAATGGATGCTTTTTTATTATTAATTATTTAATATTTTTTATTATTTCTATTATAGGAGTACAGTACGCTACCCTGATTTAACAATTTACCGCAGTTATGAGATAGAATTTTCTGCCTTTCGGTGTCTGACGCGCTGTTGTCGCACTACTTGTGACTTAACGTGAAGACGCTCTTGTAGAAATGTAATTTTAAAACTGGATTGGAAAGGGTCACCGTCGCTTATGGACATTGCTAAGCAACTTCATATAGAACATAGGTTCTATCTGAAGTCAATTACGGATGCGTTGCTACTCCCGAGGACTATGATGGTCGCCTCATATATAAGTGTGCCGGCAATCATACCCTTTCATTGGAACAAAGCATTATAGACGTATTTGTGGATGCATGGTTGCTTTGCGTTAATACGAGTGTATATATATAAGATTATATCTTAGGGTTTATGGAAAATAAACAAATGTGTTGCTTTTGAAAATAAGAAACGACATTTCAAGTTTATTATTCCACCGAATCTATCTTTCTTCACAAAATATATTCTGAAGTTTTAAAATTAGACAGACATGTCAAATTAAAAAAAAATAACTAAATAATTAAAGAAAACCTATTTTCTTTATATATACATTGCAGAACGGTCAGTCGGCGCTGCACGGCGCGGCCATGTTCGGGCAGCTGGCGTGCGTGCGGCTGCTGGCCCGCCGCACTGTCCGCACTCCCGCCGGCGATATCCCCGCGCACCGGCTGCGCAACGCGGCGGGGCTGACGGCGCGCGCCGTGGCCGCCGCCGCCGCGCGCCGCGACGTCGTGGCCTACCTCGACTCGCTGGAGCGCGCGTGAGGGACATAGAGCTTATGGAGATAACTGATGGTTGGGGACACAAGTTGATGTTGTCCATTATCTATACTTAGTATCGATTACTATTTCCACATTATATCGATATCGTAAAATGTCCAAATAGGAAAACCTTTTTGCATAACCTTATTCGCCGAAAAAACCAAACTATCATCAATCAAAGTGGTAGAACCAGTGTAGTTCACCCGGGAAAGTACCACCGCCACACTTATTTCTAGCATGAAACATTTCTTACGTTTCGATGGAATGATTGCCGGTAATGAAGCAACCATCATAGTCTTCGGAAGTAGCAACGCATCTGTGATTGACTTCAGATAGAACCCATGTTCTCTATATAGTTGATTACAGATGTCACAGGGCGATAGTAACCACTTACCATCAGATGGACTGCATGCTCATTTGCTATTTCAATCAGATAAAAAAATCTATACAAAATATTATTGCCAGGATTGTTATATACAATTACTTAATTATGAGTAGCATATGACTAATTTAATAGCATATGACTACTACCATAATAATGCATTAACAACGGTTAAATTTATATAAAAAAAACCTTAAACTTCCAAGAATATTGAATCCTTACAAAATACAAGGAGCTTAAATATAACACCACCATTGCAATTACAGTTGAAATGCTTTAAAATTGCAAATGGACGATAATATTAATTGTACATTTGTACACTTTGCATATGTTGACAATAAGTTTGTCATGAATCTCAAAATTAACCATAGGAATCTCAAAATTTAATAATAAAATAATTAAAAACATTGAAAAGAATACGATTTGCATACGATCTCTCAACAGCTAAGTTACAAGATACCGAATAATTCAATTACATTTAAAATTGGTTCCATCTCGTATCTTCATAATAGGTAATAATTTAGTAGATGAACAAACTTTTCAATTAAACACCTTTAATTACATTATTTACAAAAATCCATCATAGCATTCTAAGTTATAATTGGGATACCAAGGTTCCTACATTTTTTTTTCTACTATCGACGAAAGAAAATGGAAATATTTATTCACACTAGTGATAACATATCCTATATATTTTGACACACTCATGGGTAGATTTTGCATCTTATGAAAACGTAGACAGTGTTATAAGGTACAGATATATATTTTTCTACCCTACATACCCTATAAATAAGACTTGTCAATAATAGTAATCCCTTATGTACCCACAAGTAATTAAAAACGAAACACTATTTTACTATCATTTATTACTAGAATAAGTATAAAATCTCATTAAATAGTAAGTATAAAGCCATACTAATCTTCATAATTATAACCTCGATATCTTATGAATTTATGAGTAAAAATGCAAAAAAATGTTTTTCAAAAATTACCACTTAGTAGGACTTGCCAACACATAATTTAACCATAAAATAAAACTCTAACGCTGTTACATTTTGGCAGAATAAAATAAACATCATTTTAAAGGCAATTATTAACTAAAGAATCATATCAATATATATTTTAACTAATGCCTAATTATTTGTGTTGATATTTTTGCTCATAAATATAACACTAGCCGTAACTAAATTATATACCTATGTTAAAGTATGTATCATTCGCAATAACAATAAACATTAGCACAGCTTAGTTGCTCGCCTTATGTATTACCTCACATTAACATAGTATAGCCACTTACACTGAAACGAAAATGGTAAAGTACAGTTAATTACATTATTTATCTTTATATGAAATAGATTTTTACTATGTTTAGAAGCTAAGTTTGTACGAAACGGAAAATATGGATAATTAAAGATTTGTATGTAAAAATGTTACTATGGCGTATATCATATTTCATTGAAATTAAATAATCGTGCAATTAAATTAAAACCCGTAACATTTCTACACATTAATACGTAATTATTCAGAAATTCAGACAAAGAATATGAATATACATACAATTGTGTCTGTACTGATTACTATCAAATAATTAATGCAAGTTTGTTTTATATAAAACTATATATATTACGTTGATTGTGGCATTGTCATAACTAAAACATTTATTTTTAAACGTCATATACTGTCGTGTTTAATAATATTTTAGTAAAACTAGTCATAACTTCTAATTATTTTTATTAGTGAAATAACATTTATATTTGTAAACTATTTATCACGTTATTTACCTTTACTTATGTCTCGTAGGAATCTCATCATGTCAATGAGTCTGTTACTAACTCATAACTTTCCTACATAAGTTTATAAAGTACAGCTGCACAATAATTATTATAATTAATATATAGCTCTTGAAGGCTGTTAAATAAAATACTGTGGTGGCGGTTATCGTCAGGAAAGTAATCGCATTGTTATAATTTCTGGTATAAAACCATAACATTTCCAGTGTTTAATATTCAGATATCTGAAATATAAAAGTTACAAAAATTGCTTACTATAGAAGCAGCCTTCAAGTATTTTAAAACCTAATAATTAACGAGATGAGTACACCAATATAAGTAACATTTATGTGTTAAGAATGTGTATACTTAGGTAAGGTGAAAGTTGTTGAATTTTTATTTATGTTACTGTATTACAGTTGGTTTTCATATAAATATTGTGTTTTATTTATATTAGTGATGGAATGCGTTTAATTATTTAAGATTTTTATAAGTTCTTGTCAATATTTAACACAAACATTGAATTTATGAAATAATTATAATTGACCTATTTTTGTAAATAATATAGGTGTAAACAAAATAAATGTATAAAATAATGTCAAATTATTAAGTGCGTATTTGTAGTATAATTCTTTCAGCATTACAGTAAAAAACCTACGCACGTCCGAGTTCCGTAAAAAAAAAGAAGTCCCTGTGGTATGCAGTCTACCTCAGGAAATCGCACTTCGCCACCGCGGTGAGCTATGGCATAGAAATTTATTTAACCAGAAAACCCATGCCAAGCAGTGGAATGATAATGGGTTGACGACAGACAGTTATCCAATAAAAACAATGAAATAAAATATGTCTATATAATTTATGTACAATGTACCGCCATGTCCATGGCGGCTATAGCTATGTGTTCCGCCGTGGGTCTGGCTGAGGGCAGTGTTTCAGTGCAGCAGAAGAACAGAGCCAGGGGCCCAGAGTACTTATCTTCGGAAATATTTGCTGGAACTGCTGGTCGGGTGCCTAGAAGAGATAACAATATGCTATTAAATCAAATTGTTTTGGTATAATTGATGTTATGTTGGTACCATGTATTTAAAAATCTCTGCAGAGGGACACTTATTCAAATATATAAAAGGTAGTAGCATACTGAAGATGTGGTATAACCGTAAACTAAACAACCATATTGTAGGCTAATGTAGCCATTTTTTTAATAAATTGACCACGTCATGTACTTAATTTTCATGGAGTGATTAGTGAAGTCAGCTATAAATAGAAAATGGTCGATTTAAGTTCGGAACTTCATTCAAATGATTTAACCCCATTTCTGATATGAAATGTCTTTATTTTGTATAGGCCTATGGGGGCACTTACTAATTGTCAGTTACATATTTTTTTTCTTACATTACCACCGGATCGGAACATGACGTCAACTGAGAACATCTGGCAAGAAACTCAGCAGGTTTGTCTTTTTTGTTATTCTATATTTATGTATTTAATTTATTCCACAACTCGCCTTTTTATAAAAAAACCAAAGTTATAAGAATATCACCACTACCATTTTTATGCATTATAATACAATATATTGTAATTATTATCATGATGACTTGTTCTTCTACATTTCTTTTTTTTTTATAATATGAACTTATGAAGTAGCAAACCAGCATGCAATCCACCTAATGATAAGTGGTCACTGCTGCCCATGGACATCTGAAAACAACTTCAAATAGAACGTATGTTCTATCTGAAGTCAAACACAGATGCTTTGCTACTCCCGAGGTCTGAGGTGGTCGCCTCATGTAAAAGTGAGCCGGCAACCACACCCTTTTATCGAAACGCAAGAAATTAACCGGTTGAACTACTCTGGTTCTACTACCAGTAAAATTACATGTATACTTACCATATTTTTCTGAAAAATAATCCTCCATAGTGCTATCATCTGCATTGTCCAAAGTGACACTGTCATCTAGCGTGTCGTCAGTGTGTGCGTGTGGGGGCATCAGAGCCATCATCTCCCAGAGTGTGAGCCCTAGTGGCCAGATGTCTGTCTTGCTACTGATTTCACCTCCATGAATGACTTCTGGTGCACTCCATGCTTCTGTACCTAAAAAGGTAGAAAAAGTAATATATGAACTTCTTCTAATTCTGTAAATATTTATTTTAATATGAAAACAAGTTTCTTTAGGAATAACCTCACAGGAGATTATGCATAAGCATGTACATTTAAATATACGGTGTAGGCATATTTAAACAATATATAATTTTATTCAATAAATTATTAAAGTGTGCAAAAAAAGGTCAATAAAATAAAAACAACTGAATAATTGTGGCACAAAAGCTCTATGGGTCACCACTCTTACTTCTACCTATTAAAAACAACATAAGTGTAGCAAAGTTTTAGCTTAAAGCGTGTGGCAAAAGAGAATTTTTCATATTTTTTTTATATTTTTATCTGACTGTAGTGGCAAACAAGCACGCAGTCCATCTGATTGTAAGTGGTCACTGCCGCTCATAGACATCTGTAATCAAGTTTATACAGACCATGGGTTCTATTTGAAGTCAATCAGAGATGCGCTGTTACTCCCGAGGACTAGGATGGTCGCCTCATGTCAATGTGTGCTGGCAACCACACCCTTCCATCGAAACGCAAGAAATGCTTCACGCTAGAAATAGGTGTGGCAGTGGTACTTCCCCGGTCGAACTACACTGGTTCTACCGGTGTATTCCACTTTGATCACCCAGGTGATATCACCTAGGTGATCAAAGGCGACTCATTGGTGTCCTTTGATCACTTGAGACATAATCACCTGGGTGATCATAGGCGACTTCAAGAAAATATATTATTTCAGTATCCTTTAATCACCTGTATAAAAAATCTGATGTGGGTGCCTAAAATGTCGTTATTCATATGTATTCATATTAGACTTCAGTATCGTTTATTTTTGATTTCTAAGGGTATTTATTACGGTATCCACGTTTATTGACATAGAAATGGTTTGATGATGGAAGTTTAGGTTAGAGATTATAGGGAGTTATGGGGTGGATCACAACGTCCATATTTCTTAAATATAATTTTTTAATATAGCATTTGCCGACCTGGGCATCGTGCAATTAGGAATGAATAATTAGTATCTAGGCTAACATGTCATGATAAAAAATCCAACCTTAACTCTTCTACCCTGATGATGCAGGGGTGCCGCCCACTTAAACCATGGGAGTCAGCCATATGCTGCATATGTATTATTATATGATAAGGTTCTTGAGCAAAGAAATGGTAAAAAAAAAATAACCTTGAACCCCCCTAAGCTGATGCGGGGAAACTGAATACCTCATCCATAGGAGCTACCTAGTAGAGCTAGCTAGCTGCTCACATATATAAGTTTTCTGAGCGGAGACATTTTTTTTTGGGATTAACTTCCGTTTTGCCCATACCTCCAACCGAACCAAATTTTCGACGTGTTGATTAAGACAAGAGCGTTGTTATGTTTTGGTTTTGGAGGAAGCTAAAAAATTGGTTAAGTTCGAGTCGGATTCGTGCATTAAGAGTTCCGTACCTTTATCTAAAGAAAAAGTAATTAAATAAAACAAACCCACCTATCAAATCTTAAAGAGAAAATATAGCTCTATTGTCAAATTAATAAATGGTGTTTCAGTATTCAGTAATAAACAGTTATTCACCTACCAACATAAGTTTGTTTTTCATAGTGTTTGTACGAATTACAAGGTTATATTATTCGGTTTTTGAAAAAAGTGTAAAAGTTTAAAAGTTACAGGGGTTTAACCGGTTTAAAAGGGTTAATCTCTCAAACAATCAGCTTTGAGAAAAAAGGGTTTTAGAAACCTAAATGCCATATTTGAAGACCTTTCTATAGACACCCCATGACTACGTGTAAGTAAGAAGAATTTTTTTCAGAGTTTCAGTTCCATGCATATCAAAATTTAATATATACTTTTTTATTTTTGTACATAATTCGGAAAACGGTTTACGGAATACACTTACCTACCAAGTTTCAACTCTGTAGTCTTAATAGTTTCCGAATAAAGTGGACTGTGCCAGACGGAATCCTAAAATAGCTAAAAGTACACAATAACTCCCTGGGTGAACCTATATATACGTTCTACCACTTTGACGTTCAATTCAAACCACAACATATAAAATTTCATATTTTAATTTTATGAATGTTAATATTTTAACTTTTCGGGGGGGGGGGGGGGGGTGATGAATCCCCGAAACCCTCCCCGTGGCAACGCCCATGGATTAAGATCATGATATTTCAAATACCCGCAACTTAATTTTCAAGTAAAATTCAAAGAAAAATCATTGAAACGATTTATGCATTAAATGCGAGTATTATCGATAATAGCTTAGTTTTTTTATGATGTTCCAACTTAACCTAACCAATCCTATAAAAGATTAGTATAATAAATAAGTGAATGAATATATATTTATTCTGTTGAGATTTTTTTTCGATTTTCGTATTCAAAATGGTGTTTACGCCCATAGTTATTTTGCACAAATTTTATAAACGTTAATTACCCAAACTCTTAAATGCTTGGGTAATAATAATAGTTATACTAGCTGACCCGGCAAACGTTGTTTTGGCATATAAAAGTTAAAAAAAAAATGTTAAGGATGGACTATCACTAAGGGTATGAAAAATAGATGTTGGCCGATTCTCTAACCTACTCAATATGCTCACAAAACTTCATGAGAATCGGTCAAGCCGTTTCGGAGGAGTACGGGAACGAACATTTTGACACGGAAATTTTATATTTAAAAAATAAGTATTTGAAATATCTAACTTATACTGTGTTTTCTAACCACTACTTAGCATCAACATCAAACTCACCAAAACCAACAACCAACAACAAAACCACCACCTCTACCTCTACAACCACCAAAATCCATCCACCCACTACCATCTTCACCATAAATAATTTTTTTTTTTTTTTTTTGTTATATATAAAGTACCGAATAATAGGGTACTTCATATTAATTACAATCTAGCCTTATATAAGGCTAATGAGTAATTCTAATCTGACTTAAACTGCTAAATAATTGTTTATTGAAGGAAGCGTCCACTGACACTGCACTTCTTTGTTCTAACATAAAGGGGTAGACACATTGTTCTTGTGTTCTATAATTTAAATTAATTCACTATTTCACTAACACTACACTATGTTATATCACTAGCTCAAAGGGCTTAGTCCGTTTGAGTCTTCTCACTAGGTCCGTCGTATCGAGGAGCTGGATGGCCTCGATATTAACGTGATGATGAAGTCTTTTTTGATGACGTTCTGCATATTTATAAATTACATTTTTGACAAGGTCTACTTGAAGGTCCCGATGTAGATCTTCGTTTCTTACATACCAAGGTGCATTAGCAATACCCCTCAATACTTTGTTTTGAAATCTTTGAATGATTTCTACATTACTTTTTTTGGTACAACCCCAGAGTTGAATACCATATGTCCATACTGGCATTAGGACTTGTTTATATAATAATATTTTATTATATGTAGACAGGTAGGAATGATTCCCCAGCAGCCAATGCATAGCTCTGTATTTGAGCTCCAACTCGTCCCGTTTTTTTTTGACGTGAGCTCTCCAGCGCAGCTTCGCGTCAAGAGTCATGCCAAGATATTTGGCTGTATTTGCGTGTGGTATAGGTTAAATAGGTACCATAAATAATGACCACAGTACTACCGGTTCCATCTCCACCGGAATACCACTAACAACATCACCTCTACCACCTCTACCATCACGACCTCCAACCCACCACTACTACTATATTCTTGATATGATTGAATAATAAACATCTATCCATGCATTCGTGTCACAAATTTTTGCCATTTTAATATTAGTAAGACATAGGTAAGCAACATTTTAGCTGCCCATTTTTGGTAGGTTTTTATATAGGTGATTAAAGGATACTGAAATAATATATTTTCTTGAAGTCGCCTATGATCACCCAGGTGATTATGTCTCAGGTGATCAAAGGACACCAATGAGTCGCCTTTGATCACCTAGGTGATATCACCTGGGTGATCAAAGTGGAATACACCGTTCTACCACCTTCAAAAATACAATACAATTTTATAAGGCATTTTAATTTACTTCTCTAAGGAAACTTCTCTGCAGCAACCTCAGGTGGCCCAGTTCTGCCCGAGGTTGTTTATGGATGTCCACAGGTGGCAGTTACAACTTACAATTGGGTGGACTTGTGCAGTCCTTGTTTGCTACTTCTGTAATTTTATAATGAAGATCAACAATTTTGATTAAAGTTTTATTAACAATGAAGACATATCTTTAATCTAGTATTATAAGAAGCAGAAGGAGGTATATTCCTCCCACTATAGACAGCCGAGTCATTGTCAACCCATCATTGTCCCACAGCTGGGCATGGGTCTTCTCTTTTGGAATGAGAGTTATAGGCCATAGTCCACCGCGCTGGCCAAGTGTGAATTGATGGCCAGCCTGGTCATAAGAGTAGTAAAAGATGTATCTATATCAGTACATCCTTTCTATAAGGCCTAAGACCTTTTGTGGTTTGGGGTCATCATGAAAGAAGTTTATATTGTTTTCTAAACTATATCCTTGGAAAATACCCTCAGTATGCCCTTAGCTACCGACCAGAGCAGTCCATTTTTTTTTGGCATAAAAGCTCACATTCGGTTTATTAATAACATCTTACCAAAGTAGACTGCATTCCTCTCAGCTTTTAGCTTGTCAAACACTCCATTTTCGTCGAGTGGCAGGGTGACACCAAAGTCACACAGTTTACAAACTGCAAAGTCTCCATTCACCAGGATGTTGTAGGACTTCATATCTCCATGCAAAATCTGCATCTTTGTGTGAAGGTAGTCTAGAGCACTACCAATGTCTGATGCTACCTGACATACAATAATATTTTGTAAGGTAATTAAGAACAGTCACAAAAATCAACTAATAGAATAAGTTTCAGAGATAGGCAGCAGCATCTTCCTACATAACAATAACACTCACTGTATTCACCAAGACATTTTCCAGGTGAAGTAAATATTAACTGAAACCCTTTTGAGGGAAGACTCGTTTAGCATTGGAACTCAAAAGACTGATGAATGCACGGAAGTTCGAATCTTATTTCTTGCTGGTTATTAAGATGCTCATATATGAATTATGCCATGCTCTCTAGTATGGGTAAAACAATTTCAAATATATAACTGACAGTAGCATTGTGTGCTTACAAATTATGTAGGAATAAAGAAGAATTGACACAACTTTAACATTTTTTGTACCTTAAGCATTTGTTTAGGAGTGAAGGGCTGACAATCTTCTTCCACTCTTTTCTCAATCATATCCCCTAATGACAGATCACACGCCTCCATGCCCAGATACAGAATCTTGGTTTTGCTGAAAGCTCGGAAACCAACAATGTTTGGGTGTGACATCTTCTGTAACAACTCCGCTTCTGCTTTGAGTCTATCAGTGTACACTTTGTTTGGCTTCACTTTCTTGTTGAGCATTTTAAGTGCCCAGGGTGACCGCATCTGACCAGCTCGGGGCGACCTCACCAATTGCATTACTGAAACTCCTGTACAGAAAGAAGAGCATTACTTTAGAAGTCTAGTAATAAATGTTTATCGACCACAATGATATTAAGATTCAGTATACTCCATTATTGTTAAAATTCTTCAAAGCAGTTTGTATTGTAACTAGTAAGTTTGGATATCAAATAATGAAAAATTTATTGACTTCGGTAATAAAGGCGAAATACGATGCGATTTCTTGAGTAATGCCGTGAATAATAATGAAAATAATATATTAACACTATAGACGGGATTGCTGTGAATTATAATAATAATATATCAATTATCGAAATAGTGATTATTTGAGTATAACACAAATACTTGCCGGTGCCGTATCCAAGTCGATTGAGGAAAGGTGAAGGCGGAATTGTTATTTTCTCGTTTCCTCTCATGTCTCTGTTGAGCTTCACTGGTGTACGAAAATCTTCCATAATTAACTAATAATTAAAAGTTTCAGTTTCTTTATATCAAGGAAAATCACTCACAATCAAATCACATACCACACTATACTGTGTTGTAAACACTTCGTTCAAGTTTGAATTGAAATTCTTAACGGTAGATTGTTTTGTTTGGTATTTGTTATTGGTAGAAAACCACTTTGACGTTGACGTTTTGTTTCATCGTTCTGTAATAAATAAAGTGTTCTTTTTATTATAAATTTCATTTGAAATAGATTAACAAAAAATCATGCACAAAGAAGACTAATAAATTAGATTTATAATTGTTTAGTATCATAAAGAAGAATCATCACACTAGATTAATATACTTAAAGGTTCGATACTAGAGACATCTATTAAGTTTTCTGCCCCTTAGAAGTTCTAAACAATTTAAATTTATCTCAGGGTGGATATGTGTAAATTATTTTTTTGATTTTTATTATTATTGTTTAAAACTGATTTTATTCCTTATGGCGGTTTAGAACATATCGTTTTGCCATAAAAGACCTACTTGTAAACAAGTGCAAATAACAAAGACAGATGATATAGTTAAATGCCATGGTAATTTAAGGACACCAGACAAGTTATCTCCAAATCCAAATTCCGCTGTAAGTGGGCATATTATTTTAGTTATCCTATTGTCTTTTTTCATCGAAATAGCTTTTTCATCTAAACTTTAAATGTCTGGATATTTTTTATTACTACATTCATTTTATTACCTTATGATAATATAAGTACCTACAATTTTTTGTCTACAAGCTATCGTAAGCTTAATTTAAATTTGGTTTAAATTGGTTTATGAGATGTTGCTTACTGAATTCAAATCGCAATGTACCGAACATCTTATAAAAACAATATACATAAAAATGTAAATAGGATATGGATAATATATCACTCAATCGATTAGTGGCCGCCCGTCGTAATTGATAGGTTCCTAGGCTCGTTTTTATCGATGTTATAATCATTACGACCGGCGGTACCGTGTCCGATGTCCGAATGGAAACTGCGGTGAAGGTCGGAGCTGCAGAATGGAGACTGGAAATCCAGGTATTGGAAGAACAAACGTCCTTACCGTGCGGTATCGTTGCTCAATGGAAGGAAGTCGGCTGTTCGACAGTGGATAATCATCAATATCGGCAAACGGCAAGCAGTAATCAAACGGCGACCGGTGCGAGCGCGCGTGCGCTCTTTCGTGTGTTGAGAGTGATGCAACGAGCTGTCCTATGAAGATGTCACTGTGCAACACTATCAGGTACGTGAATTAGTGCGTTACGCAGCTAGTAGCTGCCGCATACTAGTATATTTCCTTTGGTGGACAACTTTTTTTCGACAATTACACGGTACAACACTTCGCGGTCCATACCAACGGGTAGCAAAAATTTTAAATATAACGAACTTTTGTTAACGAAAATTTTTTTTAAATAAACTTATATACAATATTTACAATTATAGAATAAAAAAGTGTGTAAAAATAAATATTTTCTGTTAAAATCAAAAATAATTAGTGAGTATATCTAAAATGTATTACAAGAATTTATTTGTCCGACAATTAAATCACCGCGAGGTTTGTCAAAATTTCCGCGTACCCTACATACATGGTCATTTGAATATGTACAAATGGCAATTATAAATGTCGGTTAAACATACTAATTTACGCTGTTTTATGCATGCGATTTGCGAAGTTATCGAAATAAATTAGAACAATATGAAAAGGAATGAAATTTACGCTTGGGTGATGTGTGTGCGCAAAAACCGCATTAACATAGCGTTACATAGCGCATGCGCAGACACAACAAACTCGTTCGTCGCTGGTCCGGCCGATAGGTCCTAATGCATTGTTTTCGTTTGTTTACGTTGTAAAAGTACGATTTATAACAACTAATTTGCTTCTATCATTTGTGCTTACATCACTGCAGTACGTTGCACGGTCGATTTGTAGCATCTTGCTGGTTACAACTAGCCGATTTATTTCATGATTTTCACGATTTAGGATCATCTTTCGTGGCAGTAGGTAGGTAGGTACGCTATTGTATTTGTTTTAGAGATCGATGTAGTAAATTTTATAAGCTTGTGTAATTCGGATTATTTTAGAATAATTTGGATATTTATTGAATTATTGACTAGAATTGTTATGTAGGTACATTTAGATAATCTCTACTGATTAATACACGACCTTCTGCAGGTCAACGTTGGAGGCTATCCTTGAGAAAATTTTCTTACTCGAAAATAGTCTATAGAAAGCAATCGCATACGTCAAAATGTTTCCCAATTGCATTTAAAATAAAAAAAATAAGTGTCTACTATAGCGATTTAATGCTTCAGAGACTAATGTTAGGAGTCAACGTGGGTCTATATGCTGTCACCGCCACAGACTAGGTACTTCTAACATTACCTACTTTACCTATTTATAATACAAGTTGTTGTCGCATTAGGCGTGAAGTGCCTACAGCCTCATCCCCGTCAACGATGGCCTCTGACGACCTAGCGAACCTACTCGCTATGCTAATTACCGTCAATGGCATCAACTATTATCCTCATTATTGTTTTTCAGATAAAAGGATAAAATTTTGCTATGAAGTGTTTAGATAAAATATCTCATTACAAATTAGGATCAGGATAAAAATCCGTTAGATCGAAATAAGAATAGGAAGTAGTAGCAATTTAAATAATGATAATAATATTTTTTTACTTCAGACCCTGGGGTCCATAGATTTGGTTAGTAGGTATACAATCTCCTTACAAACTATGTTAGTAAAATAATTACAAACAAAACAGTACACGGGTTAGCATAAAACAAAACTCAGCCTTTGTTAGTATAATGAAAAGAATTAAAAATAAAGAAATGAACTTAACACAACCTGCTAACTACACAGACGCCTGATAAGGAACGTGTGTGCACCATTCCAGCTTGACTAGAGAGGGCTATCAAATTTGCACGCCAATGGGCTGAGGAAGATGTTGGTGCTCCCCGCCACTCTGCCCATCATGGACGCAACATGCTTGCGGATAACCGCATAAAAATCGTCCACTCGAGCCTCCGCAACCATGGTAGATGCAATACAGTGACTTGACTTCTCCAGCACATGTAGAGCTCTTAAGGTCTCCCGTGTATAGTCAGTGCACAGACTGTACGTGTAAAAGGTTTAGCAATAAGCTCTAAACAATGACAACTTTACCTATTACAACTGCGGGCCAACATATTGCCCCGGACCGACATCGCCCGTCGTTCGCGCTCTACGTCCTCGTCGTCTTCGAAACGTACGCCAACCAGGTGACCGAGGTACCTGAACTAAGCCACTTGCCTCAGAGGGGATTCACATGGTGAGAACGTGTAGTTGGAGGGTTTAGTTTTCCCCCTGAAGACAAGGATTTCGCTCTTTTTAGCGTTATAGCTGAGTCCATTCACCTCGGCATATTCTTCGCATATTATTAACAACTGTCGAAGGCCTCTGATAGAGGGACTCAGCAGAACCATGTCGTCAGCATAACTGATGTTGTTTGTAAAAACTCCATCAATCGAGCTTCCGACACCCGCTCCGCTGAGCCTCTATCAGCTGGTTTACGTAGGTACAACGTGTACGTCTCACCCCACCTCACTACATGTGGTACGGCAAGCAGACAATTGCCGTACCTGTACTGAGGCAATGATAACAGTTCCGTCCTTAGGCTCGTTTCTGTTCTAAGTTTGTGCCATAAGACCTTGTTTATACAAACGTTTGACCTGGTGTTATCACCAGGTCAAACGTTTTGGGCATATCCAAAAAGCACGCATAAGCTTGCGTTTTTCGGTCTGTATAGTAGCGGACAGTCTGCTTTAGACATTATTGCGTTTTTTTGTTGACAAATTTGTTTTATAGTCAAAAAGATTGACTTAATTGTGTGTCAAGCAAACCGTCCTGCACCTTAGCTAAAATCGTCGCGAGGAATATGGGCCTGTAGTTGGATCTGTCTGCCGCATCTCCTGTTTTGTTTTTTAACCAGAGGTATAACCACTGTTTTCATCATTGCTTCCGGCAGATAACTATGACTTATACACAGACTGTAGAGCACGGCTAGGACCCCTGGAAGGTGCTCCTCAGCGTGTCGTAGATGCTCGACGCTCAGGCCATCGTGTCCCAGCTATCTCCCATGTTTCATGCGCTTTATGGCATTTATTACCTGACATGTATGCGATATATGCGCTGTGTGTTACTTCGACAGAATTCAATATTAGCATGTCCGAAAATAATTTCTGTTATTATAATCAGTATGTCAAATGCTAACAAATACTAAAGATATAAACAGATAAGAGATTTATTGGAAAATAAATAGATTTTAAATAGGTTTTATCGGTTTTCAAGAAATTTGTGCATTACTTTTTCTCTACACATGTGGCAAGCTTACCTTCTTACATAATAATAAATAGAGGACTTTTAGAAGCTTGGAAACGTCATTTTTTAACATTTTACTTTTTACATAAAATCATTTTACGTTACAAATTGTTACGTGTACTATGTTAAGTTCCGATATACATACCTACGTTTAGAAATTAAGGTAATTACAACGCCGGGTATTAATCACGGTGTGCGGTGAAATCTTCAACAAAAAGCGTAGGGATACTTGTACAAAAACTTTTAGTCGGGAATCGGTATTTAAATATTTTATGAAGTGTAAAATTATGAACTTCCTATAATTTAAATATTTTATGTTTGATCATTTTATTATTTTTATGTTCAGTCAAGTATGGACGGTAAAATATAAATAAAATTGCTTCTAAAGTTAAATTATCGATTTAATTGTTATAATAACTTAATTTAGTATGAAACATCGTTTTAAGTATTATGTACTTAATTAAATATTTATTTTAATTACCTACTCAAATTCATACATCATCAGTAACGTTGGTAGATACCTACTCTATGTTTTGATTCTGCATAAATAAAAAATAAATCATATATATAGAATTGATTACAGTTTTTTTTGTTCTCGAGGGGGAAACCTTCAAAAAGTTCCCGACACGTGGGAGCGACGCAGTAAACTAAAAACACTAATACCCCCCCGGTGGCCGTCCTCGGCGCTATAAAGAGGACTCCGGGTACTCGGTCCGACCGCAACCGGAATCCTCTGAGCGCGTTGCCCCATCGGGCTCCTCCCAGATGGGTGGCTGGGCCCACCGCTCCGTCTAGTCTTTACGACGGTATGCGACCACATATACCGCCATTCTTCCCGGGATCGCCTGACCGAACGGTTCGAGCTCCCACTCAAGCCGCTTGCAACCCCGGAAGCCCCTTTTAGTCGCCTCTTACGACAGGCAGGGGATGCCGTAGCCCTATTCTGATCCCGGAACTACAGGGACGTGATTACAGTTTATCATCATGTTCCGAGTTCCTTACACATATGAATATATGAAAAAAAACATTACTATTTCTTCCCTTATAACTTCCTTTCGTCAGTGGATAATAAACAAATTCGTTTTAAGCATGTTCCGTTGCTTTAAATTTTTCTATAATTTAATTATTAATATTTTCACGACCTAATTGTAACGAAAGCTTCTCAGTACCTATCTCTGAAGCCTATAAATCATACCTACTTAATATTCCCCCAACTCTTGCGTGGTCGTCCATCCAATACCTACTTTTTTGCCTGTTTATAATCTTTGACTGTACTAGTTATACTGAACAATAGAAAATTTCTGTTAAATCATTAACAAGATGTTATCATAATATCATGACCACTGAAATAGTTTAGGTACGTGGAAGTTCTTCAGCGGCGATCAAAGAAACAAAAGATGGCTACTTTCAGTAATTTCTCACATAATGTTTAGGGCGGGTAACAATTCCGAAATAAGTAAATTTCGATATATATTTTTTTAAAACACAAGGTTGAGGTTCTTTTCCCATGTTTTCTATATAGTTTGATACTTAATTACTTCATAATCAAAGACATTGTCACCTGTAGAGACCGTTTCCTTAAAACTTAACATTAAAAATCACATGCGTTCAAATGTGAGTCGGATTTCAAATTTCATCCATTACACCCACTTGGCTATTTAGGTAATCAAAATAATTTAAAATGAAATTCAAATGTAACCGTAATATGTAAACATTGTTTTTATTATTGCGAAAAACGTAATAGGTAAGTACATAACAATTAACTTCCTTTTCAGGCGGGTACACACTGACTTTGATTTCGTGTGGAAGTTGTATTTATCCTAAAGTAATTAAAGTGTCCAACTTTTTCGTGAAACTGCCGAAATGGCCAGTAGTTTATTATGTAAATGAGCTAAATTATTTGGGTGATCTTCGTTGAATTAATCGTAACAGGGCAGCGATGATCTTTTTTTAGCGAACTACATATTGGTTATAGCTTAAACATGGGACCCTTTCTTGCTAATGTGCATCGAGCAAGAGTTTTGTCCGGCCTAGATGATAATGGTTCTTACTCATCGTTCTAATAATCGTTATTTTAAAATTACACTGGCTATAAGTATATTGGTAATACGACCACAGTACTACATATACATAATCGCATAACAAATTAACAATCATCTTCATTTGATATGTTTTACAAACATATTCATTATAACAAACCTTATATAATAATAACATAACGTTCTGTAATAAACCGGTGCTGTTGCGTTTGTTTAATAATAATCGATTGTCCGTCCGTTCACGTCAGTTGCTCGAACGTATCTATAAGTATGAGTAGTAAATTTGTCGAACTATATGTTCTTCACGCCATGTCGTTTGAGAGGTGCGTATAACTAATTAATGGCGGCGAAACACGCGAGCGGAGGATACCAGCCTCTGCGTGATCGATCACGAGTAACCCCCACAAATCATTTCATTTGCGAAAACCGTGCGTGATCGGCGAAAACTGGCCAGTATTCGCCGTTACTTGGGCAACAAACGAAAGCATTAACCGACACCATATCAATGACACGAGAAATTTATTTTAATGTCGATCGATATTTTTAAATTAGTTCTCGCGTATTAGGCTGGTAAGAAATTATAACTACATTGTCTAGAAACGCTATTAATTGATCCGGTGGCGTAATCGTATAGTAATGTTGTAACGCATTTGTTTCAGGTTTTTCGCGGTGTCTACAACAATTGTACTGGCCGTCATCGGCAGTCCGGTGCCCGGGCTCGCGAGGCCACATAAGAATATTTTTAGGAGAGATGTAAATGATGATCTAGTGCCACAAGGAAGTTTTACAGTGGAATTAAAAAATGATTTTAAAAGACCAAATGACATAAACAGCCTAAAATCAAATGATGTAAAGAATGATCCTAATACAATGCTGTTGGGTTCAGAAAATATAAAGAAAAATATAAATAAAGACAACAACCAAACAAACACATTAACAAACTTTTCGATAGCCCAAAATATCACTAAAGGAGGTAATAATAATTCTCAAATCCCCATTGAATCAATCACTCAAGGAACTCCATCGATCTCAAGTAAATTAGTCATCGATAAAACAACGATAAATTATAACCCTAAAGAGACGGACCGTAGCAAGAATGAAAGTGTTGTGAATGATTTTCCAACTACAGAGAACACTAACGAAAGTGAACTAACGTCTACAACTATTGTAGGTGAATCTTCAATGGAAGTTACTCAAACTATGGCAATAGAAAGTGATATGTTACTATCTGAAACAACCACACAAGGATCTATTTCAGAAACATTTGAGACTACGGAAATACCATCTTCAACAGATAGCTTCACAGCACCTTCGGGTAAAAAGTACACCATTATAGAAAGGAAACGTGTAATTACAACTACTGATGATCCAATAACTTCAACAGATATTTCTTCGGACTTAATAGAAATGTCTACAATGACAAATTTTGATGAAGTTTCAACTGTAACAGACAAAGCAGAAGTAATGGTTAAATCAGAAACAGCGCAAGGGCGTATTTCGTTGCAGGATGCTATGACTTCTGACATACCATCACTAGAAAAATTAAAAACTGATTTATTGTCATTTTCAAAGTTTACTACGAAAAGTAATTTTGAAAGCACAACACCCTTAATTTCGACAGAAGAAAATGTAACTATAATGGAAGAAATCCCACTGGTAACTTCGACTTTCCCACCCATATTGGATTCGGAATCTCAGAATACAGTGTCATCAAAACGAGCTGGTTATCTAGATTTGTCTGCGAAAGTAACAAATGCAGAAGACTTAATCGGTTTAAAAGCAAATGGCACAGAAATGCTGCAAGGTCCTTTTGATGCAGAGACGCCCGAGATACAAGATGAAACGCCCGAAGACAAAATCGAAACGAGAGTGGAATCGCAAGGCCAACTAGTATGTATAGTAAATTGTATTCGATTATAGTCTATATTTTTTTAATTGTATCCAAATGATTAAACAAAAATTCTATTACCTTTGCAGGCTGAGGACGCGATTAAGGAGGAGCTGTTAAAAGAAGAGATGTTGAACGACAACGAAGAAAATTCAAACCGTCATCGAGATGAAGAGCAACAAATACAAATAGATAAACCTACTACAGTAAACACAGGCACTATTAGTGCAGTGCAATTTAATGATACGGTCGTGAAACCTACTAATCCTACAGCCGAAGATAACTTAAGTGTGAAGCCTATCAATTCAGATAAAGCTAAAA
Source organism: Spicauda simplicius (assembly GCA_949699795.1). Classification (NCBI taxonomy): domain Eukaryota; kingdom Metazoa; phylum Arthropoda; class Insecta; order Lepidoptera; family Hesperiidae; genus Spicauda; species Spicauda simplicius. Next base: position 21,894,211 of record OX453063.1, read on the forward strand.
ATACCATTCTTTATCCAGTAAATCCAAACTATAAACCTCTTAAAAAAATAGAAGTTCAACCAGCTAAACCTTTTGTAAGAGACCCCGACGATAATAGTTGGAGAAATGAAAGTCTCAGTTCGCTTGGAATCGTTTTTAAACCTAAAAATTCTACGAAGCCCTTCACTCAAGTCTTGAAAAACAAGACAGAGACAGAATGGAACAATATATCAGAGAAGGATAGAAAAAATGAAGTGCCCGATCTTAGAGTGAGACTCGAGCAAATGGCACAGAAGAGAAAGTCAAAGAAAAAGAAGATTGACTCGCTTGGGAATGTGTTCTACACGGATTATGAAGAGAACAGCAGTTCAGAAGAAAATACGACTACAACACAAGCAGAAGATCCTTCTGTCAGCACCGTTTCCACTACCGATGTTTCGTTCACTACAGGTATCACCATCATCACCCCCATCCAAACAACACCTGTACCGTCTACAAACCCGGTAACAACAGATGTTCTTTCTTTAACAACTACCGCACCCCCAACGCAGGACACAGAAACCACAGTGATTCCTAAAAAAGAACTAACCACCGTAACAACCAAAGTCACTACTGTCAAGCGCCCCAAATTATTCAATTTATTTGATTACTATGAAACCAATGATGAAGATGATATAGAGGATTACTTAAACATGGCCAAAATTGATCTGAAAAAATTCACTCCACCTATGCAAACCACCTTTTCACCTTTTACCTCTCCACCATTGCCCATTTTATATTCAAATCCAATGACACACTATATGCCTGAAAGAAAAGGGACCATACAATATTTTCCTCCTCGAACTACGGCCAGACCGAGAAAAAACAAAAAGAACAATGTTCGACCCAAAGGGAATCAACTCAATCCCCTTACATTAACAGAACCACCAAAAAATGTTTTACCCATATATTTCCACAAGTTGACGACAACTCCTTATACCACTGATGGTGTTTATTACACTAGCAGTCCCGACATGACTAGATTAAAAGATGATCACGAATCTGAACCCAAGAATTTTGATCGTAATGCTTACTTGACTACACCTCCTTTAAACACTTTGCCGGATGAGAATTTTGGTGTCATTGCTAACGAAGAAGGGCTCAACAGAGCTCATTTTATCATAAAGCAATACAAGGATTATATGAATGAAGCCCACGGCAACACTAACAGACATGGAGAGTACGACGCTTACACGCAGCCACCGGCGCCGACCGGCACCATCAGCGACTTGATTAAAACGACTACAGTAAAAGAGAGCGAAAGAACGGACGAAGAGTACGATTATGAATCACAATTCCGAAAAGACGTCCTTGAAAGATTCGTCGCTAACTTCAATGACAACGCGAAACGTTTTAAATCTGATTTTCCATTATTGTACAACAATAGCATTGTGCATGGTCCTAATTATAATGAGAAGGATGTAGCGTTATCGAGAGCGTATTTCCGAAGGCCTTACAGCAACCAGGGCGACTACAAGCCTATCAGGCTCCACGAGCAGCCCTACGACCCGAACTGCGAAAACGTGACAGTGGAGCTGTCGCCGGCCTACGAGCTCCACTACTACGTGCCGGAGCAGGAGGAGAAGCAAGAAGTAGAACCGAAGCCGGTGTCGCTGCCGATCCACTACAGATTATGAACATCATTAAGGTAGTTTTAAAGGGTAAAACTTTGTTTCCATTACGGCAGCACCATCATTAAATCTGTTTCTGCCTTTTGTGGTGTACAGCTGCTTCGTTCTGGTTCAAAAGGTGTAGTAGTAATTCTATTTTGAGATGTTTTAAGATTCTCGAATCCTTAGAGGAGGCATCAAGATGGCGATTAAGTTCAAATAGGTCTGTTCTATATGGAATCAGTTACAGTTCTCATCGGCCGCAGTAATTGCTGTATACCAGCTTTATACCAGGTGAGCTGCATAGCTATTTTATGCTTATATAAAACCAAATTATATAAAAAATACCGATAAATAACAACAATTAATATCAATCATTTACGTTAAATTTATAGTTATTGTGATATAACGTTGAAAAATCTAGTAAGCATGTAATCTAGTGGAAACGATTAATCTGTGAAATAAACCAGTTCGGTTATGAAACGCTAGATGGCGTTAAGCAGTATACATAAATTGATTACATCCCATTAATATGTATTAATAGTTATAGCTATAATATATTAAAACGACGTTATAACCAGAACTATTCAGCTATACCACACAGACTTATTCATATTAATGGTCGATTGTTTGTATGTATAATAATATGTAAGGAGGCGTGAAGAAATGTTACCAAAGAGCCTTTCTGGGTTGCTAAGGTTCGCTTGTTTTAGTGCGGGCTTTTGTAAATATATTTCTTTATTTAGTTTATATAAATTTTAAATTTATTACCTGTAGTTATTTATTTTCATAAGTATGGGAACGACACGTAGTTTTCATATCTATTTGTATATATTTTTAAGATGCATTAGTGTTTTAAAATCACAACAAGAATATCTCCAGTACCCAAATATTGTAAATTGTTTAATAGTTCATTATTGAGATCCAGTATATCCATTTAAAAATGTATTACCTAGCACCTTTTTTTTTTCTTTTGGACACAATTCCACCAGTTTGCTAATTTTCGGTCAAATGTCACACTGATATCACTAAATTGCGAAAAATAGATTAAGTTACATAACTTAGCCGATCATGTTATATAATAGATGTGAAATGTTAAACAGATTAACTAAGGAATGATAATGTTAACATAAAGGATTAAGTTTTAGAATAGAATAGTGTTGCGTGATTTGTTGCGGCGTGTTACGTTTTGTATTAAAAGTATTACTAAACTGTGTGTATTAATAATAGTATTACATTTTGATTCATATCCCAAATCCGGCTCGAAGGATCACTTGCGTCAAGTTCAAATTTTAAGTTCTGTTCTGTACGGGTAGCCAGTGTATGTGCCAGAGTATTTATTCCACAGTAAACATTTCTATGGTATGTTTACATATCGTCGGGTGACAGGAAAAACTCACTAACTACAGAATGTGAAACATGAATTTATCAACATTTAATAATATTTTGATCCCAAAATTTCATTTATATGATACGTCTTGAAGTTATATCAATAAATAAAATATTTGTACAGGTTATTGTATCTATATAGCATTTACGTAACAATAATGTTTTGATAAAGAATAGTGTATTAAGTAAAAAAACTGGATTATACATTGTTGTAGTGAGTGTTTTAAAATAAAATATAGTTGTAAAGTTGTAGTAAAATAAACGTCGCCACAACAATAACATTATTTATATGTCATATATTTTTCTATAATTCATAAAAAAGAAAACTAAGTTTGTAGATAATAAATGTTACTTCGGCAGTTTTTGGGTGAGTATTAAAATAATAAACAGAAACACTTTAAGCTTTTTAAAATACCACTTTATTGACATTTTCATTTTAGAATAATATGCAAACATCACTCGATCGTTCGATCACTTGAAACGGGTTATACGTCATTTTGAGCATAATTACAATAGTGGGTAGTACGATACAGTAGTAGCCTAGAGGGTAGAATTACATACTCCAGCTCAGACGAGAGTTAACTAAAAATAAAAGAAATCGAGTGGAAATGCAAATCTGGGTCCAATAAATAATTATGTTACAATCTCAATTCATAAAACTCAAATAAAATAAAAAAGAGAATTTTATAAATGAACACATTCCTCTTTGGGTAAAACGAAACTCCAGAACACTGATCATAATTATATACAAAATAAAACCGACGTCGACTCTCAAATGTGTCCATTTTATAACATAAAAAAACAGGTAAAATGATGAACAAAATGTAGAATAAACTATACAACAACAAAATACGGGAAGGAACGACGAACAGAGACAATCTCATTGTATCGCTAGTGATGCTTCTAAACGACTAATGTGCTGCCAAAATTACTTGATTGACTTGAACATATTGTAAGGAAATCTATGTACTCGAGACTTTCCACATTTTTATCCATGAGGTATGTTCATATTTCGTTACTTAGCCAGTGTGATGATTACTATTTTCATTTTGAAAGTACAGTATATAAATTACATGGTGACACATTATCGTTCAGCAGCACCACGTGTAACTTACCAAGTGTTTTCTTACAAAATTTTGTGCAGCGATCATTCGAGCTCCGTTCAAACTGACACAAATGGTTATGTAAATTTACGAACTGAGAAAAGCAAATTGTCCCGATTCGCGCCAGTTACAACGGAACTCATTGTGATTCGATTATATCACATTGAGAAGTAACAATTTTGCCACTATTTCTAGCTTCGATAAACTCTGCAGGGTAAACAGGTCACTAAAATAACTAGAGGTTACATTGTACCAATTGTTTAAATCCTTTGGCAACCGCCGTGTCTACATGTTTTATAATATTTAGTTAGTTTATATTTCTCATCAAAAGTCACACGTCAAGCCCGTTCTGGTTCCCACAGAATTTAAACAATCGGTAAGTACGACTAATAAGATTTTTATGATTATAAAATACATATTTAATGCTTATTAAAAACGGATATGAAAATTTAAGAATTGTACTATCCTTAATAACTCCATCCTCAAAATTGATATTCGACATTCAGTAGTTTAACTGTTTTCAATTATTTAAACCTTCACATCCGCTTATAACAATAATATAACTTCCTCAGTGCAGTCACTTAACAATATATTTCAGAAGCAACAATGGGACCCGAAATTTTCCCCAGCGGGTCAGTTATGATCGCGGGAGACCTTACCGTTTGTGGTCCGCCTAGTACCCTATAATGCTATGACTTTAGTATAATGGACCATATACATTGGTCTTATAGTTAAGACAACCCACTGCACACTATATGAGAGAAGAATAATCATTTGCCTAAAAAGGTGTAGGTAGGTACATTTATTTATTTGCAGAATTTTAAAACTCATATACCAGTTTTTTAATTTATTTCTATCCGTTTGTTGTTGACTGTTTGTTTATCGTATCGTTTGCATCAATGGATTGTCTCACCTGTAGGATATGCAATGATCTAACGAGCTATGTTGCTAACACGCTTCCAATATTTAATAATTACAATATAGTTTTAATTAATTGTTGAGGTAACATGAGGACATCCGTTTGAGATGAACCAACTTGATTTAATCTTTAGAATTAAATTACAATAAAATTTTCAGATTTACCTTACAGTTTTCCGGTTTACTAATTGCAAAATCAACACACGAATCCGTTCCTAGAAAAATTATATCGAAGCATAGCACAATCAAGATCACTAGGCTGGTTGCTGGTGACAAAACCGTTCGATAACTTTACATAACAAACGTACAAAACTCGATTATTTACCAATAAATAAATACAGTACAAGCTACGGCCTTCGCGTCGGCGTTACGATAATAATCATTACAAAGTACAGTTTTAGACTAAAAGCGAATATTTACAAGAACACGTCACTTTACTAGCTACATACCTGCCTCCCGGCGTTGCTCTCTCGGAGCCGGCCGTTGCGAGTTAGCTAAGGCCGCTTGCCGGGTCCGGCGCGGCACGGCCGGTCAGGCGCGGTCCGGTCCGGCGCGGCCCGGTCCGGTCCGGGAGAGCCGCCCTATCGTTACCTAGCCAGTCTTTCGTTTCACTACGCTAACACTCGCGCGACACGACACACTGTGCACACACGTACTCGATCCGCGCTATACAATTTTGACTATGCCTCATTTCATTACGACACTAACCGGATCGTCTTACAGAACGAATAAAGATTAAATTCTAATATATTTTCGAATTAAAACGCTTGGTAACTGAGATTTTGATAGTCGAAAGCGAACGATTTGAATTATATTCTGCGGCGAGTGAACTTAATCAAAAATGTCTATGGATAGATGCAAATAAAATAATAACTTCGACACGACAACTCAACTAAATAACGTAAAAGGAATTTCCAGCTAAAATGCAACAAACGTAAGTCCGTTTCGAACGAGAACTCGGCTGTAGAAAATTATGTCAAGCTAACTTTTATATTTACTTAATTATATTTATATTATATTTATTTTAGTAAGGCTAGGAAACATTTATCTATTTCGTATTGCTTGCGAGAAGGGATGGCTGGAAGTAATTCAATACAAAGTCATCCGAAATCCAAACAAAAGAAAATTTTAGAATTGGCACCTCGTATTTTTGGCACCACTAGCTTTACCCAACATTTTATTTTCCGTAAAAACTAAAGACACTTGACATAAATTCGGGAATAAGCACCAAACGAACTGAACTAATTAGGAACAAGGTGCCTTCGTGCATCTACTCTGGGTCTACTTTATTCATACAAGTAGCAAATTCAATCAAAATGGTGTACGAGTACTAGCACCGCTATAGAATAGTGGAAGTATGAACCGTTCCGTGAAAAGTATACGTGAATAAATGCAATATAATCAGCTACGGTTACAGACAAATTATCACATGAATTTACAATTGACCGTCTGATGTACAAAACTTCCTAATTAAACACGCTTCAACAACTAGTTGCTTGCAACAATTTGATATTATCAATACAAACAAATTTATCACAAATGTACGTATAACTCAGAACTTGGCGTCGCCACTGCACAGCCCCTTGCGTTGCTACGTACTTTTGCATGCATGTGTTAAGCCGTTCACAGTAACTACAATCGTATTTTGATTTTATAAACGAAACCCAAGACTTTTGTAACTTTTTACATAAATGGTGATGTTGTATATAAATATTTTTTAATTTTAATAAAAAAATGTAAGAAATCGCGGACACAAAAATATAATCTCGTGTAACCAGAGAACGAAAATAGTTCAATTTAAAATTCCAACGCGAGCATATTACAAATTTCTTAATCCCATAGTGAGTATGTTCAAATTTCCGTATACTTAAATAATCATATCCATAAAGCTCTAAGAGGAAGCCTCACTATACATATATCGTTATTATATTATTAATAATTAATTAATTAATTAATGTAATCGTTTAATTAAATATTTTTTTAAATATCATCTCGTTACATTTACACATTCATACAAATCACTATATTTACTAAAGCATTCTCGATGTCCGGGCCGACCATCTTTCCGACACAATTTTTATACAATTTACACGATAAAATTATTTTATTAAATTCAAACATGACGAAACCCTATTCATCGAAAGAAAAATTCGGAATTTTTTAAAAATAAAGATTCGTTCTCGACTAGTGAATGCATAATAGGAAAGCGGATGCCGCACTGACAACTCACACGTCGCTAGCGAATGAATATATATTTTATAATTTCAAATCTGTGGGCATCCTAAAATCATTTGAAGGCTTTAGAATCGTCAGCAGGCCAGCTGCGCCACACGGGGCCGCCCCCGCCTCCTTCGTGTGCAAATATATAAGTTCCGCGACACTTAAACCTCCACATCTCTAGGTGTATAATGTGTCAATACGCATTATTCTAGAGTATTACAATACGCGGCCGCGACACACGCCGCCTCGCACGCAGTAGGCAACGCGTTCAGACAATAAATAAAAATGACTCACATATATGTTCGAATCCTGATATTTGAGAAATATCTTCTAATGTATGCAGGTATAAGAACCATTTCTCGTTATATGTACATGGCTACTGCACCCCGCAGAACGCTCGCCGCAAGCCCCGGGAGATACTCATGGATCATTTGGACAGGAACCGAGCAAACAAATAGATTCCTAATATAATCATTTTTCATATCAAATGCACACCATATTGAAAATTAAATGGGAAGCGAGTACTTCGAGCCAAATTTAGCGGCGTGACTTTAAATTTGATCTATGATTGACTAATTTAATACTAAAAAATATGATTGTATTAGGTGTCTATTTCAAGACTTAGTCTGTGCGTCGGATAGGAAATAAAATTAAATTTGAAATACAAACATGGAAGAAGTCCTCTTACAATGTTACAAATTATTTGTTTTTCCGTTATCAGTTTTGTAGAAATATGTCATTATGGACATATCAGTTTCACATTATTGTATTTCCCACCTGACTTTATTTCGAATATTTAGAAGTTTAAATTATAAAATTTATATTTAAAATCTATTGCTTTTCGTACAAATGTAGTAAATATTAAATGCTTAGAGAACTTCACATAGTCCATAGTTATACTGCATAGGAGTAGGAAGGAAATTGTAGGAGACGTAGCAGACCCACTTGAGTGATTTTTAATATTTTATTTGATGATATTTGACTGTTAATAATAGTAAGGCTAATACTAATAACGATGTTGTGGCTAGCGGCTAAATATATGTTAACATTAAACTTTTGATGTTCTACGTTACAGCGAGTGCAAATAGTTAAATATTATAATATACTTATGCCGAATTTATTAGAAGCAGTCAAATTCTCAAAAATCGTTATCAATGATTTTTCGATCTTATCATTAGTAAATGGTATGGAGACGAGGGAATAAAGAAATTTTAATTGATTTATTTATTTTTATATTGGGGTTAGAACTATATTTATAACTTTTGAGTTTATGATTTTAACAGTGGGGCATATGATGTGAATCTTTTATATGTCTATATAAAATGTTTCGAACATGAAAGTTAGAATGAAAATGATCGAGGGGGGCCGTTACTCATTCATGCATACGTTAATTAATTTAACGGTAATAATCGGTAAATGTATATCTAGGTATGAGTGTCGCATAGTTTAGATACACTTGTATCTGTTAATACTACTTGTGTCGCCTCAAGTGGAGCTGCGCGTGCGGGGAGCGGGGGCTGGCGGGGCGCGCGGGGCGGGCGGCGCGCGCGGGGCGGGCGCGGGCGCGGGGCGCGGGGGCGGCGCTGGCCGCGCGCGCGCCGCGTGCCGGGCTGCGGCCGGCCGCGCGGCCGCCGGGCGCCGCGCTGGGCACGCGGCGCGGGGCGCGCTTCGTGCGCTGCAGAGGATGCACGTTCCCTTGTGTCACGTCATCGACGCGCCTCGTGCGTGCCGGCGGGCGCGCGTCCGCCTGCGCGACGTTACCACCGCGGTCCGTGCGAGGTGTCGTGACATCCCCGACGCGGTCAGCGCCGGGCGGCGTGGTGTCACCCCCGCGGTCGGCGCCGGGCGGCGTGACGTCACGGCCGCGGTCCGCGTGGGGCGGCGGCGGCGGGCACTAGCTGGCGACGTGCTGCGGCGCGCGCGGCGGCGGCGCGGCGGCGGGCTGCCCGAAGCTGCTGCGGAGGGACTCCTCCATCAGCCGGCAGATCTTCTCGCGATCCGCCTGCGAACATTTATAATAAAAGTTTAAATATTTGATTAACATTAGAAATTGTTCAACAATTATAGATATATAGAACAACGATATTTTAAAAATCCTCAATTAAAACTATTAATTCTTAAAACTAAAAAAATATATTCATCAAAATAATACAATATAATACAAACAAAGGTTATTAGTTAAAAATTAACATTAAAACAGTGTTCTGATTATATTGAAATTGTGGTCAAATTGATATTTATTATATTTTTTGTTTATCTGTTTTTTATATTAAGTACTTACATCGAATCAACTATTTTATATTTAAAATTAGTAGCATATAAAATTAATTTAACTTAACATACAGTATTTATTACATAAAAATCCACTCCATCTACAGTTACTACAATGACATTTTCTATAAAGCAAGTAAACCCGCGAAAAGTTAGTTACACTACTGCATGTGTCACCTCGTGTATGAAGCCGAGCTGCACCAGCTCGTGCGCGAGCGCGGCGGCGGAGTCGCGGCGCGACACGGCGCACGTCAGCTGCCGGTTCATCTTGTCGTCCATGCGCAGCAGGATCGTCATCTGGAACACACACACAGCCATTATGTTATCGTGTCGCTAAGTAAATGTCGCTATCGAAAATGAATGTCGTTCTGTTCTTATAAAGATGTTAGGTCGTTCGACGGATATATTTTAGTGTTCGATTCTTGTCCTAAATATGAACAAAAACGTGATATACATTTAAAATAAAATTATTTGGCCTGATCACAAATTAAGTTGGCTATGCTAAAGAAGGAAGATAAACCAGTGAAAGACTTAAGCAGAGATTTTATTAAAATATTTTTCTAAGTGTTTTAATATCTTTCCCTTTTTTTGATGTATTTTCTTTATTGAATCATCACACACACATCATGTTGACGACGCGCCGCGTCTCCAGCGGCTCGGGCGACGCCGGCGCGGACTGAGAGCACTATGTACGTATCCTCACCAGCAGGTCGTGCGCGTCGTGGTCCGGCTTCGGCGCCGGCTTGGGCGCGGGCTTGAGGCTGCACATCATGTTGACGACGCGCCGCGTCTCCAGCGGCTCGGGCGACGCCGGCGCGGACTGAGAGCACTATGTACGTATCCTCACCAGCAGGTCGTGCGCGTCGTGGTCCGGCTTCGGCGCCGGCTTGGGCGCGGGCTTGAGGCTGCACATCATGTTGACGACGCGCCGCGTCTCCAGCGGCTCGGGCGACGCCGGCGCGGACTGAGAGCACTATGTACGTATCCTCACCAGCAGGTCGTGCGCGTCGTGGTCCGGCTTCGGCGCCGGCTTGGGCGCGGGCTTGAGGCTGCACATCATGTTGACGACGCGCCGCGTCTCCAGCGGCTCGGGCGACGCCGGCGCGGACTGAGAGCACTATGTACGTATCCTCACCAGCAGGTCGTGCGCGTCGTGGTCCGGCTTCGGCGCCGGCTTGGGCGCGGGCTTGAGGCTGCACATCATGTTGACGACGCGCCGCGTCTCCAGCGGCTCGGGCGACGCCGGCGCGGACTGAGAGCACTATGTACGTATCCTCACCAGCAGGTCGTGCGCGTCGTGGTCCGGCTTCGGCGCCGGCTTGGGCGCGGGCTTGAGGCTGCACATCATGTTGACGACGCGCCGCGTCTCCAGCGGCTCGGGCGACGCCGGCGCGGACTGAGAGCACTATGTACGTATCCTCACCAGCAGGTCGTGCGCGTCGTGGTCCGGCTTCGGCGCCGGCTTGGGCGCGGGCTTGAGGCTGCACATCATGTTGACGACGCGCCGCGTCTCCAGCGGCTCGGGCGACGCCGGCGCGGACTGAGAGCACTATGTACGTATCCTCACCAGCAGGTCGTGCGCGTCGTGGTCCGGCTTCGGCGCCGGCTTGGGCGCGGGCTTGAGGCTGCACATCATGTTGACGACGCGCCGCGTCTCCAGCGGCTCGGGCGACGCCGGCGCGGACTGAGAGCACTATGTACGTATCCTCACCAGCAGGTCGTGCGCGTCGTGGTCCGGCTTCGGCGCCGGCTTGGGCGCGGGCTTGAGGCTGCACATCATGTTGACGACGCGCCGCGTCTCCAGCGGCTCGGGCGACGCCGGCGCGGACTGAGAGCACTATGTACGTATCCTCACCAGCAGGTCGTGCGCGTCGTGGTCCGGCTTCGGCGCCGGCTTGGGCGCGGGCTTGAGGCTGCACATCATGTTGACGACGCGCCGCGTCTCCAGCGGCTCGGGCGACGCCGGCGCGGACTGAGAGCACTATGTACGTATCCTCACCAGCAGGTCGTGCGCGTCGTGGTCCGGCTTCGGCGCCGGCTTGGGCGCGGGCTTGAGGCTGCACATCATGTTGACGACGCGCCGCGTCTCCAGCGGCTCGGGCGACGCCGGCGCGGACTGAGAGCACTATGTACGTATCCTCACCAGCAGGTCGTGCGCGTCGTGGTCCGGCTTCGGCGCCGGCTTGGGCGCGGGCTTGAGGCTGCACATCATGTTGACGACGCGCCGCGTCTCCAGCGGCTCGGGCGACGCCGGCGCGGACTGAGAGCACTATGTACGTATCCTCACCAGCAGGTCGTGCGCGTCGTGGTCCGGCTTCGGCGCCGGCTTGGGCGCGGGCTTGAGGCTGCACATCATGTTGACGACGCGCCGCGTCTCCAGCGGCTCGGGCGACGCCGGCGCGGACTGAGAGCACTATGTACGTATCCTCACCAGCAGGTCGTGCGCGTCGTGGTCCGGCTTCGGCGCCGGCTTGGGCGCGGGCTTGAGGCTGCACATCATGTTGACGACGCGCCGCGTCTCCAGCGGCTCGGGCGACGCCGGCGCGGACTGAGAGCACTATGTACGTATCCTCACCAGCAGGTCGTGCGCGTCGTGGTCCGGCTTCGGCGCCGGCTTGGGCGCGGGCTTGAGGCTGCACATCATGTTGACGACGCGCCGCGTCTCCAGCGGCTCGGGCGACGCCGGCGCGGACTGAGAGCACTATGTACGTATCCTCACCAGCAGGTCGTGCGCGTCGTGGTCCGGCTTCGGCGCCGGCTTGGGCGCGGGCTTGAGGCTGCACATCATGTTGACGACGCGCCGCGTCTCCAGCGGCTCGGGCGACGCCGGCGCGGACTGAGAGCACTATGTACGTATCCTCACCAGCAGGTCGTGCGCGTCGTGGTCCGGCTTCGGCGCCGGCTTGGGCGCGGGCTTGAGGCTGCACATCATGTTGACGACGCGCCGCGTCTCCAGCGGCTCGGGCGACGCCGGCGCGGACTGAGAGCACTATGTACGTATCCTCACCAGCAGGTCGTGCGCGTCGTGGTCCGGCTTCGGCGCCGGCTTGGGCGCGGGCTTGAGGCTGCACATCATGTTGACGACGCGCCGCGTCTCCAGCGGCTCGGGCGACGCCGGCGCGGACTGAGAGCACTATGTACGTATCCTCACCAGCAGGTCGTGCGCGTCGTGGTCCGGCTTCGGCGCCGGCTTGGGCGCGGGCTTGAGGCTGCACATCATGTTGACGACGCGCCGCGTCTCCAGCGGCTCGGGCGACGCCGGCGCGGACTGAGAGCACTATGTACGTATCCTCACCAGCAGGTCGTGCGCGTCGTGGTCCGGCTTCGGCGCCGGCTTGGGCGCGGGCTTGAGGCTGCACATCATGTTGACGACGCGCCGCGTCTCCAGCGGCTCGGGCGACGCCGGCGCGGACTGAGAGCACTATGTACGTATCCTCACCAGCAGGTCGTGCGCGTCGTGGTCCGGCTTCGGCGCCGGCTTGGGCGCGGGCTTGAGGCTGCACATCATGTTGACGACGCGCCGCGTCTCCAGCGGCTCGGGCGACGCCGGCGCGGACTGAGAGCACTATGTACGTATCCTCACCAGCAGGTCGTGCGCGTCGTGGTCCGGCTTCGGCGCCGGCTTGGGCGCGGGCTTGAGGCTGCACATCATGTTGACGACGCGCCGCGTCTCCAGCGGCTCGGGCGACGCCGGCGCGGACTGAGAGCACTATGTACGTATCCTCACCAGCAGGTCGTGCGCGTCGTGGTCCGGCTTCGGCGCCGGCTTGGGCGCGGGCTTGAGGCTGCACATCATGTTGACGACGCGCCGCGTCTCCAGCGGCTCGGGCGACGCCGGCGCGGACTGAGAGCACTATGTACGTATCCTCACCAGCAGGTCGTGCGCGTCGTGGTCCGGCTTCGGCGCCGGCTTGGGCGCGGGCTTGAGGCTGCACATCATGTTGACGACGCGCCGCGTCTCCAGCGGCTCGGGCGACGCCGGCGCGGACTCGGACGCGGCGCGCGCGCGCCCGCGCTCGCACGGCGACGCCGCGCGCCCGCCGCCGCGCCCGTACGCCGTCAGCGGGTAGATGCCGTATCTGAGGGACAGAATGCGCGTTAGCATTATACGTAGTTGCAGACTGTATGTTAGAATGTATACGGATAGATCGGGTTACTTTCCCGGTCAATTTGTATACATTCACCGTCATATTAATTTTCAGTGTAATACAATTATTGTGGGAAATGGAAGGGTGTGGTTGGCGGCTCGTTTTTATATGAGGCGGGCATTTTAGCCCTCAGAGTAGCAATACATGTGATTGATCTTAGATTGAACCTTTATTCTGTATTAAGTAGTTTAGCCAATTGGCGACGATTGTCACTTACGAACTTTTGTTTTCAATATTAGCAAGATTCAAACCCTCTGTTTACGCGTCAGTTTCCATTGAATGCTACTAATTAACGTTTCATGTGTTCGCGGCATATGGCACATAACCACTGCAAATAAAAAGCTTGTTTTACTTCCACTTCAGAGTCTCCATATAGCGGTTTTACGTAATGCAACTCACTTGACGTCCTCGACGAACTTCTCGAGCTTCTCAGCGTGCGGCTGCAGGTCCCGCGCGCTGAGCTCGTGCCGCGCGCCGCCGCGCTCCACCCACGCGCGCGCGCCGCCGCCACCGCACACCTCGTCCGTTATCGTCTCCGATATGTTCGCTGCGGAACACAATGCGTCATGTATCGACACTATCGACGGTGAATAGGCTTTGTCTAGGCAAGCGTGTAACGTCCTAGGCTGACCGCGGCCAAACGTTGGCCTATAATAAGATTTAAAAAAAAACTGTTTAGACGTACTCAATGGCGGCACGAGACCTAAACTCAACGTGTGCAACCAATAATATGCAAGGCCTTCCGATTAAAAAGATCGACAAATCTAACTAAATTAAAGTCGATCTGCAAAAAAAGATCGTCAAATCTAGATCCGGGCCCCAACACCGTGAGGCGTGAGACCCTTTGCACCGCGAGGCCGTAGGTGGAGGCTCACACCACCCACGCCTTACGTCGCCATTGTACACACTGGTGCACCACGCGTACGCTACCATAATTAGCTAATTAATAAGAAACTGAGTTCACCATACGAACTGGCTCGTGCAAGGGCAACACGCCGCACTGCGACATGCCTAATATACGTGTCCGGTGGACACATATCATGAGTCCATCCATCCATCAGCCTTTTGATGTCCACTGCTGAACATAGGCCTCCCCTAAATGGCGCCACTCCAACCGGTCCCGTGCCCTCTGAATCCAACGGTTTCCCGCTGTCTTCTTCAGGTCATCGGTCCATCTGGTAGGGGGGCGACCTGTACTCCTTTTGCCTAAACGTGGTCGCCACTCGAGGACCTTTCTTCCCCATCGGTTATCGGTCCTACGAGCGATGTGGCCGGCCCACTGCCACTTCAGCCTGCTAATTTTGAGAGCTATGTCTGTAAGCTTCGTTCGTCTACGGATTTCATCGTTGCGAATCATGTCTCGTAGCGAAATTCCGAGCATAACCCTCTCCATAGCACGCTGAGCGACCCTGAGCCTCCGAATGAGGCCTACCGTGAAGGACCACGTTTCGGCGCCGTAGGTCATCACTGGCAACACACATTGCTCGAATAATTTCGACTTCAGGCACTGAGGAATTTTGGACGAGAAAATACTACGTAATTTCCCGAACGCAGCCCAGCCGAGTTGGATTCTACGAGTGACCTCCCTCTCAAAGTTGGACTTACCCATCCGGATCGTTTGTCCCAGGTAAATGTACTCGTCGACAACTTCGAGAGGAGTGCCATCAACAACTACCGGTACGGGTGTGACATGGACATTAGACATGATTTTCGTCTTGTCCATGTTCATCTTAAGACCCACCCGTTGTGAGGCACTGTTGAGGTCGCCTAGCATTGTGCTGAGGTCCGTCAGCGAATCTGCCAAGATGACTATATCATCGGCAAATCGAAGGTGCGTGACGTGTTCGCCATTGATGTTAATGCCAAGACCTTTCCACTCCATCAGCTTGAACAAATCTTCCAACGCAGCGGTGAACAGTTTCGGCGATATAACATCGCCTTGTCTGACTCCCCGCTGCAGTTGGATTGGATTTGTGCTTCTGTCGTGTACTCGGACTGACATGGTGGCGGCTGTGTATACACACTTCAGCACCTCGATGTACCTATAGTCGATCTGGCATCGCTGAAGGGACTCCAGCACCGCCCAGTGCTCGATAGAATCGAAGGCTTTCTCATAGTCCACATAAGCAACACATAACGGCAGATTATACTCCTCGGTCTTCTGTATAACCTGCCGCAGCGTGTGAATATGGTCCATGGTGCTGTAGCCTTTTCGGAAACCGGCTTGTTCGGGAGGCTGGAAGTCGTCTAGCCTGCGCGCAATGCGGTTAGTGAGGACTCTCGAAAACAGCTTATACACGTGGCTCAGAAGCGCAATGGGCCTGTAGTTCTTCAAAAGAGTTTTGTCGCCCTTTTTGAAGAACAGCACCACTACGCTTCTGCTCCACGCTTCCGGGGTTGTCCCGCTAGTAATGACGGAATCGAACAACTTTTGGAGCGCCACTAGTACGGGTTTACCGCCAGCTTTTAGCAGCTCTGTTGTGATTCCGTCATCGCCCGGTGCCTTGTTGTTTTTCAGCTGTTTGAGAGCCTCTCTAATCTCGTACAGACTGACGTCCGGGAGGTCCTCAGTATAGTGTCGGGTCAGTTTGGCACGTTTGTCGTCCGCCTTGTTGCGGGCGGGAACTCGTGCGGAAGCATACAACTGTCCGTAGTATTTCTCAATTTCTCTCAGAACATCGGGGTTAGACGAAACCATGGTGCCCGATTCGGTCTTCAACCTCGTCAGCAGGCTCTGCCCAACGCACAGATCCCTGGCGAACACTCTCGAGCCCTGGTTTCGCTCAATAGCGTCTTTTACGCGATGGGTGTTATAAGCACGCCAATCGCGTCACCTACTCTGAGAGATCTGTTTATTGAGCAGTCTGTATTTCGACATTGAGGTTGGAGACTGCACACATAGTTCTCGCCTCTCCCTCATAAGACCGAGAGTATGCTCTGAGAGAACTCGAGACCTACCACTGGAGTGGGTCTTAAAGTACTTAGACCCCACCTCGTGGACAGTTGTTACTACTTTGGTGTTAATTTCGTCCACAGAAACGCAAGAATCGAGACACGCGAAACGATTTCGTAGCTGAAGTTGAAACTCTTCGGAGCCCTGGATTTGGACAGGTGTTGGTCGGAGCGTAGACTTCATTAGGCGTGACCGTTCCAGCTTTACGTTGATATTTAATGTGCCTCTTACCATCCGGTGATCACTTCCGGTTTTCACCCTGTTGATCACAGAGACATCATTAAATATGTGCCGTTTGTCTGCCAAAATGAAGTCTATCTCGTTTTTAGATGAACCATCAGGACTTATCCAAGTCCACTTTCGCTGTGCCTTCTTCTTGAAGAAAGAGTTCATCATAAATAAGCCCTCCCTCTCCAAGAAGTTGGCAAGCAAGTGGCCTCGGTGGTTCCGTTGTCCAATTCCAAAGGGCCCCACCTTCCGCTCGCCATCGTTCCGCGCGCCTAGTCTTGCGTTAAAATCCCCCATAACAACGGTAAAGTGGGTCTTTGAGGTATGTATGGCTCTACTTACGTCCTCATACATAACCTCGACCTCATCGTCATGGTATCATGAGTACACTTATTTTATCTCAAAAAATACTACTTTACAATAAAATTCATAAATATTAAATTAGTTTATAAATTTATTAAATATTATTTTTTATACAAAAGGCCTATATTAAATATTATTTTATATAAAGGCCTACGCTAATATGGGGCTGGAGCTAATTCTAACCATACAAGTTATTGATCCAATAGCCATTTGTTAATTTTGTTATTACACAGGGCTTAATTGACCTTTTTAAAGTTTCTTTCTGTTAGATTCGTGATATGGCCGGTATTTTATTTTAACTATAAAAGTTGGACAATGGGTTCATTTTATGATTTGAACACACACTAAGGAATGTAAACATTAAACCTCTAACGGATTAAAAATTTGTATTAGTCCGCGCGAAAATACATAATTAACAAAAACGGTTTGGAACCACCCATCGATATTTATTGATCTCTTATTTGATTATCTTGAACTGGCCTTAAATTTCCCTTTACAATACAAAGTCCTTAAGCGAAAATCGTATTTCTCAAAATTAATACATATGAAAAGTTGTTTTAAAGGTGTTTATAATTTTAAACGTTAACATGCGTATGTACTTGTTGTTAAAGTTGATCATATTTATAATCGGTAACTAAAATAACAGATAAGGTAAAAAGTTCATGAACTTAGAAATATCTTAAAATACCGGTAGTTTGAAGAAGCTAAATTTAGAGAACAAAATTATCCGCCCCTCAGGTTTCTTGAAAGATTTATTAAAAGCGAGATAAAATAAGTTCGGAAAGGTTAATGATTGCTTTATTTTGGGTTCATTTTTTAAAGGAAGAATATTTATATTTAATTTATGAAATGTTTTAATGGGCTTATAATAACAATTCTTTATTGCCTTTAAACATGCTGGTAGGAAAATTATAAAGTAAAAAAATTGTAAACTGTTATCTTCGTCAAAAGGCAAAAGGAGGTGGCTCAGCGTTTGCTGACACAGTATATAGATCCTCCATGCAGCGCTGATTTTCGACCGTATCCTTGTCCCTCAGTTGTGCGGGATTAGGTATCCGCCGCCTTTTATAATAGAACAATCCTCACTCTAATTAAATATATGTTTAAACATAATATTCTGGTATAACACTCACCGCTGGTGTTGACGAGCGTGTGCGCCGCCAGCAGCTTGAGCGAGTGCACCTCGAAGAGCAAGGGGTGGAAGAGCAGCTCCCTGGCCGTGGGCCTCTTCGCCGGGTCCTTATTTATACATCTGCAACCACCGGGAACCGGCATGTGAACATCTACTTCGAATCGTTCGGACGAACACAGTTAGTCAGTTAAGATACCCATAGGAGTCACTTACCGACGGCCGACTTACATACGACACCTGTGGGGATGTTGAATGTACCTGTATATGAAGTCCTTCTGCCTCGGCTCCTCCAGGGATTCCACGGTACGAACGATGTGTTCCTCCGTCACGTGGCTGCCCGAGTCGCCATTGCCCTGAATCTCAAGCGCGGCGGTCTCCAGAGCGCACATGCCGAACGAGTAGATATCCATCGCTGGCGTCACCATTTGTGATGCTGATTCGAGGAAAATAAAGTTGCAATAAATACATAAATGGTCTACAGTTTCCGCATGTTCGCGGTCCTAGCACGCGCTCAGTCTTCCACACTGCAAGCAATTAAATATGTAAATACGGATATATCGATTTATTAAATATGTTTGCGGAAAAGCAAAAGTGTGGAAGAACGTACAGGTAGCACCAGAATCGAAACAGCGGAAGCTGCGGTCACCCCCCTTGGTCCCAGAAGAGAATGAATCGAAGAGCGATACTTACATCCGTATTCTGGTGCGATGAGGTGCATGTTCCTCATGTTCTCGCGGCAGGTCTTGACGTGGTGGTGGATGGCGTCCGGCGCCACCGAGCCGATCTTCACCAGCCCGTTGTGCTGAATGAAGATGGTGTCGCACGTCAGATTGCCGTGGACGATTGGAGGCACGCAGCCGTGAAGATAGCTGGGAAAGAAAAAGCAAATAGAGGAAGTTTTACAGTTCTTCAATCAAGGTGCAATCTAAAGCAGGTTGGTAGAATACATTAATGGTCGCCCATGGAGGTTATACCTATTTCTAGCGTGAAGCAGTTCTTGCGTTTTGGTGGAAAAATGTGGTTGCCGGTCATTTTTATAAGAGGCAACCATCTTAATCTTCGGGAGCAAAACATCTATGGTTGACTTCAGATAGTTCTTGTTCTGTAGTTCAGTCTTGGGCGGCATTTACCTCTAAGGCTACGAACTCACGGCGCGGTTTTCACCCGCGGCCGCCGCGGTTGCGGGCCAGCAGCTTTTGTGCGAAACTCACGAGACCGCCTATTTTTGCGGTTCCGCTGCCGTTGCGGTTGCGATTATCGACCGCAAACGTGGCGGGCGAAAACCGCAAGACGGGCGGTTTACCATCAGTTGAGGTCCTGACTACTGCACTCGCCCGCCAACTGACCGCAGAGCGCGCGGGCGCAAACCGCCGCGGCTGCGGCTAACCGCGGCCCGCGCGGTTCTACAGGCTGCCCGCCGGTGCAGCGGGAGCCGCAAACAACCGCGCGCATCGCGGGCGAAAAACGCGTCGTGAGTATTGCTTTAATTTTTTACACTTATATCTGCATCCTACAGAAGCTGCGGGCCCGCAACCGCGGCGGCCGCGGGTGAAAACCGCTCCGTGAGTACGTAGCCTAACAAAGGTAGACTGCACTCTCGTTTGTTACTTCAAGCTATTAAAAAGATTAAGGTAATTCGTGGCAACATACCTGAGCGCGGACAGGATCTGCGTGCACCAGCGCTTCCACGCCTGCAGCGGTAGCCGCTTTACGTTGCGTTTGGTGCGCTTGAGGAACTGCTTCAGGGAGCCACATGACATGTATTCCGTGATGAATATCACCTGAAATTAAATAAGTTTATACTAAATATGATAATAATATAATTCAAGATTTCAGGTCGTAAGAGCTGTTAGGCTGCCTAGAGCGCGGGGAGCTCTAGGCAGCCTAACAATTATATAACGTATGGGAGCCTGCATATCCATTTGCCAACACTCCCTCTGGCTGCACGCATCCAATGGGAAGCCGAGCAACAGGCGCGTTGCAATGGCTGCCGCAGCCAGGAGTGTGTGCCACGGGCTACCATACAACGTCAATATCTTGATTACATTTCTAGTATAGCTTGTATAGTATATCTAGTAGTGCATTTGTTCCATTATAGAAGAATGACTGAATGAGAAGGGTCGAAACGAATACACACGATACATTAACGTCATATCACGTTACGAGTCGACATCCTTTAACGTTGGCGTGACGTTTGGCGGAAATCTAGGACGTGCGTCGTTAAAAATCACGACTTAATGAAAATTATTTATGCATATGTGCCATAATTTTATTAATACTTCTAGGCTATCCATTACGTTCCACCATCTCTACATATAATAAAACAAAGTCGCTTCACGCTGTCTGTTCCTATGCATGCTTAGATCTTTAAAACTACGCTACGGATTTTAATGTAGTTTTTTTAATAGATAGAGTGATTCAAGAGGAAGGTTTTTATGTATGATACATGCATAATATAGTGGAGAAACATTGATAATTTTAGATTTTTGACTTACGCGGAACGACGTTCGCCGGGTCGACTACTTTCTAGATAAAAGGACCACATCATACTAGACTCTTACTACAGCTCACTCACCCTGGGCTTATCATTGTGCGTGTCGGTCCAATACCGATGGAACTTGACGATGTTGGGGTGCTCGAGCCTGGTGAGGTTGTCGAACACCATCTGGATCTTGTCCTCCTGCGCCTTGAAGTTCTTCCGCTCGGAGAACTGCACCTCGTTCCACACCACCTCGACGCCCTCCTCGGTGTCCATCGCGAGGTGCGCGCAGTCGATGCCGGGGACATCGCGCTGTTCCACCTGAAAACGAGAGAGAAGACTTTTATATGAAGCATTACAAATACGGTTACGTTTCTACACCACTGTCTACCAATTCGCACTTGGCCAGCGTGGTGGACTATGGCCTTAAACTCTCTCGTTCCGAGAGAAGACCAGTGCCCAACAGTGGGACAATAATGGGTTGACGAGAAATAACAATTTGGTCCGAATTGCTATTTATTAAACTATAATATCAAAGTAAAAGCCAAAGAATAGGTGGTGAACACTGTCACTTTTTTCCATAATGATAGTTTTTAGACATATAAATCTATGTATTGCTATGCTAGCTATGTATTGCTCCTATATAGGTTTTTTGTTGAACTCCAAATCCTCCAAATGTACAATTTATTAAATTTTTTGATCTTCAATGCAAATTGTAAACACTGAATGAATGCGTTTGCAAATGGCAACGATTCGTAATTTATTTAAAGGTCGTGGCTTTTTTAACTGATAAAATAAACTTTATACGAGTATTCATAATGTAGCCCTAAGCCAGCATGCGGATGTCGACAATTTCGTTGCAACTACAGAATTAAAAATAGTAGTCAATTTTAGATCCTATTGTATTTTTAACGATTAAATTGTTGAGATCGTAGTATATAATTGTTCTTATCCAGGAAATACAACACACGTGTGTCCAAAAATTTCCATTTGTTGCGGTAGTCTAAAAGACTTGAATGTTGACCTATCAATATAATCACTAATACCACCAGATGCCATTACCGGGGCTTGCAAAGGTAATTCGAATTTCAGGTGACGTTTATTATTATTTTAGGTTGACATTTACATCATCCGCCCACTTTTTCCGTGCGCACTCCACTGTAATTTACGCGTGAAAAAGCGCAGTTGATCCACGACCAATTAATACCAGTTTGTAGGTAGTTTCGAATTTTCAAACGTGCACTGAATTTCGAATTAAATTCAGGAAGACCTGCTCAAAATCAGCGACGCAAAATTGTAGTCGAGTCGAGTGTTGAGTTAGATTAATATGATGTGCTTTGATAGTCTTGATAGTTTAACGTAATTAATTTTTGGCAAAATTTAATTCGGTTATTACTGAGATATTCGAATAATTCTGACGAGAACTATTCATACAAAATCTGTGCCAGTTCTGTATGTAAATTATTTAATGCACCTAAATTTTTACTGCGCAACGTAATAATGATTCATGACTTCTGCCTTTAAGATCATTGTCAAACAGATTATTATTTTGCATCATCACGAACAAAATAACGAGACGATGTTCGTGGAGATGACCAAAAACTGCCGCGTAACGTGTTTGTCTCGCAGATAATCTCAAGTCTCGACGGAACCATAAACATGCTCCGATACTAAATATTGTTTGCTATGTGTGTACACACGTGCGTATATATTATCTTTGCTAAGGACGAAAGGGCATAAAGGAATGACAAATATTCTCATTTTACAATATTATGTTTATTTATTAATACATTTGAAATGTTAATTTCATTTTCTTGTTTTTCTGCTTTCGATAGGATCTTAAAGTATGTTTGGCACCGTAGCATGGGACAGTCCAATTTGTCACCATACGAAACATCTGTTAAGTAACTTCACATTATAAATGCCCATAGCCATAGGCTGAAATGGCTACTCCAACAAGGTGAACTACAAACCTGTTCGGTATTTTCATATCACATAAACATGTCTGGGCGCGGACCTCCCATACGAATTGCTTGTGGACGCTACCTTCGTAGCAAAAATGATAAGCAATTACGCCATAATCGTAAAACATTTATCATTGATAACGAGGTTATGTGCCGCAGCGATATTGTATGAAATAGGCATGGTCGCGATATATCATACTTTAACTAACAACCGTTTTTAGTTACACAATATCGATACATGTATAGCTAACTGTTACGACAAAAAAACGGGTGAATGAATTTTCAGCATCTTCTCTGCTCTTCAATAATCATCGCCGCTTATAGCACTGGTTGAAGTGAAAAACATTAAAAAACAAAAACGTTATTGTAGAATTTATATTAAATCGAGTGCGTTTTTCCATTGACGTAACATAAACTACCAATTCGATATCGATACAACAAAACAATCCTCTACGTTATGAAAATCAAATATCGGCTACTCAACCGTTTGCAAATAAAACTGAAAACGATAATAAACGATAACGAGTAAACGATACAAACATGTTTGCGGTCGAGAAAAATCGCCGCAACCGACAACTGCGCATATTTATGGACGTTGCTAATGAATTGGAAGGTACGCTCCACTGCGCACACTGGGATGTACAACTAGAAGCTATACAAGCACATAGTACTCATCTAGGTACCTTTACCTCTTGTAGATATATACTCTGACGTTTTATATTCTGAGGCCTTGCGACTGATGACAAAACAATTGGAAGACGCGAGTTTTATGAGCATGAAGACGGCCAACAAAAGTTATCTCGAGTCAAGTCATACCCATATACCCCTAATTTGATCCTATCATACTCCTAAGCTACCAGACATTTTATTGAGTAGCAAACGAGCATAAAGTCCAACTGGAGACAGCTCGCTTCACCCCATAGATGTATAACCAACTCCAAATAGACTTGAAGACCTACCCTATGCTGGGAACGGGTACGTTGCAGCCTCTGTTTAATTAATAGCAACGCCTACTATGTATTTGGCTTATTACACTCTTTAAATTCGTATAAATAAATGATGCCAAGCAACTTTGTCATAAACAAGGCTTCTATGTGAAGTCAATCACGGAAGCGTTGTTATTCCTTAGAAATAAAAAGAGCCTGCAACCACATCCTTTCTTTGAAACACAAAAATTCCTTCATGTTATAAATAGGTGTGGCGTTGGTACCTTGAAGAATGAACCATATACGTTCCACAGCACCTTGATAAGTTGGTGCCGGTGCTTTTAGATTGAAATGACAGTGTTCCACCAGCTTAAAATTATTTATAGACATACAGTCGTAACATAACTCAGCTATTCGTTCTTCAATAGCGGCCATTATTCAAATCCTTTGCCTATATGGATATGGATTGAATTAACACACAATGCCCGCCGACCTCCGATATGTGATCGCGGCGAATTGCCGGTCAACGGTCCAAATTGCCCGCTCCTCCTTCGGGACCAATCATTCAATTGAATCCCCGCATCGTATTATTGGGCTCTCGCATGATAACAGGATGCATGGCCCTGTCCTGTAATCTACCGATGTAAATTATTGCTTCCTGGTCTTGTTTGTTTTGATTTTTTGCAACGAGGATGGTTCTAGAAACAAAGGTACTTTATTGTTGTGTTTGTCACAAGTTGTAAGTTACTTTTTCCAAGAGAATTCGTTCTAGTACGTTTTTTAAAACTATTTTTGAATTGTGTTGACTTCGTACATAGTGGGTACCTACTATACCCACAAATATTATAAAGGCGAAAGTTTATGAGTGTGATAAAATCACATTTGTAGATACTTACATAAATATATGAGTAGTGATAGCCTAATGGTTAAAACTTGCCCTCTCAATCGGGAGGTCCGAGGTTCAAACCCAGGCACGCACCACTGATTTATGTGCGTATTATACATTAATTATCACTGCTTTCGGTGAAGGAAAACATCGTGAGGAAACCTACACACCCGAGAGTTCTTAAAAAAAAAAGTTCTCGGAGGTGTGTGAAGTCCACCAATTCGCACTTGGCCAGCGCGGTGGACTATGGCCTAAACTCTCTCATTCCGAGAGAAGACCCGTGCCCAGCAGTGGGACAATAATGGGTTGACGACGACATAAATATATTAAATATCTACTCTAGGTTTGGGTGTTTATATATTTATCTTTGCGTGTTTTCATGTGCACCCACGACACGAGAGAAAATCCTAGTGCGGAGAAGTGTATAAAGTGTCAAGGGTCAGATACAGACTTCTAAAATATCGTGCCCGGCCGTCGCCACGTATAGATAATATTAATTGAACATTTGTTATTAATTATATCGATGCATGGCGCTACACTTGGTGTCAAACGACACCTTTAATATCTTATCAACAGTAATAATTTAAATTTAATAAGATTTAATCACTTAATTGACGTGTAAAGAATTACAAAACACTGTGAAAGTTCTGCCTGCATTATTATTTATCATCTTTGATTAGGTATATATAAAGTAAGTTATGTGTAAAATGTTTAAAAGATATTTAAATTGTTAAAATGAAACAAATATTTCTAATTACAAATTGAATAAAATTCGTAAATCGTTACTTGCTAGTTGCTACTTTGCTGCTGCAGGTTTAATTGGTTACCCAAAACTGTGTAAATTTTCCATTTATTAAAAAAAACTGAAACTCGTTATTTTTTGGTAATCACTACATAGTATAAACCAAAGTTGCTTTCCGCTGTTTGTCCCTATGTATGGTTAAATCTTTAAAACTGTGCTACGGAATTTTATGCAGTTTTTTGTAATAGATAGAGTGATTCAAAAGGAAGGTTTTTAAAAAAAAAATGTAAGATAGTGGAGGAACAATGATAATTTTAGCTTTTTCACTTTTAGGCGGAACGAAGTTCGCCGGGTCAACTAATATATTATATGAAATAAGTTATGTTTATGTATTAGTTTACATTTTTATGTGCACATTCCACCAATTGGCACTTGGCCAGCGGTGGACTACGGCCTAAAACTCTCTCATTCTGAGAATTGAAATTTACAGAATAAATGAATACAATATTGTGTTCATTGAATTAATGAGAGACGTCTTGCCATTCTCTCAGAATGAGACAGCTTAGGCCAGAGCCCGCTGGCTAAGTGTGAAATGACGTTTAATGCAAATAAAAATAAAAATCTACAAAATAAAAATAATCTTGACTCGACAGTGTAGGCCCAAGTTAACGACAAAGGTTGGCGTTTGTTTAAAAATAGATATAGCCATAATAGAGGCACTATCTCTCTTTACGAGGATCGCTGCGCGCGTCCGGTGCAACGCGGCAATTAAGTGAGCGATACTATTATCGTTTGTGCATATTTCATTAACGATAGTGCATTAATGATAACACCAAAAGTATTCTACAAGTGTTTTAAAGTTTGAATTGAAATTGGTCCCCTGATACAGCGGTGCTTAAAATTAAAATAATACTAATTTGTGTTTAATGGGACAATACGTACATGTAACTGTTTTTTATAGGTAGTTATATAATTTTTCATTAAGTACACTTTTTTCATATGAATTGTACACACGCTGCATTTACTTTAAACAATGAAACACTCTCGATTAGCCACTCGTTCAAATAAAAGCAAATGCCCTCGCATAGGTTCTACCTCTTATAAGCTACGATGGCATAAACAAATTTACGCGTGTAAATCTATAATACTCCTTTTTTGCTTTGGGAGTTAAAATCAAACTGCTATGTCTCTATTCAACAACTCATAATTGTTGAATAACTAATATGATGAACAATTATAAACTGTTCATCACTTTGGGAACCGTAAAGAGACTGAGCAACTTGAAGTTTAAATATAAAATATATTTTTTTGAGAACATTATCTAGCCACCCACATATATCTGTCAAAAGGCTTACCGCTCATTGGGTGCTCACACCGAAACGACACGACAGTGGCACCTAGAAAAGCCTGAAAGCTGAGCGATTTTACAGATATAATAAAATGGACTTAATATAACCTAATTTATATAATGGGTAACCGCTGGATTCAGAAGGCTCAGGACCGGTCTAAGTGGCGCAGATTAGGAGGTCCAGCAGTGGACTTTCAAAGGCTAATGGATGGATGGATGGATGGATTAAAAATCCATCAACTTAACGCTACGCTACGCAAAAAATACGCTACTCCCGAACACCAAAGTCCCTTATAGCCGAATAATGATTCTTTGTGATATCAAACGACTCCATACATATTGACGAGACGAGAGGATGTATAAGTTTGGTTCAAGTAACGACCGCCGCAGACTTCCATTAGCGCATATTGTAACCCGACGCGGAACATCTGCTGCCAGCTTCCTGGCGCGTTACGATATCCACTACATGTTCACAGAAAACACATGATATATCATGTATCTTAATCAACAATTTGTGTCATATCGCTGCTTGGATTGGGACGCAAACACCCAAATTTTACAGGAGAATGTAGTCAAAGTACCTAGTTTTTAATCCTAGACCTTTAATGGATAAAACTGTCTCTTTAACTTAAAGGTTTTGGATTTTGAATTATGTGGTAAATAAACGAAGTAATCTCCAGGTGTATTTATTTATTTAGTTTCGAGCATTTGTGTTGAATTCGTAAGATTAATTGACATAAGTGCTTCAATAAGTAATATGTCCGATCAGCATTTGAATCATGGAGTTTCCGTGGCAGATAATGGGATCATTGTGTTAATTTTATTCATCCCTAAAAAAATATTGCCACAATTATCTTGAGTTTAAGTTAAAAATCACCAAACTGATCAGATACGATTTGTTTAGTTAACTAGTATACAATATAACTGATCAAATGCGATTTGTTTAGTTAACTAGTATAGAATATAACTGATCAAATGCGATTTGTTTTGGTAACTAGTATAGTATGTCCACCAATTCACACTTGGCCATAGCGGTGGACTATGGCCTAAACTCTCATTCTGGGAGAAGACCCGTGCTCAGCAGTGGGACAATAATGGGTTGACGAGAGATAGAATATACACATCGCGGTGTCGTAGTTATTTTTGTATGAGAAATTAGATATTACTTTAACATTGTCAACTTTCTACTGTGTACGGGTCTCCTATACCCTGATAGGGGTTTAAGCCGTAATCTACTGCTTTGGCGAAATGCGAATTGATAGACATCATACTTTGCATCTTTATTAAAGATTTCTCAAGTGTATGTTTTCACGATGCTTTCTTTCACCGTAAGGCAGTATTTAAAAAAACCAGAGCTGGAAGTCTTTGAATTGAACCTCGGGCCTCACGAATGTGTGGGCGACTTCGAACCATTCCGCTACAACTGCTCCTTACTATAACGGCGAACATAAATCCCTTGAAAGTCTACATCCTTGATAGTTTTCCATAATGTGTGCAAAGTCTAGGAACAATATTTCGCTTAACACGAAACTGGATATACAACTTACACTTGTTCATAGAGAAAATAGCCTTCCAACTTAGCATTAATACCAGGAAAACTCCCAATCAGTAACCGATACCTAGTATTTAGCAACAATGTGTCAATCGCGAAGCGTTAGGAAACGAGCAAGTGTTTCCACACTAAGCCGAGATATATTCGCCGGCGATTCCCCGAACCTTATCAGGCACGCGCCGGTTCTCTCGCGGCTATGCACTTATGATCGTAAACATAAACCGTAACCGTAAACATATGATTTGTTTTCTTTTTACAACATTGAACTAGCATAGCAGCATGCAGTCCACCTGATTACAAGTGGTCACTGCTGCTCATGGGCATTTTTTTTATCTGACTGAAGTAGCAAATGAGCATGCAGTCCACTTGATGCTAAGTGGTCACTGCCGCCCTAGGACCTCTGTATGCAACTTAAAATACAACAAAGACTTCATCTGAAATCAATCACAGGTGCGTTGTCACTCCCCAGGACTAAGATGACGGCCTCTTAGAAAATGAGCCTGCAACCACCTTCCATCGAAACGCAGAAACTGCTTCACACTGGAAATAGGTGGTGGCGATGGCATCTCCCCGGTCGAACCATACACTTTACGTTTTACCTTGCAATTAATTAAAGCCAGACCTTGAAACAGATTACCAGTATTACCGCGTTCAATGAAAAAACAAATAAATCCGAAGAATAGTTTTCCACTACTGATATTGATTCCGCCGCGGCACTGGCACGGGCGAGAGTGAGGAGTAATTTAAAAACTTAAAAAAACTTAAAACTTAAAACGCTTTTTACACTCATAGCCCCACAGTAGGATTTTCTCCTGTGTCGTGGATGCCATGGACACACACAAAGACGTATACACAAACACTCAGACCCAGAACAAGAATCTAAACTCATCATTCAGATACCTGTCTGGCCGGGAATCGAACCCGGGACCCATTGCGCGTCAGACCGGTATGGTAACTGCTGCGCCACGCGGATTGTCTAAAGTAATTGTATTGCTATTGAAAATCCCTCTTAAATTATACAACTTGATTGGAAATACTCATAGATATTTATGAACATATACCCATGTCATTCATATTCTATCAAGTACAATATATAATCTTTTAATATTTAATTTTTAATATTTTCTTATCACTCTTATAAATTTCATTTTCCTTATTTTAGTACCTACGTCGGATGGACAATGTAAGGTATTAATCTAATCTATATTAAGACAAATATTATTGTTTTCTGTTACACAAGTTTCCTCTTATACGTACTTTAACTATTTATAGTTTTTAAAATGATTGCAATTATATTTGAAGTAATAGAAAGCACGACTAAGATTGGGTAAAAGTAAATCAATTGAACAATACTAAAAAGACAAAAAAATGTGGAGGACATTGCATTTGTTCAAAGATACATTATCTCCAAGTCGTTAAACTAAATATTAGTTGTACGGACAATTGTGTCAAATCGATTCAAAATAGAAGTATGTTATAATAAATATCCTACACATCACAACATAAATTTAAAACAGATCGTGTACTAGATTTTCAAACAATAGGCTCATGGCCCAGGAAAAATACTGAGCCAGCTACGAATACGTCTTATTTCATAAAGTATATCCACCACAATAAGGCTTTGTCTTCAGTTCTTAAAGTAGGGCAGGTAGGTATCGGCGGAATTCTAACCCGGCAAGGAAATGAATAGCTTAACAGAGAACCTTTCAAGCCGAGAATATTCTGGGAAGGCTAATAATACTGGTTATAAAGCAATTTCATGAAACCATTATGATTTTCTCTACATATATCTCCAGAGCTTTTCCGAAAATTTTACTGAAAAGACAGTTAATGCTGACGCAATCATACAAGTTCTTCGAATAATTTTACAAATATTCTTCGAATTTGAATCACTGAAAAGAAATGTAAGAAATCTCACAGTACGATTATTAATTCACCGCACAGAAATATTCAAAGCAGTTGCAAGAATACATTAAATTGAAAATCCAATCGGAGAAAAATACAATCAGTACCTACCAGATAGCCTGAATTATATTAGTCTATGCAATTCTAGGGCATTCCAAAATAGACCTAACGGCACTTTAGCGTTTAACATGAACATGAGAGCAATGCAATACAAAAGCGAATATAATAACCATTAACACAACAAAAGCTTCATACTTATTCGTCCATATATTATAACAGTGTAGTTATACGCGTATTAAAAACCAAACAATATCAGCAGCATTGAAATATTTCCTGTTACTTCAGTAAACATACAATTTTATTTAAACAACCGTGCACATTGTACAAATATGAGAAGAAACTGAGAATGTTTGAATTGATGTTAACTATGACCACATGGTAGTGACGAATTGGACGAAATTAGAACTATTGCAAAATAGCAAACACTTAACGCTTTTCGCACTTATCTCAATGAAAACATCCGGAGGGTTATAAGATACGTATCAATATACACAGACAACATGTACGATACGATATGTACAATTCGATAATGGTAATGCTGAATGTGAAATTCATAACAAAAAAAATCCATTAGCACCTGTAAAAAATATAAATTATTAGAGCATATGATATCAGGGGTCATTAAAATTAAACCTATATAATTTTTGACCGTACTTCTATTAAAATGCAAGACGAAATGACCAGAAGCCTAAATCAGTTTATTGCGTTTCGTGTCACATCTAGTAAAAGGAGCGAGGTCCTCCTGACTCATCGCCAGTGTTGCGACGCGACGTGTCGCAAACAAAACATCCACATCGAAAATAGACGACAAACAATGGACGCTGATTGCGTATCGAGATGTTTAATAGGCGCCGACTGGCCCTTATCGCCTTGGCAGAGTGACAGTGGGCTCTTTGAATCATGGACTAAATCGACCATGTGAAACGATTATAAATTATGCGACGCTGATTTAGACAAGACAGAACGTAAATCAAAATAAAGATTGTGTAACGGTCACTGTAAATCTAACGGAATTTTTATTACGTTTTAAACTAAGAATGTAAGATCTAATTTTAAACTTTCTTTTGAACTTATTATAATTCTCTATTTTCCTTTAAGTATTATAATTTTAGTTGATATCTACCAACCAGCTAGCTGTTGTAAGATGTTTCAGATTTTTTCCATGTCTGGAGCTATAAACATTTCGGCAGCTCTATCGACTGCGAAATAATACAGAGCAGGGTCATGACATTGAACTTTAGTTTCCATCAAGGCAACGATTGATCCCACCCAGGGAGGCACCCGCATCGCACGCATCTTTCGACCATTTCGCCAACGGATCAATGTCAAGAACGTTTCTATTCTTATTCATCTCTCGCGTCACGGACTCCGTCATGCCCGTGGTGCCTAATACACTCGCAATGTACCACGCCCGCCCTCACGTACGACATCGTCGGAATTAACCAGTTTATTAATACTGTTCCATACGCCATTACGTGGAAGTGACGAGTGGAAGAACGGTGACGTCACCGTAATTGATTAATGGCTGATTATTTCCGCTGAAATCTTGGCTCCCAGCGAGACATCCATATTAATCGTGATGAAAGTTGGCTTCGATCTTGCTATAGGGATGAATTAGAGCTCACTGCGTACGTTGAATAACGTTCAAGGAGGCAAGGGGGTTTATTTAGTGTTCGAGAAAGCTATTGAAAGGTTTTCTCGATCTCGGCAAGAAAGGTGCGGCCACTTAAGTATTGGTTTCAGAATGAAAGTTATGGCGGTGAATTCGCTCATTAAAGCATGTTCGAGTTGCTAAGACCGCTCGGCAACTCGATTACAAACACGCAAGCTTGATTTAGATTAGTGCAAATGCAATTCAGTATCTACTATCAAGGCAGCCACTTGCATTAGGATAAGTATCTATAGGACTGAGTTTGATTTCGCGTTTGTATTTATAGGATTTTATTTTAGGAACCTTTTAAAACAACACGAACGATAAACAATACATATTGTAAATATTGATATAATTTTATTGTAATCATTTCTCAGGACTAAAGACAATTTCATGTAAATAAATAATTTATTAATTTACATCTGTTAACTATTCTGCTGTTTTGCTCCATAACATTTAATAGTAACAGTTTCATGCATCCAATCTAAGTGTGCAGTTCATATCAGCAAGACGCGTCCGGTGTCGTCGACCCTGCGCACGCGCACTATTCGCGACAACCGACAATGCGCTGGCAACACTCCAAGCGCCGATGCACGTCTCGAATACTCCACCACCTCCGCACTTCCCATCTCACACACTCCAACTATCAACTGGAACTAGTGTTGCCAATCTATCGATGGTTTCGAATACTATCGTGGTCTCGGAAACTAGTCATAAGTTATAAGAAGAAACTAGTCAATATATTAATACGTGAAGCAAAAACTTGTGAAGCATTTTTAAGTAATATGCCGCGGACGGATTAGTATGAAACTTTGCAAGGTTATAGTGGACGTAGAGAAGGAGTGCAGAATGTTAATATTTTTTTCAAATAATGCTTAAACCATACATAAAATCAACTAAAAACACGTTACATACACTACCGTGCATTTATCACAAACACATAAATAATAAACGAAATAGAACATTCAATGTCTTACTATGAAAACAGATAACGTCAGAAATGTCAGTGTCTTTGACAAAATACCCGCTATTGCTTTTAAATGCGGTTTAGCTAATTAAACCTCTTTTTATACTAAACGGGTGCGTTCAAAATTGGGTACTTGAAAATTATTACATTTTATTTGAATTAGAGGAAAATTCGTACTAATTTGGATAACGTAGATTTTTTAATATAAGTTACGGTCGATTTTCGAGCGATGTGACGGGTGACTTGTTATAATAGTTATCTTAACATCCAATCGTTAAAAGAGCATGGAGACCACATAATGGTAAATTACCACTGTGGAGATTATACTCAGATAAGAATAAAGTCTTACCTAAGGTCGGATAAAAATTCGTTGCTACTCTATTTGAATATTTTGGAAGCTCTCGTGTAATCATAATCATCATTTTTTCATATATTCTTTCAACCAGAGAGCACTGCATAAACCTGCTATTACAAACCGCGCATATGTGGAGTGTTGAGGTCTCCAGAGTGAACTTTCATGAATTCCTACCATATTATCTTATGAAATTTACTATGGTACGTATCCAAATATTAGATATCTATATATATGTATTAAAAACTTAAGAATTATTATTGGTCAATGTAAAACTACCGATGAATAGTATCAACAGTGAGATATCAGTAATCTTCAAAAATGATAGTACCGATAGCAAGATGCAAATGTGATAGCATAGCCCTATCGATATTATGGCTAGCCTTCTTGGTCAGTTATCGATATAATCTAGTAACTATCGATAGTCAGACAACCGCACTTTAACTATTCTGCACTTAGGGTTATTACAGGCAGCTAATAAAGTAAAATCGCCGAGGCGGCAGTATGTTCCTCATGTCCTTTGATGTGCGGGCGAGCTTAGATATTACCTTCGTGATTTGAAATTCAAATTGACAACTCGGATAAAAATGTATATTTAGTCTTAGTAATGAGATAAGACACTGGTATATGCATAGTATTAAAGTATGGAATTAAATATTTTATTATAAAGACAAAAAAGGAAAATAAGTACATCGAATCACGAAATGAAGTAAATATTATAATATTCTTATGGTGTTTTCTCGCATAGTTTGTGTTTGTTTTAATTCTACATAATAATATAAAGTGTTATGTTATATTTTTTCGTAATGATCTGTTTAACAGCCGTCATTTGATATCCATATTGTTATGATTAAAAATCATCTCCTCCGCTTCCTTCTGATCATAGGCACCCTATTTGAAAAATATAGCCAATGTCACTTTGACAACTAAGTCGATTCCAATGATTAATGAACCGATTTGTCGTATGTTACAACCCGTCATCCTTAGACTGTAGCGCTCGCCTAAGAAAAAGATATATATGCTTGAAAAACATCACACTGTTTTGGCGTCAGGTAGAAATTAAGAAATTCTACACAGATTTATTCAATATTACCTATACCTTTGTAAATTCTTTATGAAGGCACATATTGCGCAGCTGACATCTTTCCCCGGAGACGGAATACGTTAGTAAATAAAATAAAGTATCGTAAAGTATGAACGAGAGCATTTTCAATCACGACGAAAGAGCCTACGGAGATCCATATGAAAGGCATAGATTTTCATTACGTCGAGAGAGCGATACCCTTTGATACTAAACTTGAATTACCGGCGAAAAGTTTTCAAGAAATTCTGTGTATTAAAGCTATATAGGATTTCTAAGAAATTAAACTGAACTAAATTCCAGCTATAGATGCAAATAAACTTAAAGTAAGAAATTATGGATTTCCATGTTAAAGTTGTATGCAATATGTAATGAAAGTATTATTCGTTCATCAGTGCTGTCTACCTGCAGTGGGATTGTTAATGCAGCAAATGGTTACCAGCGGGTTATAACAACTAAATTAGGACGTCTTGTGTCCCGCGGTACTACCAACATTAAAACTCACGAACCGATTCACTGCAAGGAGCTTAATTTTGATGGCAGAGTTTATAACCTAACATTTTTTTCATCTGATATTGAGGTTTGTCACGGATCTCAAGTTCCTCTAAATACTAAGTCGGAAAGCGTCGGATAAGTATATTTGCTTATCACACTCTTCGGACCAGAACATAGGAGCGTATAACACTGCTGTTATTGCGACAGATTAAGAACGAGAAAAAAAAAGAAAAAAGAAGAATGAATGAATAGCGTGAGGGGCGAACGAAGAGAGAATGAAAGAATAGTTGAAATAAAAACAAGTTGCCTCCATGCCGCAGGTGTGACTGTAGACCAATAAAAAAAACACTGATAATAAAAAAAAAACATTAGGCAGAAACCAAAAGAGTAAATTTTCTATAGGCCTACGCGAGCACTTACAAATTGTCATTTTTTTAAAATTCTTAAAATAGTATATGTAAGCTATACCAACTACGACATCTGTTGATCATGACCGAGGTAGTGACGCGTGTTGTTTACGGCACGAGATATGGAAAATTAACTGTCGTAAACCCACATTCTACCTTCAATCATTAGCACCGTGACTCAGGCGGAGAATAGCACGGTAATCCATTAGGTAAGAGATATTTCGGTACTCCGTATCTTATATGGAAGGTATTAGGTTACGAGAAAGTTACGGATTATGTTATCTATGATGTCATCTCTCTGATAATGTGACGTGACATAAATATATGTAGACTATGTACAACTGTACATATTTTATCGAGTGCTAAGGGGATGGAATAGGTCGTTTATGTTCGTCTCAAAGATTTATCATTGATTTAGCAAAAAGAAAAATATTTTGCCCAGACGAACGATGTTTCAGGTGAGCGAACGAAACATGTCATGAATATAGGAGCTTTACACAATATTGTGAAATATGCAAACTGTAATATCAATTCGCACTTGGACAGAGCAGTGGACTATGGCCTAAAACTCTCTCATTCTGAGAGAAGACCAGTGCCCAGCAGTGGGACAATAATGGGTTGACGAGAGAATATCAATTTCGTAAGAACAATGTATGTCAGTTTACCTATAAAGCGACGATTTCAGGAGTGACAACGCTTTTGAGTTCGGGTTTTCGTTGGACGCAGTGTTCTATATTGCATTGATTACAAATGTTCATAGGTTGCAGGATCACTTGCCATTAGGTGGACAGTGATATTTTGGTAATACAATATTATAAACAACTTCATCTTCGGTACATTTTGTAATATAAATTCACAAAAATTACTTAACTGATTTATTGCTGTGATAATATCTGAGGGATATAACTTTATATTAATGGTAGCTCAAGTATACGAGTTTGTAGAAAAAGCGAGATCCCGTAATCCCATTTTCTTGAGTATATCACGCCTGCGAGACCGTAACATAATTTTATGTAATTCCTTAACAAATATGTGGATATGTGAATGGTACATCTGGGGCTGAGATCTAAAATATTCATGGGTGCGCTAGAAGAACACTTCCAGTGTTATGCGAGCCAGTGGCGCAAATAGGCCGTAATAAAAATAAAAGGAATTGCCTACGAACGTTACTGGTTTGCTGTAGCGCGGTCTGGCGCAGCGGGCACCCGATGAAGATATATGGGCATGTGCCTACACGCCTAGTGTGGGGAATGAGAGACGTGTAGGTGATCTATCACGGGCTTAGGTTGTTTTCTATTTACAGCTTAAGGATGATTCAGGGTGAGACCATTTTAAAGACGTCTCATTTTGCACTTTGAACGTTAGGTTTTTAAATGCACACTTTGTTAATGATATTAACCTAAAACTAAAGGATTTGTCTCACTTAAATTTGTATGTTTTTCAAAGTTCGTGTTTTAATCTCAAAGAAAATATTGTAAATATTAAAGTGTAACATTTATCAAAAGCCCGACTTTTTGGAAAAGTTAAATCGTGTGTCCTCCATACTCCATACAAATCCATACAAGTGGATAGCATATAGAGAGACAAGAACAAACGCTCCATTGTATTGTTACATTACTTTCCTATTTGCATCGGCGGCTCCAATGTTTGTGGACCATGCGCAGACATATGAGACGGACAGGCTTTTATCTCTTGAACTAGCTCGAAGGATACTGTACACAAAGAAATATAACCCCGATGATTCATTTACGATTCAATTTGCCGGCCGGATCAGAATCAACCCCTATTTGTTGTCAAGCCGATATACTATTTGTAGCGATGTTAAGGGACGTATGTATTTTTTTATTTGAGGTGGACATGGACCAGATGTCCATGGGCGGCAGTGACCACTTCAGAAAAGTGTGCCGGTAACCACATCCTTCCATCTCGCGCAAGAAATGCTTCACGCTAGAAATAGGTGTGGCGGTGGTACTTCCCCGGTCGAACTCCACTGGTTCTACTACCTGTTATGTATTATGGGTTACACCACCATCGTTTGTACTTCGTGGAGATCTTGTATAGTTTCGCTCCGTCACTTTCCATGGACGTCGTGTGGAAGGTAACTAAGGAACATTTTTTTAAAATGAACAGCCGAAGTCTCCAATGTAATTTGACAGACGTGGCAAAAACGGCACCTGGGCGAGGCCTATATCATTTCATATGCCTAAAAAGGCCTAAAAGACCTAATATGATCAACGGATGGTTGCGCATCGGTAGAAACCAAAACAAAATATGAAGATGATCGGTGTAATGTCAACAGGCAGTAAAACCTGAGAGATTGATCGATCATGTCTGCGGATGTTACGAGGGAAGTCCTTCAAAATTATATAAAAAAAATCTGTAAAAAGATGTGATCCAGTTTACATTAAGTGATCACAAGATTTATAGACACCTGCAAACAAGGAATGACTGAGTTACTATTCGAACATGCTTGTGTTATTTGGCAATGTGTCCACACACAACCTTAACAATATGGCAATATAACTTTCAAAGCATAATTTCGCTGCTCTCAATGTACACTGTTCTAGAAAACATACGCTATAATCCTCGTTATCAAACTTTACACCACCTCTATAGACTTAGATTGCCTACTTCCAAGGCGGTCTATAAATAGACTACACGGGATAATTCGACTGGATCGCGGTATGAGCCTGATAGAGCAAAGTGAGTTTTAGTTGCGAGACTCGTGAGTCACCAGACATTCTACGATCTATACAAATACGGAATATAAGTTGTTATCTGTGTAATTCTGTTGCATTAAGGATCAATATCAGTTAATTAAATTAATTTGTAGGTATTTGTTCGCTGATTCGTATCACATTGCACTTGCAACGACTTCGATTCACATGCAAATATGCATGTATCATATGAAATGACCAATTGAAAATGACAGCTATTTTTATCTGCTTACATGATACACCTGAGTGGCATGTAACTCATATTCATCAAATAATTCCCAGTCGATTATTTAATCTTGACTAATGAATGAAAGAATTAGTCAGACACACTTTTAAGAATTAGTCTATGTGAGAAATAATTCTTTCATCAATTAGACTATGTGACAAATTGTCGAAACGAATGAACCCGCTATTAAATAAATTATCATACAAAAATTTTCTCATTGTCAATTCAAAACTTTATCCCCCTAGGCTATGCGATTGCGATTATCGACCGCAAACGTGACGGGCGAAAACCGTAAGACCGGCGGTTTACCATCAGTTGAGGACCTGACTACTGCACTCGCCCGCCAACTGACCGCAGAGCGCGCGGGCGCAAACCGCCGCGGTTGCGGCTGACCGCGGCCCGCGCGGTTCTACAGGTTGCCCGCCGGTGCAGCGGGAGCCGCAAACAACCGCACGCATCGCGGGCGAAAAACCCGTCGTGATTATTGCTTTAAACTTTTACATTTATATCTGCATCCTACAGAAGCTGTGGGCCCGCAACCGCGGCGGCCGCGGGTGAAAACCGCTCCGTGAGTACGTAGCCTTACGCAGTTGGGTAAAAATAGAGGAATCCAAAAGTTGTGTCAAAGATTTCGTTTTACTAATAAAATGTGTAATATCCTGAGCAAAATTAAAAAACGGTCCAATGCGATGTATAAGCAGTGTCGCGTGCCGTAGCTTGTTTACAGTGAAATCGAGACGAGCGTTCCTTGTCTCTGCGTGCCCACTGCCCACATACCTTTGGAGCGTTCACCAAAACGGGACATACAAATAAGTACAGAACAATCTATTTGTTTCTGCTCTATGAATACACAGTCTTCGAGATGTATTCACTATAAGGTTTAAGCTAACAATACACATTTATAAGTTGTTATTTTTATTAATAAATATATTTTTACAAGATTATTCGCGGGACTTTGATCCCACTCACTTTACGTTTAACATGGTAATGAGTATGTGATAATCGAAGTCATAAACTATCTGTGTGCCAAATTTCAACGAAATGCGATTTGTATTTTTTAACAAACGCACATATACCCTATTAATACAAACTGTTGCATTTATATTATTGAGATAAAATATATAGCGCAATATAGATTTAGATTTATTTTTCACCAATGGCACTCAACTTGAACGTCTTCTTACCAAGGAGTTCTTTAATTTAGGATAATTTTTAATTTTCCATAGCCTTTTGTTCGTTTTTTGTGTGCTTGTATTTTATTATACTTTTCTTCTTGATTTCATTTTTGTCCATCTATAGTCATTAATTAATTTAGACGTGTGTCGAACATTTTATCCTTTTAATGTTATAAGTAGATGGCCTTTACTCAGTATTGTCAATAAAAGAATTTAAGTTAGCTATAAATTTTCCAAATAAAATAAAATAAAAATTAAATTCACTTCAAACAAAACCTACAGACTGATTAACCATTATGGACTATATCAACTGTTCGAGTTTCCGTAAAATTGACATATACGAATATATAAATACGTATTTTATTACTATTAAAACTAACAAACATATGCTTGAAATCAGTAATTTCAATTGGAAATACCCTTATACAATTTCCGATTTACTTGCATTAAGCAGTGGTTTATTTTTAAGGCTTTATGGGTTGCGGTGACCGCTTCACGTCAGACCGCATTACATTGAGTGACAATATACTCGTATTCTTTGTAAGACAGGATAATACTTTATATATAAGATTTGAATATTTTAAATTTATTCGTATTTCGTTTCGTATCTTTATGTAAATCCTGCGACTACATTTTTTTCATCTGAAGTTGCAAACGAGCATGCAGTCCACCTGATGGTAAATGGTCACTGCCGCCCATTGAAATCTGTAAGCAATTTCCTATAGAACATAGGTTCTATCTGAAGTCAATCACAGATGCGTTACTACTTCCGAGCACTAAGGTGGTAGCCTCAAATAAAAGTGTGCCGGCAACTACACTGTTCCATCAAAACGCAAGAAATGCTTCACGCTAGAAAGAGGTGTGGCGGTGGTATCTCCCGTGTCGAACACTGGTTCTACCACCAGGAAATTATACATATACGCAAATGTTTGTGAGGAAGACTGTGTTAGTTTCACATTCAAGTCGGATTTCGCTGTAATTTGACACACACATAGGTAGTTTATAACAAAACGTGATCTAACCGAGCGAAGCCGCGAGATGAACGTGGTATCACTACACAGTATAAAACAAAGTCGCTTCCCGCTGTCTGTCCCTATGTATGTGTAGATCTTTGAAACTACGCTACGGATTTTAATGTAGTTTTTTTAATAGATAGAGTTATTGAAGAGGAAGGTTTTTAAGTACAATACATGTATAATATAGTGAAGAAACACTGATTATTTTAGATTTTTTACTTTTAGGCGGAACGAACTTCACTGGGTCAACTAGTAACATATATACAATATTACTAAGAATTTTGTATCAATGGAAAAATGTTCACGACTTATAACTTGATTAATTATTGCTTGTTATCTTTCTACAAATCTTCCTCGATACTGAACATTCCGTACGGCTCATTTGTACACGAAAAACGCAGACAAAACACAAACACGGAGTATTGCACTGCTGCGAAGTACAGCGGTGTTTTAATACTGAATCCGTTTCAAAAGTGCTTTGTGCAAACGACTTGTTGAAATGTTAAACCGAAAACGTGAAAGGAATGGAGTAGCTGCTTGAATTCGTTATTAAATGCGTAGGTTTTTCTAGTATTTTCATTTTTATTTCAGTTCATTCGATGGATGTTGAAGACAGAGACAAACAGACAAAGCAGACAGCAGTTCTGCACTTTTTGTTTAAATATAATACTTAATTCAATAAAAACATACATCTTTAGCCTTGGATTCAAAAAATAAAATATCTACCTATGGTTTAATTAAGTGCCGAGGTTTATTTGACGACTCGCGCGGCAAAGCGGTTACCTTACCGGTCCGACACACAGTGAGTTCCGAATTCGATCCCCGGTCAGAGAAGTATCTAAATGATGAAGTTAAATTTATCATCCGAGTCTAGGAGTTTGTGTATTCGTCTTTACGTGTGTTCACGGCATCCACGACACAGGAGAAAATTGTAGTGTTACCTAAGAGAGAATAAAGCATTATTTATTTTATTTTTTCCGCACAAGGAAAATGATGGCGAAAAGAGTTGTGTGAGGCTTTTTACTCGCAGTTATGTAATAAATTTACATGTGTGGTTTAATTATATAAGGAAGTCCAAATATTACAGACATACAGACAGAAAAAAGGCAAAACAAGAGTTTCGATTAAAAGAAAGGAACAAGTCTATAATGTTATGTTCATTTTTGACAAGCTCTACATTCCAAACAGCTAAATGAATATTAGTGTCTTCGGATATGTTTCCATTTTTATAGGAACATAGGTTATATATTTTATAAAGGTCACGCTTAAGAATCGAAGTAAATAGAAAGAACGATTTTTTACAATCTCAAGAAAGCTATTAAATGCAATATTTTATATATATAACGATATCAAATTTTCATACATTAAACAAATTCTTATAAAACAAAAATCCCGCCAAGACGTAGTAAGTACATGTACTTGTTTTTCCCTATTCAGTTATTTTTAAGCGGCCGGGATTTTTTTCTTTTTATACCCTTTTTTCTAATAATTTCTTTATCTTACGAATTTGTCACGATAAATCAAATCAATATAGCACTTCACAAACGACAGTAGCACACGACACTTCTAAACTTCCGCTAAATGATTACGTCAAGGCAAATTTGACA
The DNA here is from genome assembly GCA_949699795.1 of Spicauda simplicius. Taxonomy (NCBI): domain Eukaryota; kingdom Metazoa; phylum Arthropoda; class Insecta; order Lepidoptera; family Hesperiidae; genus Spicauda; species Spicauda simplicius. The sequence continues at coordinate 21,936,120 of OX453063.1, forward strand.
AACGTCGATTTATTGATATTGATATTAAACAATAGCAGACATCGAAATTGCGCAGTTACCGCTAGAATTGTCGCCGCTACACGTGTTTTCCCAGCTAGCTGTGATTTGATATGTTGTGACGAGAGGCCTTTAAAGGTACCAGTGTCTTTAAATAGACACGGGGTTATGTGGGTTATTACTATACTAAAAACCCCTCGCTGTCTTTTCTGGACACTACATCAAAAACTCCGGGATCTTCAACAAGAAGCAGCCGGAGTTTTCTGGGCGCGACGCCCCTGTAGGTCCCTTTGAATGCTTACGACTAAATTTGATATCTGTGTCATAAATAAAATAAACCATTTTTTTAAAACCACGTATATATTAAAAACTACTCAACTATTACATGGTATCATCTAGGAACTCTTAACAACGTATTAGTTACACAACTTACACGTGTATGTAAAACATGTTAAATGCAGCAAGTACATAGGTATTTAATATCGTCTTTTTAGGTACTCCAAATAAATATATGAAAAAAGGTTTGAAATGTGAAATTATCAGCCATCAAAGGAATTAAAAGGCCTGTTTCACTTATATAACAAGGTTGGCTAGCATCGCTTCATTTAATAAACACCTACTTAATTGGAAAAAATACATTCAATAAATTGGCTTTTAGATGACAGGCTAATTTCTGTACAGTCCAGTTTGACCTGTTAGGAAATATCTTGATATAAAATATTGATAACGAAGCTTCATAACAACTAGAGATTCGTCGTGAGACGCATTAGAAACACTTGTGGGATAAAATGTTCTGAAAGTCTTAACTCATTCAGAATATGAAGACAAACACAATAAATATACAAACAATTAGCATGATCTGTAGATGTTATGCAGTGTCCGAGCCTACACATTAAAGTTTCATAGGCTGGACACTTGCAGGTGGCAGGTGGTACCAATTCGCACTTGGCCAGCGTATGTCATTCTGAACTCGATGTCATTCTGAGAGAAGACCAGTGCTCAGCAGTGGGACAATAATGGGTTGTCGACATGACACAAGACTGGATAGTGTCCATGCATGTCACGGGGGCTCTAATGTCATAAAGTGATGAGGTACATGAGCTGGAGATTACACGCCGGATTACTCAGGTTACGTACCCTACACGTACCCAGCAGCAGGAACGAGGTCGCGGGCACCGGCTAGTGTGCCATAAATCCGTTTATCGGTCCGTTTTACGATCTCGCTCCGTTTATTGCTTACGATTGTTTTCGCAGCCGGCCGGGGAGCGTTGTGTCCCGTGACTGCTCTTGCGTCACCGATACTTTATAACCTCAACAGTGGGACAAACTGTGCAGTTCACTTGATGCTATATGGTCACTATTCCCCCACCAGGTGGACCGATGAAAAGGACAGCGGAAAACAGTTGGATTTAGAAGGCACATGACCGATTGGAGTGGCGTCATTTAGGGGAGGCCTATGTCAAAGTGCTGATGGATAGATGGATCACTATCGCTCATGAGTAATCAATCTTATATTGAACAGGGTTATTATAACTATTAAGTCAAGCTCAGATCCGTCGTTATAACTGAGGTTTAGTGGAGTCTCCTTTATTACGACGAGCCGCAGCCACACTCCGCCATGCAAGGAATGCTTTACGTTGGTAATAGGTGTAACGGTGATTTAATCCTCAATATTTTAAAGCCAGTAAAGATTTCTCGTTTTTTTTATCTTTTTGAAGTGGCAGACGAGCATGCAGTTCACCTGATGGTAAGTGATCACTGCCGCCCATGGACGTAAGCAAAATCAAATAGAACATGGGTACTATTTGTAGTCAATCACAGCTATGCGTTGCCACTCCCGAGGACTATGATGGTCGACTTGTGTGAAAGTGTGGCGACCACACCCTAACATCAAAACGCAAGAAATTTAGCTAATAAAGCTCAAATAGCTTCACGCTAGAAATACGTGTGGCGGTGGTACTTCCCCGGTCGAACAACACTGGTTCTACCATCTGCAAGAATCGTTCTCGATCTCGTTCGATAAAATAATGTTTTATTTATGCAATTGAAGTAGCAAATAAACATCAACAGCAACAGTCAACGAATCTGCAGTCTAGTCTAACTAAGAGGAATCCTATTTGATGTCGAACACAAATACATTGCTGAAAACTAAGGTGGCACAACTCGTAATTTATTTTTGCTCACAACTTTCAGTTAAAAATATAATGCAAAAGGGGATAGGCAATTATGGTTTCATATTAGAACCTTGGAGAGTCTAATCTATTGCCTGAAAATATTAATAATAATTAAATTTAAATTAATGTACTTTGTAAAATATTATTACTATATGTATTTCATTTGTTTAAAATTGATCTTTTGAATTATGTTTAGATCTTATTAAACATCACTTTATAAATTACAACATCAGAAATTTAATCGTCGTGATAATTACTTTATTACGATAATAATGTTATCGAATCAATTAATCATTGACAACAAACCGTGTAGGTATATATGTACCTATTATATTGTTAAGGGAAATACATAAACCAATTAAATAAAAACAAAATAGCATTCCACTGATAACTTTATCAATTTTAAGTCTGGAAGTAAAAAATATTACGATAATATTTATATGAAATTGAGTCATATAATTCCACCACCACCAATTCGCACTTAGCCAGCGCGGTGGACTATAGCCTAATACTCTCTCATTCTGAGAGAAGACCCGTGCCCAGCAGTGGGACACTAATGGGTTGACAAGAGTCATAGAATTATACGAACGCATTTTTAGAAGAAAAAACAAAAGTAGCGTACAATTTAAAAACTTCAACACGGAATCTCAAATAGAAAAGTTCACTGCGGGAATATTCAACAAAACTGTTTGCGTGGAATAATGGGAATTTTAAATGGAAAGTAAAAAAAATAAATATCCTCATTAAGCCCGACAATGGGAAACCCCATTACGAGGATTAATTTGCGGCGCTACGCGATTTTATGTTCTCGCTGATGTTTCTTGTTATAATGGCCGCCAGTTTTTACTAATACTGTGTTATGTACAATTTTTAAACTGGGGTGAGCTGGGGCCGGTCAAACGTAAGTAGGTACTCGACGTTTGCGTATAATTCTAAATTACAAATAAAGCATAAAGTATCAAGATTTCTGAAATATTTACTTCATGCATATCTATATTTTTATAACATAATTAAACGATAAGATTAATCATGGATTCTAGCGGAGGGATACCACCGTCAGACATATTACTAGAAGAAAGCAGTTCTTCAATCATATAAAAATAGTGTATTAATTAAAAATATAACTTTAACGTGAGAAAGTACTTATTTACTCCAGATTTGTTATCTTTAACATAGATTAATATTATTTCAATAATCCAATTTATAACAAATATCTACAGGTTTGTTATAAATTGGATTATAAGTGGCTACTATCTTAAAGTACGGAATCAAAAATGTAGCGATGCCACAGAAAATATACAAGTTTATGTATTCACATCAACCCATTATTGGCCCACTGCTGGGCACGGGTCTTCTCCCAGAATGAGAGAGTTTAGGCCATAGTCCACCGCGCTGGCCAAGTGCGAATTGGTGGAAGTGCGAATTGGTGGAATTTATGTATTAGTATTGGCCAAATCTTATAAAATTTCGATTGGCACATCATACCGGATCATATTCATAAACACACCGAGTGCACAACATCCGACCCTGTCGCAACAGACATCATGACCACTTATTAAAATCGGGTGTGAAACGATCGAAAACATATTAATCGACATTAAACCGCGTCGGTATAATTGGCTAATAATATAATTGTTGGTGCCGTAACGAGCGTGAAGTACTAGACGTACAATCCAGCTTTTATGACCACGTAGCAGATTAAAGGGGAATAAACTTTATTAGGTACTCAACGTATTTCCGCGCTACTCGCAGCCTGTGTGTATCGTATATGTAGAGCCTTGAAGAACCAAGCTCTCGGGGCTTTCTATATTTTGAAAAAATGCAGAATAGTATGTTTTGCAACGATCGATTGAAGCTTACAGTTGTTTCCGATGATGAGTTAAGAATATAACGTGAGAGCTATTGATTAATCTATGAAAATGATCTTATGTAATTCTACTTTAAAATGACTAGAAAAAGTGATAACGCTTAAATAGTTTCCAAATTTCGATACATACAATTTTGGTTCTTTAAATTTGTCACTGTATTTTATACAAATTCTTCATGCGTCTAATAGTTTCTCCGATAGAGCGTGAAAACGATTTGCACCCATTTTCCAAGATGGCGGACGCGAAACATGGGTTCTCGTCCAAAAATGAGGATCTAGATTTAACTAACAATAAGTATAATATAGTTTTGAAACACTTAAGTTTTCAAATGGCAATAAAGGAAAAACGGGAGGTGGTTGCCGGCACACTTTCACATTAGGCGACCATCATAGTCCTCGGGAGTAGCAACGCATCTGTGACTGACTTCAGACGGAACCCATGTTCTGTGTGAAGTTGATTACAGATGTCCTTGGGCGGCAGTGACTACTTACCATCAGGTGCACTGCGTGCTCGTTGGCTACTTCAGTCAGATAAAAAAAAAACTGCCTTGAAAAGTCTATGATTGTTTCTATCGTCAGTCTTTGGGTATAAACGTTTGGGCGTTACCCAATGTACGAGAATTAGATACTGCATTAACATTTACATATATACAACCTTCGGTTAGATGTATTCTAGTAAAGTTGCGTTGGGTTTCGGTCTAAAGGAAGTACGGACGACCTTATGACTTAGGTTAAGGTTAAGTAAACGCGGTATCTAGTTACTACACCTTTGTCTTACTTCCGCGTGATAAAAATAAAATAACCAGTTTAATATTTATATCACTACTTCGTGTCGTATATTCTATTCTGATTCCATTATTTATATATTTTTTTATCTGACTGAAGTAGCAAACGAGCATGCAGTCCCCCTGATGGTAAGTGGTCACTGCCGCCCAAGGACATCTGTAATCCACTACAACAGAACATGGGTTCCATCTGAAGTCAATCACAGATGCGTTGCTACTCCCGAGGACTAGAATGGTCGCCTCATGTGAAAGCCGCATAAAACTTATAAAAAATGTCGCATCTTATAAAGCTTACACCGGTAGTACAAGTCTGTATTCGTTACCGGAAGAAAAAATAAATCTTAAACGTCGTCACACGTATGCCCATACGTCTCTCTATAAGGTTCTGAACATAAGCAGGAAATCCGCTTGATACCCGCTGTACATAGGTACATTTTGTATATCAGGTACCTAACTTGTCACAAGAACTATGTTGATGCCGATAACTGTTATAGTAGCGTACAGTTATGTTTTTGCCTCTGAGAACTAAGTTGGTAAGCCTCTTTAGGAAGAGGGCTTACCATATCTTTCACAGATAGAAATAAACGAAGCGCGTATAATTAATCGGTTTTGCACAAACCTATCTATAAACTTAAGTAATGTTCGGCGCAGTCAGAAGCTAGGGAGGTGACCATCCATCCATCAGCTCTTTGAGGTCCACTGCTGGACAAAGGCCTTCCATAAATGACGCCACTCCAACCGGTGCTGTGCCTTCTGACTCCAACTAAAGGAGGTGACCATTAGTGACAAAATTATATGAGAGTGTCAGTGATCGGAAGGACACGTTCAGTTGTTGGTTCCGGTAGTAATCATAAGATGGTACTGGTGGAAACTCATTGGGACGGCCTTCTGGGCGGTTGAAAAAACATGTTGACAACACGTGAGTTAACACAGTATGCTTTGGAGCAGCTTAATGGAGTATAGGCCTCCCTCAAGCCTCATCCTGTTGAGGGGAGATACCCCGGGCCCACTAGTTGGCTATAAGGGTTGTAACCAAGACAGAAATAAAAAAAATGATAAATGTTTTACGTCTAATTAATAAAGTAGAAAATTTGGTAGACGTACATTTTTATTACTGTGGCCAGGCTTAGCGTATTATAAAAAGCCTCTTAATATAAACAAGTTAAAGGACTCTGCTTTGCGTTGGCTTTCTAAACAGTATTTTCCACATTTTAGAAGTTACACGAAAGAAAACAAATAGTGGTGCTGGCGGCCCGAATCCTTGACATACGATATTGAAGTTATATGTCGCGTACCTTTTGGCAGTGTTATTTTGTTCCTTTTAGAGACGCAAACTCGCGAAGTAAATGTCCAGATAGGATCAAAAGTAATCTCTACTATATTTACAGGTAAATTTATATCCGATTTTCCTTTTCCACGGCAACAAAATAATAAAATAGGCCGTCGGATATAAGAACGTGTTAGGAAACATAGAGGTACCATACAAAGGTACCTTATTCTATTATTAAAGTGATCTTCAAGATCGACCTCTGCGCCGTGTCGAGTGTCACATCGCCGTGAGAGCCGCGCAACATTTACAAAAGTGCATGTAAATAAAGATCTTATCATACGTTTGTATCAACATTGAATATTTACGAGTCGATTCCGATGTATGTATTTGAAATGTGATGCAAAATATTTTATTTAAACTTATTGCCGCAGCATCAAGAGTAAATATGTAATACATACGATATTTTCAATTTCGACTTTGTTATAGGTACTATAGTTTTTTATCGTTAATTCGCATCGTTATAATTTAATATTTAAATACTCAATCGTTATAATTTAAATTATAAATCCAAAATATTTTATTTATAGGTTAAATTAATGCAGGCTATGACACCATCAGGTCTACCCGCCATTTAGAAACAAACATGGGGTTTCAGAGGCATGACGCAAAGCCTGTCCCCTCCACTCTCTCCGTGAGACACTCAGCGGGCTCACTGAAAACCAGCGCCGTGGTGCAACGCGCCATGGCATTAGTGCTGAGTTAAGTTCCTACTTCCAAATTGCGACATACATCTATAGGGACGCGTGTAATTGATTTTAAATATTTTATAGAATATTTTTAAAAGTTTTCCGTGTAATTATATACATGTATACTTTCGTATATATTCTTTTACGTTGTATGTGTGTTGCGTTTGGAAATAAAGTTTTCTTTCTTTCTTTCATCGTTTCAACCCGACTGCGGCAGAAGGAGGGTAGAGTTCTGGACTTGGTACACTCTATAGCCTGAACGAGTTAATAGGCATACATAAGATTGTCCCTGTAGTTCCGGGGCCAGAATAGGGCTACGGTATTCACAGCCTGTCGTAAGAAGCGACTAAAAGGGGCTTCCGGGGTTGCGGGCAGTAAGTAGAGTGGAAGCGTCGACCGTTCAGCCAAGTGACCCCAGGAAGGACGATGGCATGTTTGGCCGCATGCCGTCGTAAACACCGAGAGGCGCGGTGAGTATCAACCGGTCACCGGCGAAGGGCCCAACAGGGGTATTGCGCTCGGAGGACTCCGGTTGTGTTCCGTTGGAGATCCCGGAGTCCTCCACGTAGCGCTGAGGCCGGCCAACGGGGGTTTTTGGTGGGGTAAAAATCCCACATAACCCGGTGATGTTTCCACGACGGCGGGTACCTTCTGAATGTTTTAACCTCGATATAACAAAAATCATTATTTTGACCCGAAGTCAAAAAAGCGTTGAATTAAATTAATTATATAAAGATCCGAGTGCTTAAATACAAGCAACTGAAAGTGAAGTCAATAAATCATTTTTGAGCAGTTGAGTTTTTTGTTTTAATAATTTAACAATGTTACTTATTCATTTATTTACCTTCATCAACTACTTTATAACACCTGAGATGAGATAATAATAACCGAAGACAATTAGGAAGTATCGATTGACAAGTGACCCAGACTTGGCAGCTGGACTTCATAGCATCGCTGAACTACGATCATGATAGACGTCTAATAAGATCTCAAGGTGGTAAAACGTGTACGGTTCGATCGGGAATGTTTCATCATCACACATATTTTTAGCGTGAAGAAATTCTTGCGTTTCGGTGGAAGGGTGTCGTTGCCGGTGCACTTTTATATAAGGCGCCCATCTTGGTCCTCGAAAGTAGCAATGTATTTGTGAATAACTTTAGACAGAACTTTTGTTCTGTTGTCACTTACCATCAGGATGCTCGTTTGCTACCTACGTATCTTATAAAAAACCTTTCGAAAGTGCTCACAAAACAACCTGCTAGAGCGGCAGTCCAGTTCGCAAAGTGCACAGAGAAAGGCTCGCCCACCGCGCCCACCGCGCCGGAGCGGCCGGAGCAACGACTCTGCGGCGTGACTTACCTGAAACAAAGGCCAGATCGTAAGCTCTGATTGCGTTATATAATGAAAGTTTACACTAGTGATGTGCCAACTCGTGATAAACACGACTCGGAATTAATTCGAGTTCACATGCATGTAACTCGAGTTAAACAACTTGAGTTAGCTGGATGAAACTGAGTATACGTTTCGTTTCGTTTTCACCATTTTAATAAACCTTGTTTCGTAAAACTATAAAAAGCAGGACAGATTCATCATAAAGACGTATTGCATCAATCATTATTAATTATATTAGGTAGAATTTAAATAAATAAGATTCTATTTTTTGTAAAATATTTTTAAGAAACTTTGAAAAATATCAGTCTACACAAAAATTGTAACTCGATTTAGAAGGAATTTAACTTGAGTTAAACCAAAGTCGAGTTACTAACTCGAGTTAACTCGATTTGGCTCACTCGAGTTGACATCACTAGTTTACACGGAACACACAATAGAAAAGGAATTCACTAAATGCCGTATAGATAAAAGTATAGTTTATGATGCACTTTCGCTCATTTTGTTCGAGTGTTATTTACAGCACGTTATCTATTCTGTATTTAATTGTAAGTTAAGATCTACTGACATGAAAACTTATTACGTTAATTTTAAAAATAATAAAACATGTAGTATCATACAGTTTCAAATCAACGTATTATATACATTCCAATAAACAGCTTCCAGTTCATAATGGCCGCTTAAATAAATAGTCATTTAGGTACGTTGTAAAAAGGATTTCTATGTAAATTTCATGTCCGTCAGGTGTCGTAGTCAATTAGTGTAGAAAAAGCACTAAATTTATACCATTTTATACACGTGTGATATAAGTTTGGCAAAGTTTCTCACTCGTTTGCGGTACCCAACAGGAGTTACGGGGGATATGAAAATGCAATTGAGATACGTAGATCGCATTCCCATTTGCTCTTTCAAAAAAAATGCGTTAATTCTTTTTATTGTTTTTATTTTTATTTTTTATAATCAATTACTTGTCATGTGATGTGTTGATAACAAATTTGTTACATTTTGTTAATATTACTGAATAATTGACGCCATTGTCATTGTTCTACCGCTGGACACGAGACATGTTGAAAATGAAATGGGTTTAAGTTATAATCCATCACGCTAATTAAGGATTGATTAAGGCAACACACATACATGCTTTCTACCCTCATAGCCCCACTCTAGGATTTTCTCTTGTGTCTTGGGTACCATGGACACACACGAGACGAAAACACAAACACCCAGACCCAGAACATGAATCTAAACTCATCATTTAGATACCTGTCTTGCCGGAAATCGAACCCGGGACCTATTGCGCGTCAGAGCTATGGTAACTGCTCTGCCACGCGGGTCATCAAACAAGTGTAATTCGACAAGGAAGGTACCACCGCCACATCTATTTCTAGCGTGCTTGTCCTTTTCCGGTCGAAGGGTGTGGTTACCGGTTCACTTTCATTTGAGGCGACCGCCTTAGTCCTCGGGAGTAGCGATGCATCTGTGATTGACTTCAGATAGAACCTCTATTGTAGGTATATGAAGTTGCTTACGGATGTCGACGAGCGGCATTAACAACTCACCATATAACCATCACCACTTGTTTGCTACTTCAATATTGATAAAAGTTATGAAAAACTCTACCAAGGATTAGCTTTATTCACAATGTACTCTTCTACAATGTGTTTTCCACATTCGCCGTTACAGCCAATGATTTATAGGTAGTATCAATTTAGAAGCTAGAGTCGTGTTGTTGGGAGTCAAACTAGTAATATCCAAAGTAGGAGGTCGAATTTCATTCATCTATCACTATTTACATTATATCGTTTAAAAGAGACGCGTCACAGCCACGGGCGGCGGCCCGAGTGTTGTAACTCGATCGGCGCTAGTGCGTCCATTGTCCGTCGCGGTCGGATCGCGGTCGATCGGCTCGGGTGTCGCGTGATATGCCAATAGTGACTGCATGTTCCATTGTCTGGCGAACACATCTTACTACTGTCCAGTGTCCGTCGAACCGCACAAAGATGACGATCACTTTTGATTCGACTATATGACCATAATTCAGGAGACATAAGGGTTATATAGCCGATAAACTACGTTTTTTTTTTACCATTTACCCATTATTTTCCGACTGCTGGGCACGAGTCTTTTCTCAGAATGAGAGAGTTTTAAGCCATAGTCTACCGCGCTGGCCAAGTGCTAATTGGTTTATTCCTTAGCATAAGTTTATTATGTCTTCACTAAACAAGCATTGTTCTTGTTTTCGGTCATCATTTCAAAGTACATTGCAAGGTATGACCGAAAAAAAATTAAGCGTGCAATATACATATAATGTAGGAGCGAAAATACAAATTAATCAGCACGGGATTGAAGCTAGAACCAGAACTTCGTCTTTGATGCATGACACTTTCTATGCTCATACCTACTTCCTAGGATTGACTATGCCACGGATGCCCTGGACGTACAACGACATACTTATATAACTTTTTATAATTATCTAGACTCAGAACATAAATCTAAATTTATTAATCAGATATATCCCACGATCGATAAGATTATATGGTGACCGATCCGCCACGAAGGTCACGTCCACATACTTAATATATATTTATCGAATATTTTATATAATCATTAGATTAACTAATTAGCATGTAAATACCCTCATATCAAAACTAACTGCGCATTAAAAGATCCTAAATTTCGTTGCATGAAACAAAATATGCGATCACTTTGCGTGTTGTGTTTTCGGCAGAATATTGCTGATTTGCATGGCTTAAAACATCAGTCGATTAGATAAGGAGTCGCGAAGATGTTTCACGGCTGAGGAACATTTACGACGACTGATATAGTATGATATGGAATTACATAAGAATTGTTCCAGTTTAATGTTTTATGCGTACGTTGTACATCGAGTGTCGTACGTTCTAATTATACTTACCGTCGATAATAGATTAATGTTTTAATAGGTTTTTAGTTGCCCGATACAATGAATTTGTCCGATATTATACGATTATTGTTAATTGTTATTCATTAATTGGCTTTATTTAGTTCATAATTATTCAATGGCGAATTATAAGGTAGAATAACGACAACCTGAGAATAAGAGATTGAGATTTGAATTCTTTATGGGATCACGTATGCCTTTTGCGTAAAAATACGCGTAAAGGATTACATAACTAGAAATTATTAATGACAAACTGATTTAATTATACCCATAACTTAAAAAACCAAAATTCGATATTATTACTGACTTAAGTATACACAGCCCAAACATTAAGAAAGACAAAATTCCGAATATGACTGTCACTACATTGTACTATTCAAATTACGTATAAAGATATTGATGGATTGCAATCAAAGCAATTCGCAATAATACCTGTTAAAGTATTACCGATTATATAACAAGTGTTCCAGTTTAACCTTTTGGCCGTGCACCGTGCATGTTGTGAAGCGAGAATTCGGATTACAACGCTTATCGATCGCTGGTCTCACCGGCGAGGGAGCGCGATGCGCGCACATTGCGATAAGTCCTCAAACAGGAAGTGTTCATAAAAAAAATTACGAGCTTTTCTCATAGAAATGTATTTTTTATTAGCTAACGTCGGATAAGGATAGGGTCTATATATATATCAAATGTGTTTTTAAAAGAATCGTAAAAACATAATGGAATATAACTTTTAAATTACACAAGTGTTATAAAGTATTGTTTAATACTTTATAATAAACAAAAATGCACTTTCTGCTTGCCTCGCTTAATGCCCGGTACGAAAATAGCATTATGGTTAGCTAGTACTTACTTAATATGCAAGAAGTTAGTACGTATGAATGTAAGAAGCTAGTTCATAGTATATACTACGAATAGTATATCTTACAATCATTTAACTAATATTACAAAGGTGAGGATGTAAGGTCGGTCAATAGAGGCAGGTTTGTTCCTATTTCACGCAAAAACTCCTGGTCGAATTTCGCTAAAATTTGGCTCACAGATAGGTGATGACCTGGATTAACCACAGGTATAGGTACGCATTACCGTGGTAAACTTAACCAAAGTAGGCGCAGCCGCGGTAATAAGTTAGAATATTATAAATTTTACTGTCACACAGCTGAATAAATCTCCTCTGTCGACGAAGAATTGAATAATAGTACGTCATTAGTAGTATTGAATTATTTTATTGTGATAATTTCCGTGACATATAGCAATTTTATGTTAATAGACATAATGTTTAAATAAATCACCCAAAATAGAACGAAAAGGTAAAAGGGCAACGACCTCATAACTCAATCATTTTCCTTATGCGTTGCCGCGAGTTGATAGTTTTGCCCGAGGCGGTGCGACAGGTGGGCAACAAATTTCACTATCGCTGTTATGCAACGACTCAGCATAATAAGTCTATATATCTCCCGCTTACATAAATAGCGTAACAATCGCCGACCAAAGGTTACCTACCGCGAGGTGAATGACCAACATACGGTACCGTCATAGATCTCTTTGGTGGTTCGATTGGTTGATCATGAGTAGCTATAATAGATCAATCGTTTTTGCAACTTTTGGTTTTAAATTTTTAAAATTCTTAAATAGCTGTATTTTTTATTATTAAGAAAAATACATCCCCATCGTCCTTACACGATCGCTACAGAATTAGTTACGTCCATCAATTCGCACTTGGCCAACGCCATCATGGCCTGAACCCCTTTCATCTTGAGCGGAGACCCCTACCCAGCAGTGGGATAGTAACAGATTGACCGGAATTACTTTATAGCATTATGAAACTTCTAAAAACGGAGACATACATTTTATAATATAACATTCCGTTCCCACGTATGCGCCAAACATCATGACATTTGCCGCGGCAGTTCTTCACGCCTTACGTCCCCCTTTGATGCCTCTCCAACTAGTAAATATTGATGGCCTTGCACAATTGCTTTGTGACAGAAATATTTCTGGACGCAGAAAATTGTGTTCTTGTAGAAAAATTTACTTCCAATACAAATTCGCCATTGTTGTGAGTACAATAAAATGTGTAGGTAATTTTACGCCTGTTTATTTTGGCTTCACACAAAACTCGGAAAAAAATCTTTAGAGAATATTTAGTTGCGATAAAAATTTTAATGTGCGATTAATGAAATTCCTAGTGAGTTTTATTTTTAAAATATAGCGTGAATTCAAACAGACAGTTGCCACTATACATTGTAACAGAAAGACAAATTACATTGGAACTAGGGTTTGGATCCCGGGAAGTCTCGTGTCTCGAAATCCCGGGACTTTTCGAAATTTTTGTTGTCTCGAGATCCGAGAATTTCGTGTCAAGGCTCGAGACAAGATTGGCTAAATAGTCATATAATCATTCTTAATTTCAAATGCACAATTGAAGGAGCCGATTTCTTATTTTTAAATTATTTGAGTATGAATAATATAAATCTATAATTCAGAAATAGCAATGTTGTGATTATGACCAATGGTTAGAGATTAGAATTACGAGATAGGGGAACGCACAGAAATCACGTGACTAGGAGTATTGATGCAAAAATCCTCAAAAAAAACAATTCTACCCCGTTAGGCGACGAGATTCAATAAAATACGAAATACGTCATCAATTCTGTAAAGGATTTTTATCCGAAATCGCGTTGTCTAATACTTTGTATTGTACAACGCGATTTCTTGCCCCCGTTTTTCACCCCCTTAGGGCGAATTTCGAAAAATCCTTTCTTTTAATGCTTACTTACGTCATGAAAGGAAGCTCTGTACAGTAGTTTTGGTTGTGCGTTGATATGTCACTAGTTAAGTCAGTTTTTCCTTTATGGTTCGTGTGCGAGCCCTACCTGCACGTTGCCAAGTTGCCAATTTTTACGAAGAATTTCCCTTTTAATATGATTAACTAGTAATAAACTAAATTTTAATTCTTTTAAAAAAGGTTTACCTCTCACAAAAAAGTAAAATTAAAACAAAAAAAAAAATCGTAAAAGTCTCGAGTCCCGGAAATCTCCGGGACATTGCTTGTATGCTGTATCGAGTCCCGGGACTTTGAAATTGTCGCGAATTCCCAAACACTAATTAGAACTTATTTTCCACAAGACATAAGTTTTAGTAAGCGACGAAACAGGTGAAAGGGATCTTTCACCTAACTTTAAACCACTTCGGACGAAGTTAGTTGGAGGCGAAAGATTTCCTTTGAGCCCAAGGGGATCGCGTGAATTAAGGTCAGCTTATTTGATTTGGATCAACATGAAACGAGATACATGTTAAACCGTCCTCCAACTGTGTTCAAAGACTGATAGGTATAGGATAACCCAATAATAAGAAAAACATCATATTAATAGAAAGAAAGAAAGATAAGACCTTTATTCTTTTCGAACAGTGACTGGTAAGGAAATATATACTTACATGCAAAAAAGATTAACAAAAAATAAAAAGGAACAAAGAACAGAATTACAAAAAAAAAAATTAAAAAAAACAAACATAACAGTAGCCCCTCAAATAAAGCACTGATTGTTTTGCTTACAATATTAATAACTTTCGATACACTCATAATATCGAGTGAGGAGCATTCCGACAAAATTTGTTTACCAAAATTTATTCAGTAGAACTTACAAGTCTCATAAAACAAACAATATGACAGAACCACATGCTCCGGGGATCATGGCATATCCTTTCTTGATTTATGAAGACGCCAGGTGATTGTGTCGTATATGCGATCAATGGCTTTATTTTCCTCATGTTTATACAATATGTGTCATAGACTGGATTGGAATAATTCAATAGAGATCTAATTAAGTTCGGTAACAATCTAACAGATATAACACCATGTTGTCGATAAATAATTATATTTCTGGCCATGTGTTATAAAAGTATACGAAATCCACATTATTTTTTAAGTTGTCAATCCTATCATTCGCTAAGAAACTTGTTATAAACATAATAACTTTTTGGTATTTATATCAAAACGTTAATGAAGTACACTACTACTTCATATTGACGTCATGTTTTCACGCTGCAAACAACGAGCGGCGCGGAAATCCGGCGAGACACTTTCCGGCGGCGCTCCGCTTATGAGGCGTGCCGGGGCATTCTTCAAAGCTCCTCGCAGTCGCTGTATTATATTAGCTTTTACCAAGTTACGTCTTACGTCTTACACGCCCTTTGTAAGGCTTTCCTCAAAGAAACTAAAACTTTATTAGCTCGCATAAATTATTCTCCTTTCCTTTTCCTCATCATATATGGGCTTATTCGTACATAATGTACATTTGTATAGCTCATGGCAAAACATCTGCTAGAGAGGTTTCAATACAAAATGTATCACATCGGTAATTTTACAAAGTGACTACTTTTACAGGTTGAGTTAAGAAAGTTCATGTCTGGAAGTTTTGGGTTTCTTTTCTAAGGCGTCTGAATTAGCTCTATTCAAAGCTATGATGGCTTGAACTCCAGTTAAAATCGTTCTAAGAAGTCTTGTCCATTAGAGGGATAGTAAAGTGTTAGTATCATATACATAAACACTGTAACAAAATTATCTGGCTAAGATCTATGTAGGCTCTACATTATCCTCAATTAAACTGAAAATACTGTAAAAGCTATCCGTCCGTAGCAGATCACTATCGTAGATTGAAACTCCAACAAAATAACTTACGTTAAATTGTTTTGTCTAAAAGTAGACCTCACGTGCATTTACCTGAACTCCATTAGCATTGTGACGTACACAGCAACATTAAGTTTAGACATGATCCAAATAAACAGTACACGCAGTCCTGTGTGGCCAAGTGTTGCCGTCGTGACGTCAATACGAGATTTAGACGAGAACAACTGAAAACAAACACTGAGAAACGTCACAGACAGACCAATTTATAGACTAGCTTTCAAGAATAACAACAAACCTCTACGTTATCGTTTCTTTGTTTAGTAATTTGTTCAAATACTGGTAGAATATTCACTCTGTTTTTTTTTTTAATTCTGGATTGATTTACACAATTTCTTATAACTGCTTTAGGAATGTATTTAGTTAAAATTAATTAATCATTCAGTAGGGATAACATTTTTATAATAACAACATGTAAACCAGCTAATAAGCATTTAGACTTCATCCTATTCATAAATCAGAGTAGGCACTTTTATGGAATATCAGTATGGGTATAAATTTCCTCTGTTTCCTAATAATGAGTACTATACGTATATTAAGTCGAACGGGCCACAGCCGGTCTAATCGGATCAAGTCGGCGCGGACTTAGTCTCGGCGGAGTTTGCTAATGGGATTAGGAGCGGTTTAAGCTAGTGAATTATAAAAATGCAGACACTGAAAATGCGACTGTAAAAGAGCTTATAAACTATACCTTTAAACATTTGATATGAAAGCATTATATAAAGCCACTATCAGCTTTACTCAAACTAAGGGACAAATTTGGTAGCCGTGGTTTCCTGTACAAAATCAGTACTCGTTGCGATCAAATCAATCCTCACCACGCAATACAAACACCCTCAGAGTTCGGTTAGTGTTGGCAAAAAAAAAATTCAATATGGGAGGCCTGTAACCAGCAGAAGACCTCAATAGGTTGATGGAAGGATGGACGGATTATTTAGGTAAGGAGAGTTTATAAGAATGGTCAGATATCGCTGATATCCTAACATGCAATACTCCGTAACTATACTGTATGTGGCCGATTCTTTGTTTGTTTATATTTTGTTTATTATGCGAAGCTACATGTTTTTATATTTTTACCTTTCATAACAAACTATTTACTGTTCGCTTCGCTAACAAACAAACAGGTATACAATTTAAAATATTCGGCACTGGCCCATGAACGCTAGATATCAATGAAAACACAAACATGAATAAACCTTCTTAGAAGCGGATTTAGATTACAAGGTAAAAATAGACGGGTCTAAAAATAGCATTCCCTATACACAAGAATTGGGGAAATACGAGCATCGTCACGTCCCTTATGAATGAGAGGCTACAAAAAGTAGCGAGGCGACGTGCCACAAGTCACGTACCCCGGCTCCGCGCGGGCTGCGGGTCGCGTGCTATTTGTTACTATCGGTGGGCTACAGGCTAAAATACACTGATGGACGGAAAATGTGAGCACTCCGTGTGCATAATGCGTTGGAACCTGATGGATACATATCTTTGCTAATTTGTTGATTTTAATTTCGATGATTTGCGTTAAATTTAATACAACTAATAGATTAAGATCCGGCTGCAAATATGTGTAGTTATCGTGTGCGTGCTGAAATCAACATTTTTACTCATATTTATGACTAGGAGAATAAAAATCTACCAGGTTGCCAATCAAAATGTGGCCGATAATATTTTTAATCAAATTATTATTATTTGATTTCGTGGGAAAAATTTCACTTATCAAATTTTTAAATAAAATATCGTTCACTTCACGGAAATAGGTATAAAGACTTTGAAAAATCATAGTTGCCGTTGCGCACTTGGCCGCACCTCTTCGCAGCCAGGTTTAAACAGGTATGATTTCGATATATTTATTCGTCCATAACGAATGTTTATGTTTTATACATCACAATAAAGCTATTTTTTTCTCATTATTATGATATACGGCAACCTAATTAAATCTGGCCGCAAGTTAGGGTTACTGGCTGTTAAAGATGGTAAATATTGAAGGGTGAGTGAGAGGAAGCTAGCGCGTAACATCACCAGTCGAACAAAGATAGCGATTGCCAGCTGTATGACATTTTAAAGCTGTTGCGCATACGTCAGATGCTAGTGTTCTCAATCACCAGTTCTAACAATAGCAAGAACGACTAAGAAATAAATACTCCAAAAGAATTGTCATCTTTTCAAAACTACAAATTTTATAGTTAGGTACAACAAAAACTTAACATTAACCAAAATAAAGCCAAGGTTACTTGTGTAAAGAAAATTATATTGTGCAAGTACCGTATGAAATAGTTTTCTATTTTATTCGAGTACTCAATCATTTATTAAATATAAATTAAACATTCAAGCGCATGGAAAATAAAAAAAAATATCTTGTGATTCCGTATTGCGCAATAGCTTTAAAACGTCGTACAGCTGGCAATCTCTATCCTTGTTAGACTGGTGATGTTACGCGCTAGCTTCCTCTCACTCACCTTCAATATTTACCATCTTTAACAGCCAGTAACCCTAACTTGCGGCCAGATTTAATTAGGTTGCCGTATATTATAATAATGAGAAAAAAATTAGCTTTATTTTGATGTATAAAAAATAAACATTCGTTATGGACGAATAAATATATCGAAATCATACCTGTTTAAACCTGGCTGCGAAGAGGTGCGGCCAAGTGCGCAACGGCAACTACCATTTTTCAAAATCTTTATACCTATTTCCGTGAAGTGAACGATATTTTATTTAAAAATTTGATAAGTGAAATTTTTCCCGCGAAATCAAATAATAATCATTTAATTAAAAATATTATCGGCCACATTTTGATTGGCAACCTGGTAGATTTTTATTCTCCTAATCATAAATATGAGTAAAAATGTGGATTTCAGCACGCACACGATAACTACACATTTTTGCAGCCGGATCTTAATCTATAAGTATTATTACTAAGTAGTACTATTTTTGTGATAGTATCTTGATATAAATAAAAGTCTAGTAGTGTTAGATTTTTGCCCATCAGATGGTAATTAATATTTGTCAGTTATTGTTTTAGATATGAGTTCGCAAATTATTAATTTTGCGGAATTGGATAAAAAATCGAATATCACAGTGACTTGTACGTTGCGTGCTTAGTTAGGTCTACATCTAGCATTACCGGAAAGCAGAATACTGTTAAACTGTTTACAGAAATCACCCTTGTGCATTTGGATAAAACCGCGAGAAGCTGAAGAAGATTAATGGATTTCCGACCCTCCAGCGCTAAGATACGAGGCTGGAAAATTAACGAACATCAATTATATCCAAAAATAAATTGAAAATTTGGATTTTTCGAAGTTATTTTTAGAGAAGTGTTAGTATGAAGACTTAGTAGTACGGTATATTGTTAATAAAGAAATAACTAGCAAAGATCACGAGAAAAACTAAAATAAAAAGATTTTATTAAACGCCATAAAGGGCTTTGCCATTCGAGTTTTTTTACAAACAACTGCCTCACTGCGGCATATTTACATAATAGCCCAAACATAGCTAATATCATAATCCTCAGTACATTTATACCTCGCTACGCCAACGCGGGCGCCTGTTTTCAATCCGCTTAAAAACAAAGAGGTTATTATGCGTAAGTAACGGGCCGACACGATTTATGTGTGACGATGTGACTGATTGGTTCGTAAATGAACCGGAATGAAGCTTCATAGATTTTTTGTGTGTGTGATGATAAATGTGTCTTAGGAGTTTCGGGACTCATTCCGGTTGCGGACGTTTCGAGATCCCTGAGCCCTGTTTATAGCGCCACCCTTTCAGTGCGGTAAAAATCCCACATAACCCTGCGTCGCCCCCACGGCGTCGGTTACCTTTTGAAGGTTTCCCACTCGAAAACAAAAAAAAAACGGATTTTCGGGACTTGTAGTACGCTTAGATTGTTATATTTGGCCCGTTTGAGAGAAAATTGACATAGGCGTTTCACTGCGGTCATAATATCAGTAACCACAGATAATGTACTTGAAATCGAAATACTGCAATATCTTCTATCATCACTTTGTTTTCGATGAAGAAATGGATGCCATTTTCCTTATTGACTATTA
Organism: Spicauda simplicius; assembly: GCA_949699795.1. Lineage (NCBI taxonomy): Eukaryota > Metazoa > Arthropoda > Insecta > Lepidoptera > Hesperiidae > Spicauda > Spicauda simplicius. The sequence continues at coordinate 21,956,007 of OX453063.1, forward strand.
CTTCAACCACGCAACCTGAGTGTTCATATATTGTCCAAACAAACAGTGTAAAGGAAACCTCGGTCAAATTGGCAGTGTAACAATACATATTAGCGAGGGTGACGATTAATCTTGATACCACGTGCGCGGTGGGCAATGCCTCGCGAGGAACGCAAGGACACGCCGCTAGGGGAGCGTGCTCATGGCACGCACACTGGAAAATAATATAATAACGCTTTCCACATTAGGACCACGTCCTGAGAGTGGCATGGATACACACAAAGACACAAACATCCAAAACATAAATGTAATTGCTTCACTCAGATCCGCCTGGCTGGGGATCGAACCTGAAACCCAATGAGTGTCAAATCTGCTTCGCCATGCAGGTCGTCTTTATGTTTTGTACAAATCTGTGTTCGCGTCTGCTCCCGTATGAAATACGTAGGTTTGTTAATTCTTCACAAAAAAAAAAAATCGTTTCAGAGACTATTTTTATCTATATATAATACATTGTTTTGAATAATGGTGTTTACTTTGATATGAAACTTACGATAATTTGTACTAGATAAACTGATCGTGTCTGACAAGGCGGATTACGTATTTAATTTACACGTTACGAACGTTTTAGAGATCAGAGTAAAGCGAAATAGTATTGTTCTCATTTTAAAAACCAAGTTAAATCGGTAGATGAAGGTGTAATCCGATTCAGATGTTCTTAAATCGAATCGGAAAATTTAAATGAGTGTTTTCAATGACCTGCCGTGCCTTAATATGTTCACCAGCATCTATCTCGACCGCACCCGACGTTCCTTTACTTTGTAGTTATGTGACGGTTTAAAAAAAAATATACTGTGTATAATAGGGTAAGATAAAATCGCTTAGCCAGCGGGGACACCATTGTGAACGTTGCTTAAGAGTGTTGTAAGGAATAAATAAATAAAGAGTAGTGTGATTCAGCCTAAAGTGGGGAAGGACGGATGAATCACTGCGCCTTAATAAGCCAATCGAGATTGCTACGCTATAAGCAACCCTATCACAGTTATGTGTGAATCATTTCAATACGATAGTGATAATGTCGGGAACATTGTTGTCTACGGCATACTCATGAATATTTAGCCATGTGTGATAAAATCATTTGTATTGAGGAAAACGTTATTTTCCGGCATAATCTGCTTAGAATTGGACAGATAAGCTATTTGTCATCTTTTGTTTGATGAAATGAACATAAATACAGCTAAATGTTTATATTTACATCTTTTTGCAGAACTTAAAGGAGAGCGATGATAAGTTTTCGCTGTATTTGTTATTATGATAAATATGTTTTAAGTTTTATGCCAACCGTTTTAGTCCTAAGCAATTAGAGAAAATTTGGGTATTATGTAATAATGACTGTAAGTAATCTTATTTAGTATTATAAATACAAAAGTTTCTGAGGATGTATTATGTGTGCTCTTCCACGCAATAATTATCGGTCGGGTTACGCTGTAATTCGGCACACACATAGTCTACAACCTATTTCACACATAGATTAGTAACTACTGCGGTAGACGCGAACAAAATAATCTGGTACGTAATAAATTATCAGTGTACTTATAACTGTATACCAAATTTAAACCACAATTTACAAACAAGCATTATAATATGCAAACAATTAATAATTAATAGCAAACCACATTTATTTACGTGACGTAATTACTCAGTGCACGTTACGTTTTCAAATTAATTAAAATCAAATAAGGAAAATGTACAAATTAATTGAAACACGTTTAAGGCTCTTTACACACTACGACTATTGGAACGATATACTCGCAACCTATACGCGACATAGCATTGCTGTCAATAGATATAAAGACAAATCTTTCTTTTATTGTTTTACGGATTCCTACAGTATGCTACTATAACTACTGCTGGGCAAGAGTCTTCTCTCAGAATGAGAAAGTTTAAGTCATACCCACCGCGCTGGATAAGTGCGAATTGGTGGATTTGACACACCTCCTTTAACTTTTTTAAGAACTCTCGGGTATGTAGGTTTAATCACGATGTTTTCTTTCACCGAAAAGCAGTGATAATTAATTTCTAATACGCACATAAATCAGTGGTGCGTGCCTGGGTTTGAACCTCGGGCCTGAGAGGCCAAGTTTCAACCATTAGGCTATTATCACTGCTCATGAAGTATTACTATACTTATATGAAATAAAATTATTTTCAAAACAAAAACGTAACTGCATAAAATATCGAAATAATGAAAAGAAAAGAGAAAGTTGTACAACAAAATATTTTACAACAGTAATACTCGTACATTAAATATATATTACTTTGCTTTGCTTCACAAAGATATTATTTTGCTGGGATCACATACCGCTAACTACTTTGCTTTCTCTATTTCCATAGAAACAGAAAAGGCCGAATGGCGGTTACAACTTTATGTACTTGTACTATAAGTAAAAGTAATTAAACATTTAAATTAAGTTAATTGTTTGCCATCTATAAACCGCCTGCAGACGCGTAGGCCGCAGAGACCGGACTATAAATAGCCGTCTTTAAATAACACCAACGCATCCCTTGTATACTTAATGAGGGTACTTACTGTTCCTCTGGAGTCGTGAGGCATTCTTGAGGGTAATATGGATAAATGTTTTCCTTGTAAAATTATCCGAGTTAAATTGTGGGCAGTTTATTTATATTATTTTAAATTATGTCATTCTGCCACCGCGAAAGTTAAATTTAACTAAACGGCACTTAATTATCCTTCCTTTTATATTTAGACCCTTATTTTGTAGTAACGTTGTAGTTTCGAGTGACTTACGATTGCTTTTACTTTGTAGTCGTAAATCGAATTTACTCACACCTTAAAGTTTAAAAAAAAATAAAGGTGTGTGAGTATACCAATTCGTATTTGACCAGCGTAGTGGTAGTAGTAGTGAACCTTTTTATACTGAGTGAAAACGAATTTAGACAAATGTCTGATTTTTTCCAAAATCGTCTTAGTAATTGATCAATCCTACCAATACGGGCAAGAGAACCTTGACATTTTATTCTGATAGTTGACCCCCGACTGGTGGTCAACAGAATGTAGTATATGTAGTATCTAATATATAAAATTCTCGTATCACAGTTTTTGTTGCCATACTCCTCCGAAACGGCTTGGCCGATTCTCATGAAATTTTGTGAGCATATTAAGTAGGTCTGAGAATCGGCTAACATCTATTTTTCATACCACTTAGTGATAAGGGTTGTCCATCCTTAACTTTGTTTTTTTTTTTATATGGCAAAACAACGTTTGTCGGGTCAGCTAGTATTTATATAGACTTGTATCTAATGTATATAATAAGATACTGCGAGTGGGGGGGGACATTGTCTTTATGTTGAGGTATTCATTCAATAATGTTTTAACGCAACGAATAATACAGAAGTTAAAAGTTTTTTCGCCATTACGTATTTTTCTATTGCCATTTTGCAAAGTGTCGGCAGATTATTGACTTTCAAAAGGAATCCTGGGTTTCTTAACCTTTTGTCATGTCAAAGAAACATAAAATACCTAGTACCTAGTTTAATTTTGTACAAGTTTAGTTCAAGTACATTTAAAACTTCATGGCGTTTCTACTGTCGTGGAGCGTGGTTTAGTAACATTGCCGTAAAATAAGTACTTTGTATAAATTACGACTTTAATGATTTTAAAAAATAATTTAATGTGTTTCATTTCTTATGATTCACAACGCAATCAACGTAGGTTTAGTAATTACTAAATCTAGGGCAAGAGTTAAAACTAACGTAAACAAATGTCCGATAGGAAACGAGCCCACAATAGGCAATAAGCACGGTTTATTATTAGAATTTGTATAATGATTTATGCAGTAAATATAGAGTCGTAAACTTTTATCTACGGGCAAGGACCTGTGTGTGTAAACATGTAGCGATAATAATACTTTGCCTTGAGAAGGCACTTTCGTAAACAATGTAGTTAGTTACACTATACTGCACGAGCACAATGTACAGACGCGTGTATGTTTTGATGTATACATATTTTTAAAAGCTAGCATTCATAGCTAATTGAAAGAATTCGAAGTTAGTGTGGCCACGTTACATGAACACACCTCTACAATTTTCTTTATGTTTTGTTATTCTACCCTCACTATTATTTTGTCACTTGTGAGCACTTGTAGCCTCTTAGATAGAGAAAAGACTCAATTAGTCCAACTAGTCAGTCAAATAGTCCACTTTGTTGAAAAAGAGTACATTGGGACACATCATACAATATTAATTGATTATCAGAAATGTAGGTAACCTATATTCCTGATAATTTCATACCTGTTAAAGCGAGCAATAACTTTTATACCGATAACCGAACCCGAGAACCGATACCCCCATTGCGACAACCTTAACTCCATACCAAAAGTAGATACCAAAAGCAGTACGCCTATCTCTGATGTTATGATTTAAAAGTGAAAAATTAAGAATATCTGTGTTATTCATATACCGGGGTCGTAATGTTAAATGTGTTTAAAACAACCTAATTGTTTTGATAATACTTATCGCATATGTGCTCCGACATTACGTAACTTACTACGCCTACAGTACACAACGTGCATGTCTTATATATTAAATATTTATCGAAATACATAGTAACTTCCATAAGCATAGTGTTTAAAAATAAATATGAGAGGTTTAGTTTTAAATATTCGAGGATCTGAGATTCTAATCTCAGGGATGCACCACTGATTTTCATAAAATGAAAAGTGTATTACAAATTAATTATCACTGATTTATGGTGGACGTAAACATAGTGAAGAAACAAACACTTCTGAAAAATCTACCGATGAGCACTTCTACAGTAACTGACTCTGAAAGAAAGACCCAGCGTGGGACTGTAATGAGTTCACGACAAACAAATTTGAGAAACTTACAGATTTGATTGAAAACTAAAAGCGATGCGGTATGATATAGTTATATGGTTGTAATTTGTCATATTTCTTTGTATTTATGCATTACCTCGAATCACTCATAAACCTATTTTACTTGTTTAAAATTATAGCTTAATTGATGAGGTCAATTACAAAATAAATATAACAGATTAACTACAGCACTAGAATGTAGTTTAAACATCCTTACATGGTTCTGAACGTGCGAGAGCCATATAATCAAGGATGTGATTGTCACCCTCTATCTGAAGACTTAAAATAAAAACTTTTTAACAAAAAATATCTACCGACTTCCATGTCACAAAAAAGTAAAAAATAATTTAAATATATTTTGGTCTAGAACATACTCAGTACTTAGTACATAGTCCTGAAGTCGGTGCTCGACATATTTCGCTGGACGACGGTAACTACGTCCTATATGAGCACCGACTTCAGAACTATGTACTAAGTACTGAGTATGTTCTAGACCAAAATATATTTAAATTATTTTTTACTTTTTTGTGACATGGAAGTCGGTAGATATTTTTTGTTAAAAAGTTTTTATTTTACACTTTTTAGTGACTATATTTTTATGTTTGTATTTAAATAAAGCCTCTAAGTTTGCTTTGTGCATCTACATATTCACAAAAATTAAACATAAAACACTTTTACAATTCATACAAACAGGGCGCCCCCTCTGGAAGTACCCCTCCATCATCAGGGTTGAGGAGTTGAAGGTCAAATTTTTCATCTTATATTGTTGCTTAGTAATCTTATAACATATACGTTAGTACCAGGTGGCTAACTTCTATGGCTCAGGCTTGCAGTACCCTGCATCATCAGGGTTTAGGAGTTGAAGGTCAAAATTTTAATTTTGTGCCTCTGTTTGGTATTATTTTTACATACCCGTAAGCACCAAATTGCCAACTCCTATGGTTTAGAATTGAAGTACCCCTTCATCATCAGGGTCGAGGAGTTGAAGGTCAAAATTTTAATTTTGTGCCTCTGCTTAGTATTATTTTTACATAACCGTAAGCACCAAATTGCCAACTCCTATGGTTTAGGATTGAAGTACCCCTTCATCATCAGGGTTGAGGAGTTGAAGGTCAAATTTTTGATTTTATATTTTTGCTTAGTATTTTCTTTACATAACCGTAAGCACCAAATTGCCAACTTCTATGGTTTAGGATTGAAGTACCCCTCCATCATCAGGGTTGAGGAGTTGAAGGTCAAATTTTTCATCTTATGTTTTTGCTCAGTAATCTTATAACATATACGTAAGCACCAAATGGCTTATTCCTATGGTTTTGGCTTTAAGTACCCCTGCATCATCAGGGTTGAGGAGTTGAAGGTCAAATTTTTGTCCCATGAATTTGCTTAACAATTTCATTATATATTCGCAAACATCAAACGACCAACTTTTATAGTTCAGGCTAGCAGTACCCCTGCATCATCAGGATTGAAGAGTTGAAGGTCAAATTTTTCATAGTAAATACCTACATAGTAATTTTATTCTATATTTTACTCAATTGGACTTCTCCAGCTAAGGTTCGGCCGACTATCACTAATTTTATTATTTTGCTCCAAAAAGTTGAAGATCCTATGATTAGAACCTTATCAAACTCTTATCAGACTACCCCTGGAGTACATCCTTTCTAATAAAAAAAGAATCATCAAAATCGGTTGGCGGGATATTGAGTTATTCATACATTTATCGGGCACATTGAAAATGCAAATTTAAGACTTATGCGTTTTTCTTATAGATGCCCTTGTCAAAAAAATACTAAAAAAAATGGGACCCTATGACACGCACTACCTTTCAAATAAAAAAAAATCATCTAAATCGGTTCACCCAGTCCGGAGAAATGAGGTAACAAATATAAAAAAAAAAAAAAATACAGACGAATTGATAACCTCCTCCTTTTTGGAAGTCGGTTAATGATCTTTAACAAGTTCTGATTGTTAATTTTGCTGCCGTTAAGTAAATAATCTGCGATACACATCCGCGGGATCTAAGGACCACTTACTAACAAATAGAATTCACATAAAAAATGAACGAAAATACAAAACGTCGCAAGCTATAAATCTTTATCGTTTTAGCTTTAAATGGTCCGTCGCATACAAGCGTGCATTGTTAACATTTATATTATTGCCAGAACACGATGAAATAAGTACCATTATTGTAGTACCAATAGTACATTGTGAGACTACAACTATAAGGATAAGTTAATAATTCAATGACATCTGGTTGCAAAAAGTTTCTACTCAACTAGTGGCTATAAATCTCGATATGGGAGAGTACGATCCACAATAGATATCAGACGTCGATATAATGCAGCGTTTCTCAACTTACGTTACAAAGACCGTTGCCTCTTATACTACGTCGTTCCAAGGCAAAATATCGAATCATGGTTTTGGACATGAGCTGTTTATTTTTTTCGAACATAACGAACAAACAGACTAGATATGAAAAGACAGTCGAGATAGAATATGCATTGATCAATTGCAATTTCAAGCTGTTTTTAGTTCAGTTCTGATATGTCTGTTATTAAATTAATTACTAACTATTATCCTATTAATATTATAAATACCAAAGCTTACGAGGATGTGTGTGTCTGTGACATTTTTACCTCAAAACTACCGGTCGGATTTCGCTGAAGTTTAGCAAACACAATTTTAAAGTACTTATCACCGTGGTATTCAACATCGAAGCGGTGAAGATCATCTCGGAACTAAATAATTTGACCCAAAATACGGTGTTATGTGAAAAATCGTATACAAGTCAGTAAAAGAAATGCAACATTTAAGAAGCACTGGCGTCCAGTGCTCCAGAACAAGAATTATGTGTAGTTGATAATAAATTGCAATAAAACTGGACGCTAGAGGCGCGGCTGACGTGGGCGGGCGGTCGCCGGCTCGAATGGGGACAAGTGGAGCTTCGGGAGATAGCTGATAGCCTGACTAACTTCGCAAGCTATAGTGGTGAGTATTGTTTACAAGTATGATCTGCAATAATGAAAAATATATATTCTCTTTAAAACTTAAAACGTATAAAACGCTTTCTACACTCTTAGCCCCACAGTAGGATTTTCTTCTCTGTCGTGGGTGCCATGGACACACACAAAGACGAATACACAAACACCCAGACTCAGAACAAGAATCTAAACTCATCATTCAGATACCTGACTTGCCGGGAATCGAACCCGGGACCCACTGCACGTCAGCTCGGTACGGTAACCGTGGGGCCACACGAGTCGTCGCTCTCACCGTTCTTCTAAATGTATATACACTAGTAGCTAAGCTATTCGTTTATGTCACTTGAATGTAATATATATGGAAAATAAATCTTCTAATTAAACTTGGAATAAAAGGTTTGGGGATATTTTTATTTTCGGGTTACTTCTTACGTCATTGACCTCAAAATAAGATCTGATGATTGATATAATAAATAAAATAAAGATAATGCCTATAGTATATAAGTATTTTCATAACGTTTGCAATGTCAATTGACCTTTAGTTCGATACTGTTATAACATATGTTTTGTTAAGGTTAATGACCTTTGGTATAAGGTTAGAGGTAATATTGAATTTTAAGAAATTTTCATCCTTACATAATATAAAACAAAGTCGCTTCTCGCTGTCTGTCCCTATGTATGTTTAGATCTTTAAAACTACGCTACGACTTTTAATGCAGTGTTTTTAATAGATAAAGTGAATCAAGAGGAAGGTTTTTATGTATAATACATATAGCAGAAAAATAACATTAATTTTAGATTTTTGAGTCTAGGCGGAACAAAGTTCGCCGGGTCAGCTAGTAGGTAATAAAACGATTGATCCCAAAGATAAGATCTGGATATTAGAAGGAATCTAGGCTATAAGTGAAAGCCTGTTGGAGTAGTACAGAAGAAGCAATGTACCTTTATATTGAGCAAGAACTCCTCCTTTGGTTATAATTTTAGCCATTTATACGTGGGCGAGATTGTGAATTAGGTAGGAGTACTTGGAGTGTTATTAACCTCGATTTAATACTGTTTGTTGGAATCGCTGGGGAACGAAGAGTACTCCTCGTAAACAACAAGTAAACGTCGCAAATTTAACTAACAACGAGTAAGATTCTAAAGTCACTATAAAAAGTATTGGCATACATAAGAAAGTAAAAAAAAATATTCATGACCAAATCTTAGTTTCCTTAACACCGTTGTCAACCTATTATAGTTCCTGTAGTGGTCACGGATTTTCTCTTAAAATGACAACATTGGCCAAGTGCGCACATTTGAGAACTTTTTATGAGAACTATCAAATGTATACGTTCCCTCAAGATTAACCATCTCTGAAGGAAACTCATCATAAAGCAGAGATGGTTAATTTAAATACGTAGATAATTTTACAAAAATCAGTGATTAATCCCTGCCTGATATTCGAACCGCGAGCCTTCGATTGAGAGTCCAAGTTTCAACCATTAGGCTATTACTATTAATGATAGCATAGCGATTGAAACTGTTGAAAACCTACAGCAGTACAAATGATAAATCCACGAATTAAATTTAACTAAAAATAACACAAAAATAAAATAAAATAAAATAAAACACGCTTCAGTTACTTATTACAAGACAGTTAATTTCAGTTTGCGATCGCATTCCGCAAACTCAATTACGCGAACGTGTCAAAAGGATGAAATAAACGACATCTGTTTTGCATTTATAATCCGGAATCGCATGCGGCAGGACTTGCGGCCGAATGTGGGCGGAGAGGAGTTATACGTGTCCCACCTTAGCCGCTGAGTCAGCTGACGCTAATAAGAATCTGTTTATGTGTGTTTACAAAATTTATATACTAATACTTATAATATTATAATATAATAATTATAATCGGATTAGTATGAAAATTTGCACGGTTATAGTGGACGAGTGCAGAATGTTAATATTTTTTTCAAATACACACACTACCGTGCATTTGTCACAAACACATAAATAAAAAACGAAATAGAACATTCAATGTCTTACTATGAAAACACATAACTTCAGAAATGTCAGTGTCTTTGTCAAATTACCCGCTTTTGCTTTTAAATGCAGTTTAGCTAACTCTTAACCTCTTTTTATATTTAACGGGCGCGTTCAAAATTACTTGAAAATATTTCTCAAATTCAAATAAAATGTAATAAATATTTTATTTGAATTTGAGAAATATTCGTACTACTTATTATGAATGATATGAACTTCAGTTTTTTAATTTAAATTACAGTCGAATTTCGACCCATGCGACGGGTGACTAGTATTCTTATATTTTAAAGTTACGAAATAAATTCAATATATTTAAAAACGTATTTAATCTATAACATTACGCGCGGGGTCTGAGTAGACCTCATACGCGCTTTTATTCCACTTTTTTTTATCATAAACTTTGTTCTTGATATTTCGGTCTGTTTCAGCGGTCGTTATGTTAAAAATTTCCAAGTCCTTCTCGTCCCCAAATTTTTATTCAATGCATTATTTCAAAAATACACAAATTCCGCGCAATTTAATGCATGGCCAGAATAACTTTTATTTTCCACTCTGAGTATATATCTGCTCCTACAGTTGGAAGTAGTTTGGAACGTACTCCATCATTTTGCTCTGATGCGGATGACTTTTATCTAACTGAGGTAGCAAACGAGCATGCAGTCCACTTGATGGTAAGTGGTCACTGCCGCTCATGGACATCTGTAACCAACTTCATACAGAACATGGATTCTATCTGAAGTCAATCACAGATGCGTTGCTACTCCCGAGGAACTATGATGTTCGCCTCATATAAAAATGTACCGGTAACCACACCCTTCCATCGAAACGCAAGAACTGCTTCACGCTAGAAATAAGTGTGGCGGTGGTACTTTCCCGGTTGAACTACACTGGTTCTACCATCTTCGATATGTATACCACCTTCGGTACGCAGTACACATTATTGTACTCATATTCATATACATTTATAATAAAAGACCTGTAGCTGCAGCGGCCCATGATACACCACATTAGTACCGGCTCATGGAATTATGTCTAGCAACGTGTCGCGAATCCGGCCGGATTGTGATGTATTCAATTAACATACAAAGCGCACAGGCGGAGGTTTATGCATCCTCTGCAGACTGTGGGCAGATGAATAGACCTACTAGGAATCAAGACTAAACAAGACCACCGGTGTGATCTATGTCGGATATTTAAGGGTAAAGTTTTACATCTATATGAATGTAGGGGTGATTACATTGATTGACGCTTGCTTGCTTTAAATACGCTATATTACAATTACTCTAAAAGTAATTGTAATAGCGTATTTAAAGCATGAGAGATGCAAACAAGTGGATGAAACTGAATGTTAGCGTATATATAAGAGAATGTAAATGGTATATTACAAGATTACATAAATTATTTAGCGCCATTAGTAACTAATTATTCCACGCAAAATTTCATGTTAATTAATCAATGGTTTAAACTGCCGATAGTCACTTGTTTCTAAATCAGCGTAATTAGTAAACTACCTAATTATTCCAAACTCTTCAGAAAACTTTATATTAATTAATCAATGATTCAAACTGCAGATAGTCATTTGTTTTTAAATCAGTTCGTATTGATAGTTTTATTAAGTAGAGATGGTTATCACACATCTCGTACTCATCTACCGGGTACTTTAAATACATCAAGTTTAGCTTCTATTGCATTCATAACATTATGTAGTATCCGTATGCACTTGGTACTTCGGCCACCTTGCGTCACAAAAGACAAATTTGATACGGTTATCACTTTACCAATATTCCAACCGCATACAAAATATTTAATTAGAGCGAGTAGTGACGTCAGGCCGCCGACTGACCTATTGAAGTACCCTATAAAACAATGTATAAACAATGTGTGTATGTAGGTATGTATATTTAGTGAGTGGTATTCCATTTAATATACTAATAGTAGTCATAACATCGATATATTCATGTAAATAGATAACGTGGATATCACAATATTATATTGGACTACTTAGCTTATTCCCACGGCTCTGCCCGCTATGATCACGTTTACCATGGTATCCCATATTTTGTTAATCCAGGTCATAAACTGTGTGATAAATTAAAAAAAAAATGTAATTTTGTGTTAAAGATTAACGATCATAAATATAAATCCTTAATAAACATACACATTTATTTATGATATTAATAAGATAAACGCGCTTTCATGTTTTCTACGCTCATAGCCCCACACTAGGATTTTCTACGTGTCGTGGGTACCATAGACACACAAGACGAATATACAAACACCCAGCCCCAGAACATAAATCTAATCTCACCATTCAGATAACTGTCTGGCCGGGAATCGAACCCGGGATCCATTGCGCTTCAGACCGGTATGGTAACCGCTCCGCCACGCGAATTGTCAAAGTTTAGGGCATGTTTAATCTTGAGCAATAGCTGTAACAATGATCTCGTACAATGTCAAATGACATCAAAATTATTGAGATGTATATTTAAATCCTTTGATGAAAACATCCATTACTTTATTTACATAATATGAAGATTTTATTCATAAATATGGGTACAGCTAATATCTCAAAATTATGTACAAGATCAATTCAAAATTGATTCAATGTGGAGACATTCTCTAGTCTTCCAGGTGTGAGGAAGGCCTCATATAAAGCATTGGGACGAAAACAGAGATGCAGTTAACAACAAAGTATCAGGGGAATAGACAAGTGACAGTTTAAAACAGGCAACGACATAACAGTAAACCGTAGCAGGTAATCTGACAAAGAATTTATATTCAAAACACGGAGTGGGCAGTCTATAAATATATCCAATTAATAAAACTAATAACCTAATTACGCAGAAACCGCTCAGCGATAAAGCCTGCGGGGCCTCGTCTAGGTTCTAATTTGCGACCGCGGCGGTCACGCAACGGGAATAAAACGGCATAATAGACGTCTCGTTTTTGATTTCACTAAAAGCCGTGATATCAAATTTGTATAAATTACAACGAATAATCCCTATAGATATTTCACATCTATTCATTTCTCATTAGTATACATTGTATATGAAAATCGGTTGACGTGATATTGAGATATTCGTCCATTTACCGCACACGTCGTTAATACAAATTTAAGACTTATGCGCTTTTCTTATGGATGCCATTGTCAAAATAGAATTTTAAAAAATGGGACCCCATGACACGCAATACCTTTCAAACAAAAAAAAAAGGCAAAATCTGTTGCAGTACGGAGTAATCAGCTAACAAATATATATAAAAAAACAGACGAATTGAGAACCTCCTTCTTTTCATAACGAGGTAGTTACGCTTCTGCCGCGTTTATGCCGTTTACAACATAAAATGATATAAACAGAGCTTTACGTTGTTTTATAATATTGGAGTAGCAAACGAGCATGCAGTCTACGTGATGTCAAGTGGCCACTACATCCTTGACATCTAGGGTCATCTATAATCAATAGCAGATGGGATCGACGTCATACCTGAGGATGGCCACAGAATAGTTATTACTCCTGGGGATCAATTTGGAACGCTTCGGTTACGTCTTTCTTACCACCCTTCAGCCAAAACATAGCAACGCTTAAGCCTGTATTATAAATTACTAACTGTACCCGCGGCTTTGCCCGCGTGTAAATCAGTGCATCGCAAAGTCAAATTACATAAAACAGTAATGTAAAAAATACGTGGACAATCCTCAAGAATTGCAATCTTTTAGTAAAAACCGCACAGAAATCTGTTCAGTAATATTGGAGAAAAAAGCGAACATACAGACAGACAGCTTTTGGGGCACTTTGTTTATAAGTACAGATTAGGTAGTAATTGGTACAAACTTTACTAAGCTCAATATACCTGTAAATTCTGTAAATTGCAATATTATAAAATGTATGTGACGTATATTAAGCCGCTTACGGCCAGTGCGGTAGACTATAACGAGTTAACGTTATGACCAAGAATAAAGGTCCACCTATGTTACACTTGAATTACGACCACGATAATAGACGCTGACACATTAAATTCGTTTCGTAACTGTTTTAAAAGTTACCAAAAATGCTCTAGGTTTACTCGACGAGTTTTTGAGTTCTCGAGCAGTGAGCCTACGTAAAGATAGGAAAATGTTAAGGAGTGCATACCTTGGCATCCGATAATAACACTGGTTCTTAACAGGTGGACAGCGGACCACTGGTGGTCTCTGGGAGCATTCCAAATGGTCCGCGAAGTCATTCGAAACATTGTAAAATAAGACGTCAACAAAAGAACATAAAAAAGTGTAATGACCAAAAAAAATCCTCAGAGGTATATGGTCGTCAGAATCCAATATGATGATGTGATCTCACTGGCCCTGGTGGTCCATGAGTAGACAGATATTTTATTAAATGGTCCTCCGTCACAAAAAGGGTAAGAACCACTGGATCATAATGTGGTAGTTGCAATCAACCTTGCAGACTAAGCTTGAATTGCAGCTCGTTCGAAAGTCATTACGTTAACGAACCAAGATATAATGTTGATAAACAAGATCGTCATTGATAACATTGTTCTCAAACTTTTAGATCGTATTTGTATCAGTCCGAGTCCATTTTGCAGAAATCGGAAATATGCGTGGAGAAAATAACTGGATTCCAAGTGGGCTGGCACCGGGCGACTGGTGTCTTGTACCAGCAAATGGAATGCAGGCCTATTACACGATCGGGTGTGATAAATGTTGCTTATTACCACCTATCTATACAAATGCTTGCAATGATACGGAACTCGCGTCTCAATGATGATTAATTAAATTTTATTTAGAAAGTATTAACCATGTTGCTTTGACGATACACATGGCGTTGGTCATTGATCATTGTAACGTTCTGATATCCAGAGATTCTGGGTTTTAGGTAGCCATATATACAGATTTCTCTTTGAAGTCTGGGTGCCCATTGCATTTATGATACGACAAAGGAAAACCTAGTATGACTATGCGTGTTTTTATGTTGAGAACCCATTGTTGGTTTTTAGTGTGCTATGACAACTTAACTAACCACCAACACCAAAAGTTATTAACGTATAATGTATCTAAAATTTTAATACTACTTATTTTGTTCCGATGGCAAACTCAAAACTGACCGGAACACCGGACACCCTAAAAAATGTTATTAACTTCTAATAATTGAGACAACTAATAATTCAGATGAAGGTTTTAAAATTATTTGAAATGTGCCCTAAAAATTTTAAAACCACAAATAATTTATTCAAATCGTTAAGATATTCACTAATTGCACCTCCTTTAGAAGAGATCAATATTCAAAGTGATAATAAGTCATTAGTGAAGGCAACCACGCCTGCGGCGACACCCACCGGCTCTGGAGAAAATGATAATTAATGTACCCCTGTCGCTCTCCGTGTCCCTCTACACCTCGTAAACAACGATTAATCTAAGCTTTTCGTGCCCTACATCTCTATTTGTTCATTGCCTTCATGTACGATTGTCCAAGTTTCTACAAATTATGCTCCAAGTTGTTTATTTTCATCTCGTACAAAGTTATTGACTAACATTACATTTGTTCGGACCACTTCTTCCAAATATTTTCATTTTACGAAACCGGTACCCATAAAACACTTCAGTGATAACATTTATGGCATGTTACGTCAAAGAAGGATCAGAATTGCGGTCACTACGCAAACGAGAATTGGCTCCACAAACGGTTCCTTATCTTAACTGAATCTTGTTTCTAACTCAACAAGACAGTAAAAATTGCCACGAGAAAGAATTATGCAAAATTGTGAAAGCATCGGAATGTGTATAACATCGCGTTACTTACTTTGACACACAATATTGATTGGTAATGTTAGACTTAACTGCCAAGCTTGCATACCTGAAACAAATGCAAAATAACAAGATGAACGTTGTTCCTTATAAACAAAATAAACAAGATATAGTTACATTGTATTTCAATAAATACCTAGGAACTGGTAGTGACATACAATTTAGAGGAACAATTCAAATGTTCTCGGAAAAAACCGCAAAATTTAAAATAGATGCGATGTCGCTAGCGGGCAAAGTGCCTTTGTAAATAAGGGCAGAGCAAATACGCTGTTTGATGCAAATACATGCCAGGCGGCGCAGTGGTCCATTAGATCCGGCAGCCGTTCCGAACCGGTCACGGCTCATTGGAAACGTTCAATGCCGGGTATTGCTAGAGCAACATATTTGCATGAATGTGCACTTCTCGATGCGTAAACAGTACAGCAAGATAATGATCACAATTCATCGAAAATATTTATAAATTCACATACACTAAGTACTACTTTGCTATTTTTGTGTTGGAACGAGTGTAGTGCGGCCGAGGGGTATCACCGTCTCATTTATTTCTAAAATAAAGCAGTCTTTACATTTCGGTGTTAAGATTTAGGATTTGGATAAAGTTGCTTATAGATGTCCATGGGATGTCCAGCATCCACTTACTATTAAGTAAACTGGACTGGATTTAGTAGAAACATCTACTGTTAAAATTATAAGCGATTCTAAAGTATAATTGATGGCTTGGAATAATGAAATTGAATAGGAATTACAAATCAAAACATTATAATCATACTAGCTGTGCCCGCGACTTCATCCGCGTGGCACGCAACGCAAGCCCTCAAGGATGAATAATTTTCCCCGTTTTTTTCACATTTTCCATTATTTCTTCGCGCCTAATAGTTGCAGCGTGATGTTATATAGCCTAAAACCTTCCTCGATAAATGGTCTATTCAATACAAAAAGAATTTTTAAATTCGAACCAGTAATTCCTAAGATTAGCGCGTTCAAACAAACAAACAAACAAACAAACTCTTGAGCTTTATATGTTAGTATAGATTTATACTGATTGCACAATATTTTAAACTCTAAAATGATATATGATATACGTCACTTATTCAACGACACTTACTTTTTATGTTAACATATAGCATAACCAAATTAATACTAGCTATACAACTTCCACCCTCCACAAGCCTTGCTACGAAATCCTCCTAGAACTACCGTCGATTCTGTACGTACCTACTCAACTCATATTTCGCAGAGCAGAGCCTTTGAGAAAATGGCTCCAAATATAGTATCATTTGAAGTCATTTTCCGGAGCTCCGGTCCGCTGTCCGATCACTGGTGTCAATCCTTACACAAAGTTTGGTAACTTTCATCGACAAATCACCGACTATTTAGGTAACTATATATATTTTTCTCTAATCGCTACAAAATGACAATATTTAAATTTTTTGTCATTACATAATATTTGAAAAAATATAGGTATATAAATAATCGACTGATTTGTTAATAAAATTGACCGTATTCCACAACATTAGTTCTGACACTGTTGACCAGTCAGTAATGTCTAACACCCGATTATAATTGAACAATCTACATACATAGATTATACAACAGAAAGAAAATACCTTTAATTAGCCTTTCTTTATGTTTTTTTTTTTATTAACTAATCGTTTGCTTTACACTGTTTTTTTTTATAATTTGATCGCAATCTCACCTGATGGTAAGTGATGTTGCGGTCGAAGATGTAGCATGCCTGCCTAGAAACAGCCTATTCACTCTGGCCTTCCCTCACTGTCCCAGATATTTTAATAAAAATTCACAACACAATTGTTCCAGTATTCATCACGATATGAGAATAACGGAAACTGCGGCTTGCGCTATCTTACTTCATAATTTTCAGTTATCACTAAGCAAAATTTCGCGTCGTTTCGTCGTGTTATCTTAACTTAATAAAGTGCATTTATTTATAAAGTTACTAGGTTTTTTCGCGGCTTCGCCAGCTTCGGTGGTGCCTTCACGGTAAGGAGCTTTGTGTTTATCTAGGTCATAAATAGACATCGAATTATACGCACTATCAAAATACCAAAATATGCACCAAAATGGTTGAATATACAAAAATTAAGGACCTTTTTTATTTCTGGTCGTCAAGCGAACTATTTTGTCCAAAACTAATGAAAAAGTGCTTATGATGACAAAATATGACGCTTAAACACCGTCATTGCATTCTAGTCATAAACTATGTGTGTGAGGAATTTCACAAAAATTCAATCGGTACTTTTTACGTGAAAGATTAACAAACAAATTAAATTTTATATTATTTTGTAGACGTAGTACCTACTCAAAAAGCATGTAGGTGAAATAAATGTAACAAGTAAAAGTGACAGTGGTTTGGATTACAAAAATAGTTTTGTATATATTAAAGAATGCATTGTCTTACGCTGAGCGTAACTCGATCCTCCGGTTCATTGCTCCGGCGTTTCATAAGTACAGTGGTATAGATTAGCGTAAAAGCATGTTTATTCAGTTCCTCAATGCAGGTGTTATCGACGGTCACGTAACCGACACCCGATCATTGCCCCGTCATCCCGGGCCGCCTTTCTCCGTCTGCCGGCCGTCTGGCCGCCCGCGCCGGTCGCGCGTCGCGCTCCACCGAATAGATGAGATAGCACTTTCCAATCATTAGCGCCTGTTTGGGACCCACAATGATGTCCAATTTTTTGCCGTTAGACTGTGCACTTAAAATTACATTAGCCATACATGACTCGAATTACTTTGTACGTCGATGTTTTCGAAATAGACTCTTCAATTGACTTTTTGACGGTCATATAATATTCCTCTTCTATTTTCCAAATGACTGATTTTTAACAATAGAAAGAAAAACTGTGTTTAAAGTTTTTTGGCAGTTTAAACGTCGTTTATAAGTTTTGATATTGATTATAATTGTACCCGCAAGGTTAAAGTAAATTGAGTCCCGCTGTGCGCGATTTTAGCTTGGATAAATATGGACTTAGAGCGGTAAAAAATAATCGTTTTACAACGACACCTTCTCGTCTACTGTACTATAAGAACAAAGAAATTTATGCAACAGTAGACTCTATCGACTCCCCGCTAATAAACTAAATGGTTGAATATCGCGTGCAGCGCAAACGTCTAAGTTATCAGAAGCATTGCTAAAACAATCTTTACCAATTAGTCTTTTATACTTGGGTTTCGTGACTACAGACAAGCAACTGTGCGGTTCTAAGTAAATAAATGCCGAGTAAATTAGCGACGAGTCTTAATAGATGTAGGCTTTAATTAGATAGCTAACAGAATTATGTTTCGGCGAGATTGATAATAGCATCAATGATGTCATGGGTGGGTTCAGTATTCATAAATTTTTATTGACATCAACGATATTCATGGTTCATATGAATAGAAACACTAGTTTTGCTTTATGTAAATAAATTTAATACGAGGTGTACCTATAAATTAGTTTCAATAGTTCTTTTTAAAATTTGGTAATGTATTATACTCGTAATCACATTAAAAGCTACATAAAATGCATTGATGCTGATAAATATTTATTTTTTGAAAATAACAATAATCAAAAGTTGAAGTATGTCACTATTTACGGTTAAATTTAAGGTCAAAATGTCGCGGGAGTTTCGGTACGGATGAGCCCTCTTCATGAGATTTTATCAAAGTGGAGGCTGGGAGACCTAGTTCGCTTTGATAATCCGCTTTTTATAATGCATATTCACTAGGTCATTGCGGTGCTTTGAGCTATAAAATAAACATTAGCCAAAACTAGATACAACAGATGCATGTACCAAACAATTTGACTAATTATTCAATATTTCGCTTCGTTAAACTAACTTTAAAAATAGACCGGTGGTAAAGATGATGTTGCTCTAACAGCGCTAACTCTAACTCCAGTTGAGCTTGATGTTTTGAACATAGACCTTGAAATGTTTTATGTAATAGAAGTAGAACGGATCTGCAGTCCACTTCAAGTTAACGGTCATTACAGTCCACTTAAATCTGTCCCCGATTTCAAGCAGAGTAGTGCCGTAATTGGATCTAATCACAGATGCGTTGCTACCCCTTAGGAATATTCCTACTGAGCTACTTCATTTATTAATATTTTAGGTAATCTGTACATAAACTAGGACTGCGTAAACAAAACTGTTCTACGAACTGACATCAATCGTAACACATACCTACCTACAAATCTATTAAAATATATTTTGATATTTTAAAATATTTATTATTCATCTATATTATAAAATAATATACCAAAAGAAATTACATATTATATTATTGTTATATTATAAAATGATATAGAAATAAAAAAATAGACCAAAATGGTTAGACTGGACCATGGGCTGAAATACTATATTACAAGACATACACATGCATACTATACACTTAATAATATAAAAAAATTAAAACAGGGAGAGAATGAAATAGAATGAGATCGGAAAAGAGTGAAAAAAAGAGGAGGCAAAAGGCTGTGTAAGAGGAAGAATGAAAAAGAAAGGCAAGGGGTAATTTGCGATCAAGATGAGCTAACAAACTGCATGTCATGAGCTCAATTACCGAAATCACGTTAATGTACATTCTCACGTCAAAACTTTTTAATATTTAGTCAAATTCTTCACAATTAAGAGAGCTTTCACAATTACGTTCATATTTGGTATGACTCAATAAAATCGCACTGCATGCAAGCGTATGTTACCCGCGTGTTTTCATTAATTATTATTATCTAACTGTCATAACTGCGATGCTCTAAGGAATAATTATGATAATAAGAACTTCCTTGCGGTTCGTTTGCTTACATATGCCATGTTTTGCGATAACGTCCAGAATAAAAAGTTGCCTACACTACTACACTCCGTTTGAAGTCTAGTGGAAGTCTCGTTAAAGCTTATTTAGTTGCAATACCTGAGCAGCATGTGAGCTAAGATGGTGATTTAAAAAGCTATACAGGGGTAAAAATGGTGGAATTAAAATAAAAAAAAAAAAACAAATATCTATCAAATCTTTTTGTTTTTATTTTTTGAAGACAATTTCTCCCTCGTCATACTACTTTTTGTTGTAACACTCAAATGACCCTTTCTATTTTCTATTTTTTTTTTATGTATTGATTCATAAAGTGTTTCATTTCAATTTAGTGGTTAGTTACTTTGCGGGGATCGTTATTTTTCTATTTCGGGTTGCTGTTGCATCATAGGACCGCTAGGACTCCAATTTTCCCGACAATAATAAGGTCTATATATAACCGAGATACTTCAGACATAGTCCGCTATACTACGGGCTATATGCTAGTGTTAATAATATCGAGAGCAGGCGCCATTAGCATTCATATGGAAAACATTACAAGATTGTATCGACGTCGGTAATTTATGGCCTCGCTAACGTTAATCCGGAGTTTTTCTCACAATTTCTTTTTACCCTCTTTGGTCGATGGCATTCGAGAGTACGAGCAAATGGCGAGGCAATTAAAATTGTTCAATTACGTAAATGGAATCTTAAACGCCGCAATACAAACGGCGGGTATATTCATGATTATAGTGAACTATCATATAATTATTTAAGTTATCCATACCCGTTGATATTCCGCTATCTCGTGACGGTTATAACGACGTAAAATAACGAAATAAATGCTTTAGGAAGTCGAAGAATCGCAGACAGTGGAAGTTGAAAATGTATAAAATATTCTTAGCGGCAGGAAGACACCCATACGGTCGAAGTTTTGTAGACAGGCTTTACCGCCGATGCTCCCGATACGGATGTACTACCCAGTACCTACTATACGGTCATATAACGTGGAAAAGCTTTAAAAGCATTTTTGGAAACTACCTAGAACGTTTTACAACAGTAAATTTTCATGTTCAAACCGTGAAAGTTTGTGTTCAAGCTTTTGATTAGAAAAAATCGTGTTTAATCCATTTTAGAAATTTCTCCTTTGAGATGAAGTAGGAATTGAATATTTGTCTGAGAGTAGAGCGTCGAAGTGTCGGGTTTCAGCCAGTTCTAAATAATATTTTAAATACAAGTTTGTTTGTCCAACTTTATAGCTTTGTTTTCGTAGCTCTGCGGCATTTCTTAGGATTTCATCCGCGTGGACCTCGAATAGTACCTACTATCTTTTATACTATTTCATCGACCATACTCCGTTTGGCATTATGTACTTCCATGTAGAACATTACAAGAACATTTCGTAAGTGTTTGCTACGAAATCATGTAAAATAAATATTACATTTAGAGTTGTTTATAATTCGGATTATCTACAACTATGTAATATGTATGCTGTGAACTCGTAGTAAACTTGTACTTAACCAGTGTTTTGGTATATATGTATGTAAATGATAAAAATACACACAACATACTTACGTATATCAATAACATTCAACGAGTTGTAAGTCTACAAACATATCAACCGATTAAACTGTTGGCCAATTCGACTCCATAAAAACAATGGGTGACATTTCAGAGATGTCGCAACCCCTGACACCTGCGACAGAGTTTCAGTACCAACTGAGTGTCGTAATGTCAATATCGAAAAATTTCGCCATTCGAATATACACAGATTGGAAACCTTAAACAATGTGTGCAAATTTGTGCAAAAGTTTATTGACCAATACTTTGCAAGAATTGATGTCTGAAGTACCTACCTCCGTTATCTGCAGTGTAACGGAATATTAAGTTTTATTCGCAATACACGTTGACCTCAAATTATTTTTTATAGAGACTATTAAAAATTCGAATTTTCTTTACCGTAGAGTCCTACTGATACATATGTTTTATACAATCTACAACGATATGTTCTATTCAAGTAAAATTTTAAGTAGTAATAATTTTATGTAGAATGATAAATTGTTTTTTTTTTGCTTGTGCTTTTTATTATTGTTGGTACTTTTACAAAAAACCTTTTATATATCACAATGAAACTATTAGCTATTTTAATTATTTTGAAACTATAAATATGCCTTAAAGATACAATATATTGCACGTATATAATTTGACATAGTGCTCTACTCTTACCTCATCATTGTCAATTTACTTCTGTATATGACTTTGAAATCTTAAAATTCCTATGAGGCTTTTAATTTTCGTGTGCGATGTAAGTTGATATTTCAATTCGTTTTAGATATAGATAAGAATATTGCCAGACATACAGATGAGCCGGCTATTTTGTTAACTAGACTAAACTAGACGTGCTCCGCGGATTCACCCGCGTTAAAAAGCAAGAAACATAACAAGAAGCATATTAATTAAAATAATTTATGAGAGTAGAAAGATTTTAAAGTATCAAATACTAAATGTTAAATCAAGATACGGAATATAAATATATTTTCAGTATTTGAAATTAAAACCAGTACATGGTTTGTACTGATTAAAACAGAAAAACAGACAGACAAAAGTTGTTAAAATAAATAAATACATATTGGTATTTATTCTAAGTGCTCCAGACATTTTTTTACAAATATATGCGACGTACAGACACGAGGTACTTACATTTATATTTATGGATTGAAGAAAATAACGTTCTTTTAACTGAAGTGAACTTCGGCAATTTACTAAATTAGGTCTATTTATAAATACCCTATTATAGATCTGCCGTAAATAAATATTTACGGCAGATCTCGAATAGGCTACTTATTATGAATGCCGTTATATTATTTAGAGCTACGGAACCAATAATCCAATTCAATGTGAAAATAATAAATACGGTCCACGCCGAGCCACCAAAAAAAGGGATTTCTATATTAAGTGCCCATTTATCGATTGATACGTCGAGAGCGGTACTACGATAATCTGGCATCAATTTCGTAGTCTTAATCAAATAAATCACTGGCTTATTTTGTTAGTCCGTATTTTATCAACATTCTGGTTTAAGAACAAATTATTTAAAAGGCTCTAAGTAAAGGTTAAGGTCGGAGAAAGGTTAGGAGGTGCAAAACACTGTAGCGTTATTTATACAGTTATCGGTCATGGTTAAGTACAAATAAATATTACGGAATGTTATTGACAACATCTTCATCATTTTCATTTCTGTGAAAAGAAGAAAATGAACTTTGGTCTTTGTGCTAGTACTTAAATCCATCGTGTTGCATTCACGATAACTGTTCTATTTGGGGTCGATTATGACAACATAAGAGACATTACTTAATAGAAAAGTTTGTATGCAATTCACGTGGATATTACAACTTTTAGCATTGAATGACAAAATAAAATTTGTGGCTATTGAAAAAAGAAGATACCAATTAATATAAATATCCATTAAAAACGGTTTACAATGAATTAAAGGTTATACAAGTATTTATAGTAAATATCTATATATATTAGCATGCAAAACAGCTTTTGAAATTTGGTTTTTTACATTGTTTGGTGATGTTTTGTTCATTCGGAGTATTAATTTTTGACCTCTAAACGATTTGAATGAAACGTTCCTGATCTAATATCCCCCATGAACCCATTATTGGCCCACTGCTGGGCACGGGTCTTCTCTCTGAATGAGAGCCATGTGCTGCGCTGGCCAAGTGCGAATTGGTGGACTTCACACACCTCCGAGAACTTTTTTTTTTTAAAGAACTCTCGGGTGTGTAGGTTTCCTCACGATGTTTTCCTTCACCGATAATTAATTTATAATACGCACATAAATCAGTGGTGCGTGCCTGGGTTTGAACCTCGGACCTTCCGATCGAGAGGGCAAGTTTCAACCATTAGGCTTTCACTGGTCTAATATACGAAGACAAAATGCATAGAAAAGAGGACTCGTCACATGCAACCTTTACTTCGAATTGTTATTTATTTTATCAGTCAATAACAATTCAAAGAAATATTGAATCACTTTCATTTTCAAGGCATATTTGATGACCTTTTGTTCTAAGTATATATTGACGACCCGCGTGGCGCAGCGGTTACCATACCGGTCTGACGCGCAATGGGTCCCAAGTTTGATTCCCGGCCAGACAGGTATCTGAATGATGAGTTTAGATTCCTGTTCTGGGTCTGGGTGTTTGTGTAATCGTCTTATGTGTGTCCATGGTACCCACGACACAGAAGAAAATCCAACTTTGGGTCTTTGAGCGTAGAAAGCGTGTATCTTTAATTTATTGTTACAAGTTGGTACTTGTTACATATTTCTTCTAAACAACATTAAAGGTATCATGTTAATAATTCGAAATCCTATTTGACTATTACATTACCTACCGTATTCCATCAAAGCTGGCTTAACGTTTTGAGCGGGTAATAGGAAGTGCGCGTACCGCTAAGAGGATTGAGATGAGATTTTTAGATAGCGGCGGATAGACATGTCTGCATGTCGACATGTTATATTTTATTTGGAATAAACTAAAAAAAATGTTGAAAGAGAAATGTGTAACGGTATAATATACCCCTGGTAGGTTTTGATCCTAAAAGGGTATTTAGGGTAACGCATAACGAATGTAAGGGATCTCAGGGTAGGGTAACGCATAACGAATGTAAGGGATCTCAGGGAAGATCCTGAGGACTAATTGATACTCTTAAGGACTAGAACGCCTTGTGTAATCTCTCTAACACAACTTTCGAATAAAAATGCAACAACGGTTAACACGAGTGTTATTAAGAAGAAATACATATGCAAGTGTTGCCTCGGCTTCTAGATGAAGGAATGAATTCAATAAATTATATGGATAAGCGAAAAATGAACAGATCACGTGAACATCATGGAAGTTTTTTTGTGCCATATTAAGTAAGTATAATATACAAGAATCTGAAAAAATATTATGTTTTTAATTACCTACATTAATATGCATTTTAACTGAATTTGGTAGCTTAAGTTTAAGTTTAGTTTTTGTGCGGTATTAATACAGCATGCGGAATCCCACAATCGCTATCCTAGCGTAGAAGTATGTATTTTAATGACCAGCGGAAATCTTTAATTAATTTTGATCGATACCGGTTAATGGTGCCATTACACTGTTAAGAATAATGAATCATGCAATTATGTATGATGACGACGAGATGCGATTGAAACGACTGATTAAAGGCATGAATAATTTACGATAAACGTTTACATAAGGACTGACGCAGAGTCTACGTATTTTACGTCAACGTATTAAAAATACACTTTAGTTCAAAGCAATAAAAAACTTTGTTTTACGATCGAATGGACGTACGTAGGGCATTTTCCAATCTCATCCTGACTTTTCTAATATTTATTGGTGTTGCAGCGCTCTCGCGGGACCAGTCGTTGTGCAATGAACGTTTGAAACTACGCCGGCGCAATCTAGATTGTTGTAGATAAAGCTTTGAGCTGTGTTCGCACTATCGAACTGTGTAGTAATGCGCGCAAAAGTTTTACTTTGTATGCTATGAGAGCGCTTTACAGGGTGCACTTTGCTTGATAAGCGATCCTAAGCTGATTGCTAAACCAAAGCAATATGGATTCATCATTTAAGTAAAAAATAAACGTTTTAAAATTACTTAAGTAATTTACCGTAACTTAGTAGGTAGTTATTACTTAAGAACTGCAGTTAAAGAGTCTTATAAAACATAAACGTTTTTAAAATAAAGTAATTTATTGTAACTTAATAGTAACTACGAACTGCACTTAAAAGCACTTTTTTACATACAAGGCGGTTTTTCATTGTGCACCATGCCGGATAGCGGATCCGCTATACGTCAAAGTGCTATATGTCAATAGGTTATTCCTCGATCGTCATGTGTGTGATTATATTACTGATCCATTCTGTTGAGTGGGAAATTTCGGCTAATAGACCGTGCGATTGCGTGCGATTTGGTTCTCGCGAGTGGCAGATAAGACGTATCTCCTATTTTCATTGCACCGTGTTTTGACTACAGATTTTGTTTGATGGGGGAGGCACGCCGGCACGCCTATTTTTAGTAAGAAACAGTTCTTGTGTTTTGGTGAAAGGGTATGGTGCTAACTCAGTTTCAGACGAAGTGACCATCTTAGTCGTCTGAGCCTACTTCAGACGACTGAGATGGTCACTTCGTCTGAATCTGCGATTGACATCAGATGTTCCCGCAATTTACATGAATTTGATTACAGACTGCATGCTCGTTTACTACTTCAATCAGCAAAAATCCCAACGCGGAATTAATTTTAGACGACTAGAAAAGCACTAGATAGATTATACCCAACGTCACGCGAATTAAATGCACGGACGTCATTACGCGGTGGGAACGGCGTGCGTTAGTCAGTCTTACGTAGCAATTTTAAAGCTTTTTCTAACCGGCTAAAGCCGACTATACCTTCATAAATATACCTACGTTGGACGACCGAAACTGATTATACGCTACCATTAATCAGATAATTATGATACATGAGAAAATGAGCCACTATTATCTACACTGTAAATAAATCGAGTGCAACTGTGCGCCTAACGAGTTTGAGATAGTATCGAACATTTATAAAGTGTGACATGCGTGAGACAGCTCTGAGAAGAATATTGATCAAATGGCCGGCGATGGAAATTGATATTGTATGTGGGTCACCTTGTTCTAAGAAACTCAGACTCGTTATATAATTTTGATATATAATTTCTTTGAAATATTTTGAAATTGTGATTTTCACTTACAATACTTTCAAATCCCGTTAGGATTAAATGATATTAAATTTAAACAAAAAAAAGATGTTTAGCTGTCTCTACGAGTGTTTTACAAACTTTAACATTGCTTTGAAAGAACATTGACATCACAACCAACAAAAAAACAATCATAGTTTTATATAAAATCTGTATAGTGTTGATATAGCTCTATTAAATGTATCAGAATAATACTGGAAAAAGTGTAAACATTGCGAGAGACGCAAATTATGAAACTCACGAATACGAAACGCATGTTTAGAGATCTACATTTTCCACATTCACCTAAGAGATTCGGTATGTAAACAGTTAATATAATTGGAGTTGAACAAGGCAGCGAACAAGCTACGAATCGCGTGCAGAAAGTTTCTGTCCATGAAACAAAACGAGTCAATTTCCACGATCGTAAAACTGCGCTCACGAAATGGCAACACTGTTAGCACAATAGTCTTCAGGGAAAGCTTTGCTTCGCCAGAAACACTAATAAAGGTGACTGTTACAAACAAGTTAAAGTCAGCAAACGCCATCATTGTCCATGCATTATGATTTTACTGGCGGTATCAGTCTACGTTCAGAATCATGCGTGAAGCATCGCTCGCATATGAATAGAAATTCTGCAAATACCCAAGCGTTACAAAACATTCGCTTGGGCTTGCAAAGTCGAGCGAATTTCAGCAAATTTCGCAACAATTTGCAGAGTTATTTCTCACACACATTTGTTTCTAACGCCCATCATCTAATAGTCAATCTATTTGTTGTGACTTCCAATGGATATAAGTAGCCAAAAAAATGACTCATGAAAATCATATTTAACTGCTGAAAGATACATGGCTTGGTTCCATGGAAACATCGTACGCTACTACATATGACATGCATACATAAGCGGAGCTACATGCAGTTGCCAGTAGGTCAGCTATAGATTGCTATCATAAACATCTTAAGATATATTTACCGAGATGAACATTAAAAAAAATAAAGATATATTAAAGTATTTACACAAGATGAAAATTTCAGCAACATTTTTGTATGTGGATGTTTTGTAAACCACACTAATACTTACTCAAATTTTATGTCAGCGCCAATTAATCTCGAAGATAATATGACTGATTTTTATGTCTTTATACATTAGTAACACTGGGGAGTTGGTAGAACATCGTAGTAGCTTACACGCCTATGCATGTTTATATTAAGTTACCCTCGTAATTTTTTTTGAAAAGATATGAAGTAAAGAAAAATATGCTACATACAACATCGTCTATATCCAAAACCCTTATAGTTATGACATGATACGTGTTATCCAGTCGGGTCACCTAGGTTACTAACGAATCTCCGATTACTGAGCGAGATCCCTACGTACCTTATTTAATACATATATAACACCACCCGCGGCGTCGCGTCAGTCAAATGGCTAGCCAACAAAATGAATTTGTCGCGTCTCTATCCCTAATGTAAATATAATGACATATAACAAAAACATTAACTGTTTATCACATAACATCTGATTCTTTTTTGTTCGTAATTTCAGTTATTTATAGACGACAGATTTTTTTCTCTTGCAAGCCGAAATAAAGAGCGCTTACTTTATATAATTTAACTCCTAAAAAATATGCAACTAAATTGACAGGTAGATGGCAGAATATGCGAATCTTTTTACATTAACAAATATTCAAATTACTGTAGACATTAAAGATAATAAATTAAGTAGGTACTTATTTATAACGAACATAGGGTTAAGAATTGTACGATATTGGGATATAATATACACCAATTTTACCAGAATCTTTTATTTTCACTCGCCACTTGTCGCAGTGATTTAAATTGACCCAAAAAAAAAAAAAATACGCGAATGAAAACTAAACTTGAGATTCATCGAAGTAAGTAGGTAAGTATAATATAATATAAATATATAATACAATACAAAAGAAAACACTACATAAGTAGTATAAAACAAAGTCGCTTATCGTTGTCTGTCCGTATGTATGCTTAGATCTTTAAAACTACGCTACAGATTTTAATGCAGTATTTTTTAAAAGATAGAGTGAAACAAAAGGAAAGTTTTTGTGTATAATTTTTAGGCGGAACGAAGTCCACTAGTATCAAATAAATCATAGTATCTACTAGAGGCCTACGCAGACCGGGACGGCATGACAAGGGATTTTTCTGTCAGTCAGCGCACGCACACTAGCCGCTTAGATTCTGTGGCCTGACATATTTAAAAGCAATAACACGTTTTGGACATAAACATTGTTGACATTGGATTGTTGTGTTGACACACGACATGTGTTTTATTTTGGGTAATTTAATATATTTCTGACACATGCACATAGGTATAAACTTTGTACTTCTTCATTTTATATAACAAAGATTGTAATTACGTCAAATCTGACGCTCCTCCCTGTAGAGGATGTGTTAAAAAAGGGTTTCATATAGGTATAGGTAGACACATAAAACCAAAATGATACTAAAGTACTTTTGACTAATCATCGCAGTGCAAACTACTGAAGCTAAATTCACTAAGAAAAGATTGATATTCCACATTTATGGGTTTCAAGTTTAAATATGGCATTGAAATGCGCACATACAACGTCGTGGGCAACAACAAGTGTTTAATACCTAATTAAAATTTGATTTTCACTTATAGATTGTTCAATAATTACATATTAGCTGACTAACAGCTACTTTCTCGGAAGACAGATGCGATTTCTCCATCAATCACAGCATAGAAAAGATGGCTTTGAAAAGTTTGAAAATTGAACGACGTCGTAGTCTCATTTGTAATTTATTAACCATAAATAAATTATAATTTTATGTCTGTCGTGTTTTCGAATTCTTCTCCTGTCTATCTTCAGGTCTTTATTAATAATCTTTGTTTAAACGTCTACGACAAATCTGCTAGAGACAAAATGTCTGTTTGTATAAGCGGATTGAATACTACAATTAGCGAAGCTAGAGATAGTTGTTTTAAACGACAAGAAGTAAGTATATTGTATTCTTGTTTTTCTTGGGTAAATTTGTATTATCTTGAAAAATAAAAAAGAACCGTTTAACATACTCATACGAATGTATTGTAATCAAATCATTAAAGTGAAAAAATACAAGTAGTGTTGATGGTGAAATTACTAACGACTTTTAACTTACTTAAAATTGAAGACAAGATACTCGACTCGTAAAATGAGACTCCTTTTAAAAATATTTCATTGTTATCTAAAGAGATAATGCGAGACCTTTCACTTATTAAAACCAATGACAGTAGCAAAAAGTTACATTCAAAACTTACTTTCCTTTGATGGCTATCTGATAAGTACACATAATAATCTTCACTTTCATATACAACGACCATAAAGCCATTAGGCGCACCAGTGACCCATTGACAAATGTATGTTACGAATACATCATTCGGATTATGGTCTGTAGGCCGTTATAATAAAGTGCAGAGTACCACCGAACAATTTCAATAGCGCCGATAAAAAATGATAAGAGAAAAAATTGAACGACCATTCATGATGAATGATCTCGTGTGGGTTTTCTTGATAAACGTGCGATAAAAACCTCAAACAGACAATTAGAAAGGAAGCTTAGAATGTTCATGACTTGAAGATGTTTTGATCATAATCATAATGCGAATTAGCTTCTTTATCGTACATAATAAGCTAATTTATTGATTTTTCTATGCATGCAGTTAATAACTTTCGTACGATAACGGTTATGAGGTTTTTTTTCAGAAATGTACATACATTATTCTAGATTAAGAACAGGTGGAACGCACACATCGTTACATATGATGAGAAGAGAGATTCGAAGAGCATAAATATTTTTTACCAATATTCAACAACTTTCAGTACAGATACTAAACAACAAACATAATATACACACCATATAAATTTACAATACAAAGATAAATGCAATAAAACAAAACCATTTGAATCCGAATCACTTGACTCCGGCTACAGCTGACTAAACACGCGAAGAGAAGCGCAATATACAGTCCTATTGAAGGCGAACGATCGCTCGCGGGAACCTCGACAGCCCTCAAAGACAATAGACCTAGTAAAACTCAATATTCAAATGAACTTGCCGCAGTCATCAATAAACATTATGTTGCGAGAACTATCGCGAATGGTAATGGTATTATTTCTTCCAAGAACGAGAAAGATGAAACATGGATGGCCTGTGGCATGATGAATAATTAAAAGGTAAACGATCTCACGGATTCACCTAGTACAATAATACATAGATTGCTATGTATAATCCAACACGTCCTTAGCAATTCGGAAAATTATGAAATGCCTAAAAGTCTAGATTATTACAAAGTTTGTATGGACCTTGCTGTAATTACAAACCACTAAGAGTCATCCGTTGACCCAGAAAGTCGATACTCTGTTATCCTAAATATTGTTGGACGCGTGAGAAGGCTAAATGGAACGGAATTTTCCGTAAAACCGACGTCATATGATCCGTCTGATCCTTCTTTGAAGCCATATTAGTAAGCTCAAAAGACACGGAAAAGACATGACTTTTATCAAAACGACGGGAGTGCAATAAACACAAAAAGGGTGTTCGGACATTTAAGATAGTAAGAATTAATACACTTTTCCTGAGTTAAATTAGAACTAGTCACCCGTCACGTCGGTCGGAATTCACCCGTAATTTAAATTAAAGAAACTAAACTTCATAGTGTCCAAAGTAGTAAGAATATTTCACAAATTCAAATAAAATGTAATAATTTTCAAGTAATTTTGTACGCACCCGTTAAATATAAAAAGAGGTTTAATTAGCTAAACCGCATTTAAATTCAATAGCGGGTATTTTGACAAAAGACACTGACATTTCTGACGTCATGTGTTTTTATAGTAAGACATTGAATGTTCTATTTCGTTTATTATTTATGTGATTGCGACAAATGCACGGTAGTGCGTGTAATGTGTTTTTAGTTGATTTTATGTATGTATTAACCATTATATGAAAAAAAAATTAACACTGCACTCCTCTATAACCGTGCAAAGTTTCATACTAATCCGTCCGCGGCATATTATTTAAGAATGCTTCATAAGTTTTTGCTTCACGTATTAATATATGGAAAGGTAGATGCCTATCTTAATCCAGCAGGAAGAGATACCTGTCTAAATTTACTTACATGTACCTAAGTATATATGTACATTGATGACGCGGTGCGGTGTGTGGATGCCAATGGTTCACACGCTTTCGTTCTATAATTTGCATATTTAACGCAGTGGAAAGGTCGTTCGGTTTGCGGCGTGACATCGGGGAAAAAATACCAAGAGCACGTCGTCGTCAAGCTGCAAACTAATGAATACGACATTGGATGCGTCTAGGTCACAA
Organism: Spicauda simplicius; assembly: GCA_949699795.1. NCBI lineage: Eukaryota > Metazoa > Arthropoda > Insecta > Lepidoptera > Hesperiidae > Spicauda > Spicauda simplicius. The sequence continues at coordinate 21,988,588 of OX453063.1, forward strand.
ATCCGACAATTGACGAAAGCTGGATCGTTCGAACTTTGCGAACGAGGCCGGGCCAGGAATAAACACACAATTCAGTGTCGACGGATGCCTTGTCGTTCTGTCACTTGTCAATTATCGTTCCGGACGATCGAAAGGGCTTTTCGAAATATCCTGATCAACTTCGTTTGAAATATGACGACGCTAATTCGTTATATCCTTCGCAGTTTATTCAAATATTTTCACACCTCGTTTTCGACTTTGGAAGAAACGTTTCACAAGGTGCATTTAAATTAATGTGTGGCCGCATTACCATTCATGTGTAGAATTTATAAGTTTTCTTATAACATTTCTTTTCAAAGTGAACATACGTAAACGAACTGTGTTAATTGCTACGGTAAGGCGCTTAATGTATATAGGATCTGGCGAATTATAATTTACGTTTTTCTAAACGATACAGTACTTAAAGTAAGACCGAGGGCTGTCGGTCCCGGTAATTAATAATAACCGTTGTAAAACTTTGTCGGAAGATTTCGGACCGTTTAAAAACTTCCGACATGCGGGTTAGATAATATCCTGTAACCTATTACCTTAGAAAAGCAAATTAGAGCGATGCGATTTATTATTGTTCCTTTCCACAGCCTAAAAATGCGACAGCATGGTATACGGTTGTAAAAGAGTGTCTGTTGCAAGTTCTGCTTAAACAAACGAGTTATAAATAAGGAAAAAGTTACGTTAGAAAAAATTCGTAGAAAAGCCATATAGGTAAATAACAGTCCTGAGAAGTTTCGCAGAGTTATTCTTCGAATGAATATTGTCAAACAAACCTTGCCTCGTAATGTTGATCTCCATTGTTCCAACAGCGAAACGAAAACCATTTAACGACAAGTGCTTATCCAAACGACAACGTTTACTACTCTTGTGCCTTTTTTATCTTATAAACAACGTTAATTATTAATCATAATGACTATTTGGACCTTTGAGCCTACAAAGAAACAATAGAAACGATGGATTATTTTCATACACAAAAGGTCTTCGTGTTTTGACTAATCGTTTCCAGTTTCAAATACAAAATTATTAGTCGTCGTCAACCCATTATTGTCCCACTGCTGGGCACGGGCCTTCTCTCAGAATGAGAGAGCTACAGGCCATAGTCCACCGCGCTGGCCAAGTGCGGATTGGTGAATAAGTAATTAAACCGACCAGTGTACATGCACAATCATAGGAAATCCCTGGAAAATGTTTGCAAATTCAGGAAAGAAAACATTTGAAAGTGAAAATGAATTTTCCGTCTATCAAAACATACAGTAAAAGATCGATACGTAGATTAATCAGTGCACTCGTTTGGATGAAATATAACATGTAAGCAAGGCGTGCTGCCCATGAATCAGGATCGGTGAGCTGTCGGTCTTGGAATTAACGTTCCAAATGATTAACGACTGATTCACTTTATCGATGTGTGGAACTCCACCACAATGTTGTAGGCGTGGGCGAAATTAACACCAAAGCAATTTCAAATTCACTTTCATTACCGTTCGACACCTAGAATTTAGTGCTTGCAAATTTTCTAATGTTCACGTTCGTCAGTCATTTTAAATTATGATTTTAATAGAATTTTCTTTAGGAAAGTTTCTTAGAGATAGGAATAACCTATATCCGATTTAGTTTAATGCGAAATTATAGATGTTCGTAATTTATTGATTGCAGTTTTATCTATTGGTATATTTCAACAATGATTAACCAGTAGCGATCTATCCTATAATTTATACTAGATTATTGTTTCGAATTAGCAAATACGAGCTCTGATGTGCAAAAAATGTGATATCTTGACACAATTTTCTCGCAAACGCTCCTTTCAAAATAAATCTAACGGCATCGAGTGTAATATATGTATTGTATATACTATATGATAAATATGCATCCTTAGGCCTCCTTCACCCGTTCCGGGCCACTATGAGAAATGACCCGACAGTAGAAAGCGACAGTGATTCTTTTTGGTTGCGCAAGCGCCGAATCGGCGGTCAGTGACCGGCGCGTCGCGGGGAAAGTCGCGTAACCGACTGATCGCTGTTTAATTAGCTCTTGTGCGTATGCGCACAAATGTATTTGAAGCCAGCATAGATATAATATATCTGAGGACATCTGAGGTTGATTTGACTTACTGATCCGAACCGGCGCACAATGAGATCCATAATATTAATCGATGGGTTTATCGAAATTATGTTTATAACATTTAACAAAATTCACCTCTTATCAATATACGTTTACCATTACAAGTTCAATTATTCCACTGTTTACTACTATGTTGTATATTTTATTCTATTGCTTGTACATGTATCATGTTCAGCCATAACTTAATTCTGAATAATGGTCATCTTAAATAATAGCAAACTAAATTTTAGCCAATAAACAGAACCCACAATTTCTCACAGCAACGGCAAACTATTCCACTGAGAACTGTCAGTGTTATCAAGCTAAGAAACGATTAACATAACAGCAAGTTTTAACAATGAGCTATTATTTAAGTCAGTGACATTTTATAACCATTAACAAGTCAACAACCCCTCAGACGAGGCGATTGCGAGGTCCTTACACCACCACACAAGGCATACGTTTTCGAGGCAGAATAGATAACAGCCAATTACATTACTACGCCATGAAGGAACCAACTGTTTCATTTAATTATGTGGTACAGTTTAGATAGATAACATTACATTGTACAGTACATTTTATGTCTGAATTAATTTTAATCAGTAAATAAAATACACACATTTTCTTAATAAAAATTATCATTCCAATTCCTTTCTATTCTCATTTTCACTTTATTTTATTTATTTTTTATCTGACTGAAGTAGCAAACTAGCATGCAGTCCACCTGATGGTAAGTGGTCACTGCCGCTCATGGACATCTGTAATCACTTTATTGCTCTAATGCCAATTGGTTGTGCTTGGTACAAGTCAATCCATATTGAATGTTTCCAACAATACCCTGGAATCTTGTAGTTGAGTGAGTGGTATTTGATGTTACCAACTATGACCAATGGTTTAAATGGCCTTCAGAAGTATGATAGTATAGCCTTGTCCTCCTAAATATGAACTTTAGCTGCTTGAGGTTATCCATCCCATTGCGGCTGACTATAATCTACAATAGATGTACTACCTTACGATAAGCAAGTAAAGCAAAGGGAGTAACATCTTATTTACTGAGTCCATTAAATAACAAAAGTGAGCAAATAAGATAATTTAAAAAATGCGAATATTTTTATTTTTGTTATTCTTATTAACCATATACTATTTTAGAAATATTTATTTTTCTAGATGTATATGACTGTATAATATGACCATGTATTCTCTAAATAATCTAATGACTATTCATAAGTACTAAGTAAGTAAGTAATATTATTTTTAATTTCACCATTCTCATAAATTTGAAGTCAATCATAAATGTTCTGACAGAATAAGAATTAAACATGTGTGGCCAGTGTCTTAGATATAATACTAGGGCTCGTTAATAGTTATGCTAGTCCAGAAAGTAAAAAGCTGTAGACCATACAACACAGAGGCCCCTAGACAGTGACGAAAGTTCATGTACAAAGTACAAAAAATACCAATGAATATATTACTTATGTAGTTGGTTCCTATTTACTTACATTGGGCTATAATCAAATATTAATAGGTATTCCTACTATACAGTGTGAATATAGAGTGTGAAATCGATGAAAGAGTGTGGGCTTTAGACATTGTCTGTATTCAAAAGATGCAATTGCCTGAGGCTTTACCAAATGAAAATCGCAGGTGTCCAAGGCAAACTAGCAAATGAAGAAATGACCAACAGTAATAGAAAAAAAGAGACAACTTCTGTCCTTACTGCATATTGTAACTACGTCTAAGCCCTATTTATTAGATAAAGGTTTTTGATTTATTAAAGTTACTTATAGACTACTATTCCTGAACAACTTTAGTGCATAGATGTAACTGATTTTCTAGTGTAACATCAATGTAAAACCATTTTATTTACTTAGTGGTTATAACTTAATAAATATATAAAATACATAAACATATTGTCTATAGTAACATCGCATTTAACTCTAAAACCTCAATAACATTTGTTTAAAAATTTACCACAAACAATTTTCTATCCAGTTATTGATTATTTATTTATTGATCAATTTCATTTAAAAATTCGAATTAAGTACTCAAGGATATTTAACATATGTTACCTAGATAAAGACATAGGATATAAGTTAAGATGATATAAAGCGACATTATGAAGTGCTATTCTTGAAGATTAAGTTCCTTCATTTACTTAGGCCCGCCTAACTATTTTCAACCAAATTATATAGTAGTAGTAGAAGTGTTAGCATAGTAGTGGAAGAGTTGGTGATGACAAAGTGCTTAACTATAAAAACTATATTTTAAATTGATAATATCCAATCTAATGGTAAACAAACAGATAGAAAAAGTATAATTCGAGTAAGGCGGTACCACCACAACACTTATAAAAAGCCGTTTTGGCATTTCGATGAAAGGGTTTTGAATGTTGCTTATCGAAATGAAAGTAATCGTAATCCTCAGGATTGGCAATACATTCTGCGATTGGTATCAAATAGAACTATTATTCTATATGCACTTGCCTTTAGATGTTCATGAGTAGCACTGTCCACATAGCTCCAATGGATTATATAGCAAGGAGCTGATTAGTTCTCCTTTAATTTTACAAAAATAATATTGCAATATTGGCTCTCCTCACATTTTTTGAAATAAGATATTAAAATGTCTTTTTATATAAATGGGTGCACTTATCATTTGTCAGTTACATTATTTTTCTTACCCTTTTGGTGGTAGAGTAGGCAATGTTAATAACATATGAAATCTGGTAAGAAAGTCAGTATGTCTTTTATTATTATAATCAGATCATCCATACATATATTATAGATGTTTTCTTTTTATTTTTTGTACCAATTTAATTTCTACAAATAAAAGCTAAAATTTCGTCTTATGTTTAATTAAACAAGACGCTTCTTGGCAATATTCATTCACATTACATTAAAAAAATCGGTCTAGACTTTGGCATATTATATAGAACATAAGTTTAGCTTACATATCACTTGGCTGCCTGCCAATTATGTATGACAGGTCTGAGCTGAATGCAGACTCTAATCCAATCTAAATGTTAATGGCTTTTCCTAAGTTTATCCCACTTGATCAAACACAATAAAGAAACAATTACTTACCTAAGTATATAATATTGTTTACATTATGTTTTTATGTTTACATTTGCTATAATGGTGGGTAAGCAATAACAACTGATATATTGTTAATATTGGTTAATTACTTTTAGTAGAACATAGACTAAATAGTTAGCTTGGCAATATGTTTATTGAAGTAATTAGGTAATGTTTGTTGTCATATCAATCTTCATTTATTGATCTAGGTTCATGAGTTCTCCCACTTTCAGGTACACAGATCAAGACATTAGCACTTAAGAATGTCTATTTAGCATCAAAAATAGTACTACAGCTTCCTTTATCGCAAATTTTTAAAATGAATCTTTTTAAATGTTGATTTTCGCAACATTTGCATTAATGACACTAGAGCAATAGCAGTGCAAAGTACCTAAAATCTATTCTGAATACTTAATTTTATCATAATAATGAATAGTTAATTGAGCAAGATGTAAATATAGTTCGTACTACGCATTTGCAGCTCAGCTAACCTTGCGGATCAGCTGACATTCTTTTCTGATAAATTCATGTTCTGTCAATAGTGTGCACATCAATTATGTGTGTAGGAAATTAAACGAGGCCTCACCTCTTCCCGTCGCTTGAGCCAACGGCCGCACGGGCTCTCCTCCAGGATTTCACTCTCATCCTCGGAATCCTCTCCGCTTTCTCTCGGCGATTTCCGCTCCTTGTCGATACTTCTTCCACCCGACATTACTCCAATTTATCGACACTAGCAACGAAAACAATCACCGCACAGTCCGATTATATCGCACAGACGTTTTCGAGTAGAAAACACTCGGATATATTTTCAAAATACACTATTTCTTGTAACCATAACCAAGGCTGTTAGACTGGACGTCACTATAGTTTCATCCCAAACCATTATTCGATACACGACACTCGGTAGAAACGTTTCGATTCACGAAAAATGAAGTTCAATTATTCCTTTACACAAAGCGATAAGACGCAGCGTGTCTAGCGAGCTTACTCATGTTAATTGAAATAAATTGTTCACCGGCGTAACTCCCGACGTATTTCTGTCCGACACAAATATAAAACCATAGAGCTACAAATATTTTTTCCCAGACCATAGACTATTAGACTATACACAGATTATCAATAATGAAAGAAATAAACAATTTAATTTAGTGATAAAATAAAGAATTTATAATATGATTTGTAAATAAAGCATAAAAAGGCAGATAATAAATTTATTTTGTCATGATAAAACAAGTAATAATACATAACTAAGCCCGCCATCTAGTAAGTAGTTGAAAAACTATCAAGTAGCGTCCTCTAGTTTAAATTTTGTAAACTTTTTGAAAGATTTCCTTTTCAACGCCATCTTTTGTGTCGTAAAGAAACTAATTCGTTCCATTCAAGTAACAAGACAGGTATTACAGTTATAATATCTTGTACACTTGCAAGATGGCGCTGTTTAACCAATGTCACAATTGTAAATTAATAAAAATCGTGCCGACTTTTTTATTTTCGTTTCCATCATAACTTTGTCATTTTTTTCTGTCAATAAATTAATAAGTAGTTTTTTGTAAGTTAAATTAAAAAAGTCTTCTTAACACTTCAACATCTCTATATACCTACCTATCGTACATAGTTTTAAGGTATTATTAATATGAAACAATATGTTTGTTATAATAAGACTTCCTATGATGAGCAATTTATAACTGAATAATATTGAAGATCTATAGTTACTCTCACCGAAAGATTAGGTACTTACCATAATAGCCTCATACTTATCGTGTTTGTAATCTCTCTATAAATAATAAAATAACATTAAGGTTAAACCTTAAGATTATAGGACTGCTAAAAGGATTGTTCCTGTACAACGTTGTTCCTTTCAGCCTAGACTTAATAATTTAATGTTCTAAATATATAATTTAAACACGTTCCTGCTTTATATATTCATGAAGTTAATAATAGAAGTACACAAGTTAAAGATTTTCTCGGAATTAAAGTGCCAGAATGTTTGCGCTCAGTTCCTTATTCCTCATTCAAACACTCACAGTATGAACGCCCACGAGATTTTGATATAACTTACCTATTTATGTTTAAATTAACCGGGAGTAGGTACCTACCTTAGATTGATGCCAGAAAAATCTAGTTTGAATACATATATTGGTAATATTAACAATATTCAACACAAGTCATACAGCGTATTATGTTTGACTATGTTTTTATTTTCGTTTCATACTTATGTTTTACGACATACGATATACGAGTAACTCATTGCGGTTCGATTCCAGAAGCACCACCCCTACAGCTTTTTGTACCTACCTAAGAGTAATAACAGCTTTGTATCTCCAGCTATGTTCTAATTTAAAGGGCGAGATCCGGGAGCCATATTTATCAGAGACATTTTTTTTGGCCGAAAAAGAACTCGTATTAACCCTTTGTACAAGTTACTGAGCTTATCTGAGTTAATAGTAGGTGTCTTTAGGTGGTAGTGACCACTTACTTACCATCAGGTAGATAGTTTGCTACTTTAATATTCTTTTTTTATCTGACTGAAGTAGCAAACGAGCATACAGTCTACCTGATGATAAGTGGTCACTGCCGCCTATGAACATCTGTAATCAACTCATACAAAACATGGATTCTTTCTGAAGTCAATCACAGATGTGTTGCTACTCCAGAGGACTATGATGTTCACCTCATATAAAAGTGTGCCGGCAACCAAACCCTTCCATCGAAACGCAAGAGATGCTTCACGCTAGAAATATATGTGGTAGTGGTACTTCCCCGGTCGAACTACACTGATTCTACCACCTTCAATTCTATTCAAAAGAAATAAACAAGATTATACACATCTCTTATTACAGTCAACACTATTGAATGTAAGAAAAACGAGAAAGTAGAAATTTACAGTAATCTCGCCCAAATCTGAGGTTTCTTATTGTGATTTGTAATAATGTGTGCGGTGATTTGTAATTAAACAAGAATCATAAATATTATCACCCAGGAAATGGACAGTAGGTAAGTAAATATTGCTAAACGTTGTCGTTATTTGACACACACTTACGTAATATCTATTTTGGTGATTCCAATTTTTATTTAGTAGCTTAATTATTACGTAGTTGGATTCACTATTTTTTTTGACAAAAATAACTCATTAAATTTTTTTTTTTTTTTTTTTTTTTATTTTTTTTATGTTACATATAAAGTACCGACTGAATAATAGGGTACTCCATATCAATTACAATCTAGCCTTATATAAGGCTAATGAGTAATTCTAATCTAACTTAAACTGCAAAATAATTGTGTATTGAAGGAGGCGTCCACTGACACTGCACTTCTTTGTTCTAACATAAAGGGGTAGACACATTGTTCTTGTGTTCTATAATTTAAAATAAGTCACTATTTCACTAACACTACACTATGTTATATCACTAGCTCAAAGGGCTTAGTCCGTTTGAGTCTTCTCACTAGGTCCGTCATATCGAGGAGCTGGATGGCCTCGATATTAACATGATGATGAAGTCTTTTTTAATGACATTCGGCATATTTATAAATTACTTTGTTGACAAGGTCTACTTGAAGGTCCCGATGTAGATCTTCGTTTCTTACATACCAAGGTGCATTAGCAATACCCCTCAATACTTTGTTCTGAAATCTTTGAATGATTTCTACATTACTTTTTTTGGTACAACCCCAGAGTTGAATACCATATGTCCATACTGGCATTAGGACTTGTTTATATAATAATATTTTATTATATGTAGACAGAGAGGAATGATTCCCCAGCAGCCAATGCATAGCTCTGTATTTGAGCTCTAACTCGTCCCGTTTTTTTTTGACGTGAGCTCTCCAGCGCAGCTTCGCGTCAAGAGTCATGCCAAGATATTTGGCTGTATTTGCGTATGGTATAGGTGTATTATTTATGTATATGGGTTGGTAATTATGACGCCTATTTGTAAAATCAATATGTACCGATTTGTTTTCATTGAGCTTCACTCGCCACTTCCTTGTCCAATTTATTACTTTGTTGATAGCCATTTGACATTTCTGCGCTGCTTCAGCGTGATCATCCCCCACAGCTATGATAGCAGTATCATCAGCAAAAGTTGCAAAGATGTTATTTTCAGTTTCTGGGATATCACAGGTGTATAAAAGGTACAGGACCGGCCCCAATACACTACCTTGTGGCACTCCAGCTTTTATTTCCTTGAGATCAGAGTATGCTTCTCCTTGTCTCACTCGGAAAGCTCTGTTTGAAATATAAGATATTAATATTTCTGAGAATTGCTTCGGTAATAATGCTCTTAGCTTTAATATCAAGCCTTCATGCCAGACTTTATCAAAAGCTTGTGCTACATCTAAAAACACTGCAGAGCAGACTTTCTTCTCTTCTAGGGATTTCTCTATGGTATTGGTAATCCTATGAATTTGATCTATTGTGGAGTGTTTTTCTCTGAACCCAAATTGGTGATCAGGTATTATTTTTTTGTGTTCTAATATGGGTTTGAGTCGCTTTAACAAGAGCTTCTCAAAGACCTTAGACATTATAGGTAACAAGGAGATAGGCCGGTATGATGCAGCTTCATGTGGCGGTTTCCCCGGTTTAGGAATCATAATTACTTCTGCAATTTTCCATAAGTCTGGTACATATTGGATTCTAAGAGAAGCATTAATTAAAGTAGTTAATTTAACTATCGCTTTTTTAGGGAGATTTTTCATAATTTCACCTGTGATTAGGTCGAATCCAGGAGCTTTTTTGGGGTTGATGTTGAGTTGTATTTCTGTATATACTTCTTTCGGTGTCACAAGTTTAATTTTTAGCTCTATTTGTTCTATATGGTTAGTATTTTGATGGATACATTCTCCTTCATTTGGCTGAAAGATTTTTTCTAGGTGAACGGCAAATTCTGAAGCTTTTTGCGCATCATTTATAACCCATTTACCATCGTTATCCTTAATTGGGTAAATTTGCTTGGTTGGGCGTTTTAATCCTTTGGTTGCTTTCCAAAGTGAGTATTCTGTGCTGCGATCATTTGTTAAGCCTGATAAATAGCTTTTCAGGGTATCGTTGTTGTATTGTGTGATTTTTCTCCTCAGAGTTTTTGTGAGGTTATTCAGATGTTTCTTATCTTCAGGTGACCTAGTTTGGTGCCACTTTTTTCTTTGTCTCCGTTTTTCCCCTATAAGGATGAGTATTTCCCTTGGATAGGTCGGACGTGTGACTCGCTTTCTAACTTGCGGGGTATTTTTCCAGGCTGAGCGTTGGATACTTTTAACGAATTCATCAACTTCTTTGTCTATATGTTCTGGCGTTTTAAGTGGAACATTCAAATTTAAATCACATGTGAGATCCATTTTAAAACTTTCCCAATCGGTGCGCTTATTTACAAGGCTTGGCTGGCTATTTTTGTGTATAAAGCTTTGATTTAGAGTCAGTATGATTGGTGAATGGTCCGAGTTCATATCGTATGAACCCTCAATGCTCATATAACTTCTTGATATTTTTTTATATATAAAAAAATCTATCAAGTCAGGAATTTTGTTAGGATCAGTGGGCCAATATGTGGGTTGTCCTGTTGATATAACTTCACATTGTATGTCTTTCAAGGCATTGAATAATTCTTTGCCTTTGGGATTTGTTAACCTCGAACCCCAATAAGTATTCTTGGCGTTAAAATCACCACCTAGGATAAATTTGTCATTAAATTTGTTTAAAAATCGTACATACTGTTCTTTTTTTAGTGAGTATCTGGGTGGGCAATAGATTGCTGCAAAAGTCATATGATAGTCTTTAGTTTCAATACAAATTGCCACTGATTGTATATCTGGTTCTTGATGTTTAAATTGCTCATAGTGATAGAGATTTTCTTTAACAATAACAGCACTTCCCCCTCTAGCACAATTATCTGGATGGATTGCGTGATATACCGCATATCCTTTAAATTTTATGTGTGTCTGAAGGGTAAAGTGTGTTTCCGAAATTAAGCAGATATCTATATCTTTTGTGTCTAGGACTACTTGAAGTTCGCGCTGATGTTTCTGTAGCCCGTTTGAGTTCCATGCCATTATCTTTAGTGTGCGATACATTATTGCTTATTAGTTTGTGTAAGTATATTTTTTTCGAGTTTATTGAGCCGTTCATTGAACGTTGCCATGAACTTAAGAATTTGGTTTAACTTGTTATCAGTTTCTTTATTGTTTGTGTTTGGGTTGGGTTGTTGTTGTTGTACCTTTTTGTTAGCTGCTGCTGCTTGAGCGTAAGATTTGTTTAAGACTCTTTGATTAACTTCCTGGTTGTTAATACAACTACTTTTTTTGTCAATAGTTTTTGAAATTTCTTGTACCGATATCGGTTGACGATTATCTGGTTTTCTTGTTTTACTTTGGTTTTTTGCTTTCATTTTTTGCATCTCTTTCGCTACAATACATCCTCTATAGTTCGCAGGATGTGATTCACCACAGTGGATGCATTTAGCTTTTACATCTGACGGTTTCTGACAGTCTGTAGTAAGATGTTTGCCAGTGCATTTGACGCATCTTGGTTCTCTTGCGCAATATTTCTGAGTATGACCATAGTTTTGGCATCTCTTACACTGAGGAATTAATTTAGAGGTTTTCAATGGATGAATTTCTACCTTACACCCTAGAATTGATTTTATATTATAGACCTTATTTATGTCTTCTTCGTTATTAAAAGTAAGCATAAACATGTTAAGTGGCTCTTTGTTCTTCCACCTTAACTTGTTTGTAGCCTCTATGATCTTATAACCTTTATCTACTAGGTCTTCCACGATTCTTTTGGGTTCACACGTATGGTGCAATTTTTTCGCAACAACTCGTATTGGCCTCTCACGTTTGTTTTCGTACGAGTGCCACAATAACTTTTTATCTGACAAGCTTTTACTAAGAATCCTATAGCTGTCTTCATTTATAGTATTAATTTTAACGGTTTCTTTACTCACCATTTTAACATTGAAGGTGTCACCAACCACATGTTGAGTCAAAAAATCATAAAAATTCTGATAGTTTTTTATACCATCTACTATTATGGGGGGAGGCTGAGGTACCTTTTTAGGCTTTGTCTTCTCAGATAACTTTTGAGGACAGGCATCTTGTTCAACTGAAGTGGGCGATGTAGCTAATTTCCTTTTCTTCCTACTTTTCTGTCTAATCCATTCAGTCTCTTTGGCTAGTTCTTCCTCGTCGGTAGTGTATGTTACCGAGTGAGTAGGCTGCTCATTGGGGTCATTCCTCTCGATGTTTTTCTGGGCTTTAAGTTCTGTTATTTCTTGCTGCAATTTAGCTATTTCACTCTTGAAGTTATTTATTATGCTTTCAAGATTTTCTCTCTCAGCTTTTTCCTTTCTGTATGCTTCATAAAGCATATGTTCCGTCTCTGTTTTTAGTTTTAAGGGGGATTGCTTAGCCATACTTACGGTAAGTGTAGCTGCACCTTAATATTATAAATTAATCGGTTATAAGACCTTGCACTTTATTTGGGTCATCGCAACAAGCACGGCGCGGCCGGCAGCGCTGCGACAATGTTTTGCTTCGTATGCACTTTCTGCTCTAACTAGAGCACGCGCGCGACACGACTGATTTTAGCGGAAATCAGGCAATGACTGAACTCATTAAATGCTATCGATTTTTTTTATTCTCCAGGGGGAAACTACCCGACACCGTGTGAGCGACACAAGCCGTAGCTCATTCTGGGGCAAATTAATCCTAGATACTTTTTTTTATATTTTTTCTATTTTCATCATGAAAAGCTTCAATCTACCTAACCAAACTGCTCATTGTAGATGCGGGTCATTACTTCGTTAGACTTCCTCTAACACAATTATCAACCCTTAACCCTTTACTGCTGCCCTCCGATAGCAATAATTTAGTAGCCCAATTAAACCGAGTTTTTCGCCTCTGCAACAAACTATATAGAATTTATAGAACAAGGGTTTCAGCGGAAGCCGTAAATTTAGATACTTTGAAAGAATATCCCTTGCCCCCGAAGAATAATATGGCCGTCCTCAGTGAGTGTCAAACTTAAGAATTGTTCTCTCTAGAAATTGACGTGGCGGTAATACATTTTTTGGTTGACCATATTGATTCAACAACCATTCAAAGATTTCCAGGTTTTTAGATTTTCACATATTAAAGTATTACAAAAGATTTTTTGTTGAGATTTTCTTATTTGTAATGTTTTACGTTGTCGATAGATTCTTAAAATAAAATAGAAATCAAGCAACGAACGACCGATAAATAAACTGGTAGGCAAGACAGAAATTTGATATTTAAAATATGCAAGCATAAAATAAAAAAGGTTCAGTCAGTCACTGACTAATTACTATCGTACCTACTCGTGGAATTAATTGACTAAGAATTTTTCGAAAGATTTACTTTAAAATAACTATGAATATTGAATAGTGTTTAATATTCCATGAATATTTATGTAAAAGAGTCAGTTCACTTAAAAATAGTTTAAGTCATAAATTAAAAACTTTAATCTGAGTTAACGAAAAATTCCAGAAATGAATATTCATAACATTTTCACTTGCAACTAGTTTTAAGCGCAGCAAGTTGTTGCTTTTTGATTTTTAAGTTGGAGCCATATTTTTTGGATTAAAATGCGACGCGCCGTATAAAATAAGTGTTTTATCTTTAAGTAATATTCCAATCATAGCCTAATGGTTGAAACTTGCCCTCTGGATCGGGAGGTCCGAGGTTCAAACCCAGGCACGCACCACTGATTTAGGTATGTGCGGAAACCTACACACCCGAGAGTTCTTTAAAAAAAAAAACATGCGTGCGTACAAAGTACACATGTCTGAAGTGAAACTTCTTTGGCGTACTAATTTATAAATCTTGTTTATATTTATACAAATCTAAAACTTTAAATTTCCAAGATTAAGAGGAAGAAAAAAAGGCGTGATACGACGTTCGCTCTGTCTCACTTTTTCTCACTCCACGGCTAGTTGCTTTGCTCATGCTACGTTCGCTCTGTCTTACTCTCCCTCAATCGGTCTCGATCACTCTCTCTCTCTTTTCCGACACTTCCTTTGCATACCGGCGTGACGTTTCATCTGTAAAAATTTTACCCTCATGCGCCTAAAGAAGTTTCACTTCAAAAAAAGTTCTCGGAGGTGTGTGAAGTCCACCAATTCGCACTTGGCCAGCGCGGTGGACTATGGCCTAAACTCTCTCATTCTGAGAGAAGACCCGTGTCCAGCAGTGGGCCAATAATGGGTTGATGAGAGAATATTCCACCAATTCGCACTTGGCCAGCGCGGTGGACTATGGCCTAAGCTCTCTCATTCTGAGAGAAGACCCGTGCCCAGCAGTGGGACAGTAATGGGTTGACGACGAGAGAATATTCCAGTCTAAGATTAGTCCATACAGAACGAGAGATAACATTTTAAATACGTATTAATCGTTATGTTTCTAAGTTGTTCGCATGAAATCCACAGCTCAGCAATCATCTCTTCACTCTTTTGCCACCTTTGCTGCAACGTTGCAGATATATTTTTGCACTAGTGTGTGGTCAGTAATCAGTTAGTAGTAAACATGTAGGTACATTTTAGAGAGAAATTCCACATAGTGTATCATGTGGGATTTTTACTTCGAACTTCCTCGGTGGCTTTTTCAACGTTACGTAAAGGAGTCCAGGATCTCCAACATAAGGGAACCTTAGTCCAATGAAGTCAATACGCCCAGACTTGCAAGTGCTTGTGTCAGTATGCGAAAAATAAACCATTATCCTTCCGTAGTCACTGGTCGGGACCCCTGGACACCTCTTAGCTTGTATGACCGGTAGATTATACAGTAGCTCTAGTCTAGCCGGCAAGAGCAAAGAATCACATACCTACCCTTAGATATTAGCCATGTAATGCTGAGTGGGCAAAAAGTAAATTGCGTTGAAGTAATGAGATATCTATTACAGTCAAAGATGCTGAGCTCACTAATGTATGTGCTTTTAGGTTAATTGATGAAGAGGATTGAAATAAATTAGCTCTAAAACTAGTAGCCAGCGTCCATTTTAAGGTATGGACGTTTAAGTTTTATGTCGATGAGGTTTCAGGTAGTGGTTTCACCTACTACGTGAAACTACCTGATGTAGTTTGTGATTTGTTTTATTTTATGTCGTCAACCCATTATTGTCCCACTGCTGGGCACGGGTCTTCTCTCAGAATGAGAGAGTTTAGGCCATAGTCCACCGCGCTGGCCAAGTACGAATTGGTGGACTTCACACACCTCCGAGAACTTTTTTTTTTTTAAAGAACTCTCGAGTGTGCAGGTTTCCTCACGATGTTTTCCTTCACCGAAAAGCAGTGATAATTAATGTATAATACGCACATAAATCAGTGGTGCGTGCCTGGGATTGAACCCGGACCTCCCGATTGAGAGGGCAAGTTTCAACCATTAGGCTATCACTGCTCTATGTTTTATTTTATAGAAAGTAGCAAAAGACCTTCTTTTGCTCCTGTGCAGTTTACCTATATGAAAATAAGTGGTAACTGTTGCCCATGGAAATCTGTAATCTATTTTAGTTCGTTTTGTAATCCGAGGTTGGTCACACGTGCCTTGTTAACACTGTGGTGGAAGAACCCTTCATGGTTCGACTTTGATGATGGTGGTTATTTTAGTTGTAACTAGTAGACCCGGCGAACTTAGTTCTGCCTAAAAGTCAAAAATCTAAAATTGTCAGTGTTTATCTACTATATTATACATGTGTTAGACATAAAAACCTTCCTTTTGAATCACTCTATCTATTAAAAAAAACTGTATTTAAATCCGTAGCGTAGTTTTAAAGATCTAAGCATACATAGGGACAGATTGTGTGAAGCGACTTTGTTTTATACTATGTAGTGATTAGGGAGTATCTGGATTTTGGCAAAAAGGTGTCTCTTGTCCAAAATAGCTTGGGATCTCTGATCCAGAGCATCTTAAATGTAACGACGCACGTAGCGCAGTGGTCACTATAGATCACCATAGGTCACTATAGATCGTAGAGTGTGACATGCCAATGGAGATTGGAATCCTTAAGGTCCTTGAATAAAGTTTCGTTTGATACTTTTTATGTGTGCTTTGTATCGTATGTGTGCATTGCAGTTGTGATACACATAAGTAAGAAGCTATGAGCGAAAAAAAAAGTGTGTGTGTCAGCTTCGACGTACGACTGGAGTTTACTCGCATTTAAAATAGATGACGCCATACTCCCACACTAAAGATATAAATAATACCAATACATGGGTCATTTTGAAAAATTATATGTAATAAGTACGCCTTGCCAAACAGGGTTCTCTTTTACTGAACTGTAAGGCAAGATACTGGAGCTAACTTTCATTACCATGTAAAAAATCATGATTGTAATTATATAAAAAAAATGGATATAAATAAGAAAAAAGACAAACCCGCTGAGTTTCTTGCCGGATCTTCTCAGTTGAGGTCGTTTTCCGATCCGGTGGTAGTGTAAGAAAAAAAAATGTAACTGACAATTTGTAAGTGCCCCCGTAAGCCTATACAAAATAAAGACATTTCATTTCATTTCATTTCATTTCACGTATTAAAATATTAATATTGTACGTATTCACAGAGTATTTAAATTACTTATCTTAACGATTTACTATTTTAAATACCATTGAGATTTCGGTAAAACGTAATCACGTAACCTATGCATACCATCCACGCGTACTGATAAAATAGATAGATAGATAAAACATTTATTTCATTACTTAACATACAAAAACACAGAACAACAAAAAAAAGAAAAAAAATTAAAACTATTTATCTTTTTTCTAATTAAAATATGTTGCAGCAAAAATCCACGAAATAGGCACCGGAGCTCAGTAAAAGCTGAGATTAAACCCCAGCACTGATTTTCAGTCCGGACTATTTCCGAACACAACTCGGAAGGCTGTACGTCAGATTCAACAAGTGTCAAACCAAAAACAAACTATAATCTTTTCCGACTTCTACCCATCTTTAATAATCTTTTGTTAAGCAAGACAAAATGCAAGGATGGAAACTATTTTTTTTTTATTTGACTGAAGTAGCAAACGAGCATGCAGTCCACCTGATGGTAAGTGATCACTGCCGCCCATGGACATCTGTAATCAACTTCATACAGAATACACAGATCACAGATGCGTTGCTACTCCTGAGGACTCTGATGGTCGCCTCATGTAAAAGTGTGCCGTATAAATATAAAAGGAAGTGAAGTAAATCGTTCTAAAGTTTTAACTAGATGGCGTTATACTCAATAAAAAACGTAACGAGGTCATTCATCAGTAGATTTTACTCCTCACAATTTTCTCATACCGGGCCCTTTTATATGCAAATCGATTCTTATGGAGTAAATCCCAAAAATTGAATTATTAGTATCGTATACCATTTGCAGTACGACATGTCGGTAGTCCACATGTATCTCTAAGGGTAAGTAACCTTGCAGGCAGCGAGTTTATTTACCTGCATCTTGCAGACGTCCTAAACTTAATGGACTAATGCTAGCAGGCATGAACGTTAGAACTTATTCCCGTTTAATATATCGTGGACATAAAATTCGTACGTGACGTCGGTACTAATGGTGCCGATTTTTTGGTAGCTAAAGATTAACCTTTTTTCAGATGTAAGATTAAAATTATTAAATCTTTCCTCGGACGTAACATTTGTTGCGCGTAATTCAGAAGGAATTCTTATATCGAACTCTTTTACTAATTCTATAATCTAGATTCTAGACAAGGAATATAATAGCGTTTGTTTCAAGTTATACGATTGCAAGGACAACTGGAATTAACAATTAGTTATCATAAAAACAAAAAAATGAATACTAAAATACTAGCACTACGGGTTGCAGACTTGTACCAACTTTCAATTAATATCCATATTGTTATAATAAAAAAGTTCCTTTCTTTCTTGTTTTAACATTCTCAGGCGCCATAGTAAAAAAGGGTGTTCTTTGGCTTAACAAGATAAAAATCTTCATCTTCATCTCATCAAGGAAAGAGACTCCAGCAGCACGACGTGTTACGAATCCCTGTTCACAATTTTGTTTAAACAAATGTTACAACAACTGTTCACTACTTTATATAAAATCTTGCAATTCAGGTTGACAACATTGTATGAAAACTAAAATATGTTGGTTTTTCCTGACAGTGTGCGCGCATCGTACATAATTTCCTCTCTTAATTTTTCCCTAACACGCCAAATAGAGTGGTTCAAGAGGAAAGTTTTTATGTATAATACATGTATAATGTAGTGGACAAAACAATGATAATTACAGATTTTTAACTTTTAGGCGGAACGAAGTTCACCGTATCAACTACATAGTTTGAACATAATTATAACGCCTGATGAGCTATAGAGCGTGCCACTGCAATAAACATGTACATAACTGCTTAAGCTCCGAAAATAGGCATACGTATCTATTATCTACTCCCACTATTCCTGTTTTCGCTGTAGTAGGGGGTTCGTCTATGAGCAGTGATATCCTTTTTTTTTTTTGTTTTCGAGGGGGAAACCTTCAAAAGGTACCCGACGCCGTGGGAGCGACGCAGGGTTATGTGGGATTTTTACCGCACTAAAACCCCCCCGGTGGCCGTCCTCAGCGCTGAAAAGGAGGACTCCGGGATCTCGAAACGACTTCAACCGGAATCCTCCGAGCGCGTTGCCCCATCGGGCTCCTCCCAGATGGGCGGGCCCCCACCGCTCCGTCTAGTCTTTACAACGGTATGCGACCACACATACCGCCGTCCTTCCCAGGATTGCCTGACCGAACGGTTCGAGCTCCCACTCTAGCCGTCTGCAACCCCGGAAGCCCCTTTTAGTCGCCTCTTACGACAGGCAGGGGATGCCGTAGCCCGATTCTGATCCCGGAACTACAGGGCCTGAGCAGTGATAGCCTATTTGTTGAAACTTGCCCTCACAATCGGGAGGTCCGAGGTTCAAACCTAGGCACGCACCACTGATTTATGTGCGTATTATACACTAATTATCACTGCTTTTCGGTGATAGAAAACATCGTGAGGAAACCTACACACCCGAGAGTTCTTTAAAAAAAAAAAGTTCTCGGAGGTGTGTGAATTCCACCAATTCGCACTTGGCCAGCGTGGTGGACTATGGCCTAAATTATCTCATTCTGAGAGAAGACCCGTGCCCAGCAGTGGGACAATAATGGGTTGACGACGACGACGACGAGGGGGTTCGTCAATAGCTTAGAGAGCAAAACTTCGGATGTTGCTAAAAATTCTAAAAATTTGTTCGATGGAGTATACGTTCTTTCTCTAACATCTACCGAACCGCAGTAGGCGTGTGGTACAAAAACAATAAATCTGCGCCAAATCTTTCTGCGAGTCCCTTGTTGCGGGCGGAGAGCTTACGCTGACCGAAATGGATTAGAGCATAGGGTTGTCACCTCTTATTTTTTATTTAAAATAAGATAGTCCTCGAGAGTAGCAATGCATCTGTGATTGACTTCAGATGGAACCGATGTTCTGTATGAAGTTACTTACTGGACTGACTTAGTGGACTGCATGCTCGTTTGCTATTTCAGTCAGATAAAAAAAGATAAAAGAAATTTGGAGTCCGATATATTTTGTACTATGGGTATCAAAAGAGTAAAAAATAGAAAAAAATATAAATCTGTAAACTTGTTTACGTTTCGATAGGCTACTAATCTGAGACATAGTTGAACTTCGAACAAACTACATAGTAACCAACTGGAAAATTGCAGGGAGATGTTCTTTAAGATAAATAAGAACTATTTCTGGTAGATAATTAAGTATGTATATAATGGGATATAGATATCAATGTATTATAGATCGTATCAATTTTATAAGATATAATTTCAAAAATAACAATGAATGAAATGTATTCTCGATAGCTCCAGTTTTCCTGTCTCATGAGCCTACAGGGTAAATTCGGAGGAAACTAACTTCGGTCATTAGAGCTAGGGACGTTCGCGCGTGCGTCCTGTATGCACCATTTATGAGGGAGAGTATTGTGAGGGGTCCCTCCCTCTCGGAACGAGGTTGGCTTTAAGTGCAGCACTGGTCGACGTTACTGGGCCTCGAAAGTAATGCTAACGATTTATTGTGACCGTCACCGAACGTCCCGAAGAACGCCGTAGAGTTTTATTCGGTTAACGACCGATATACTCCTTCTACTCGGTTAAAAAAAGAGAAATCATAGTTACAAAGTGACAAATTCAACGCAGACATCGGGCCTGTTTGAATTAATTGAAAAAAATGCCAACCCTAGTTCACTAGTAATATAAGAAAATGCGTATTCAGTGAGTAGAAAGATATGTAGGCAGAATAAACAAATCTATTAACAAGCTCTCCGAAAAGCCCTTACAATTCATTCATCACATTATGTAAGTACTTAGGTAGTACATTACCTATGAATGAAACTTCTGAATATTGTCAGAAAGTGGCAAAGCTGATGAATTAAATAAAATGTTTTTCTGGTATTAAGATAGTAATGATAGTCCACTTGACCGTAATTTGTTACTGTTAATCATGGACAACTTCAAATACATGCGGGGTCTACATGGCTAAACTTAAGTGAAAGAAAGGTTTTGATTTGATTAGTAAGCATTTGAAGACCCGCGTGGCGCAGCGGTTATCATACCGGTCTAGCAGTCCCGGGTTCGATTTTCGGCCAGACAGGTATCTGAATGATGAGTTTAGATTCTTGTTCTGGGTCTGGGTGTTTGTGTATTCGTCTTGTGCGTGTCCATGGCACCTATGACACAGGAGAAAATCCTCGTGTGGGGTTATGAGTGTAGAAAGCGTATGTTGGTTTAAGCTTCGACCGAAGAGCTAGCACCTCTTAGTCGTGAAGCTGTTCTTGCATTTTGGTGAAAGGGTGTAGATGTCTGATTTACAAAATTATGAATTAAACATTATAATATTCAGGAGTGATAATGCGTTTTGTAGTCGGTAAAATCGCTCTTCCATAAAACGGTGGTTGTAGATGTTTTTGGACGGCAGAACCAAATTACCATAAGAAAGTACAATCAAATTTATTCTAATAAAAATCATTTAATCAATCATATAATTAGTCTGCCACCTAAAGCTATTTTAATAGCAATCAATTTCCAAAAATCCGTATAAAAATTAATACAATATTAAGAAACAACTGGGTAAGTAAAGGTATCAGAATAAGCTGTAAAACTAAAAGATTACTGCGTTTTAATTGGTACAAGCACAAAACTGAGACTGCTAAAGCTAAATACAAAAATTACTCGAAAATTTTACGAAATTGTGTAGTAAACTTACAAAAGCATCATAACCAAAAAACTATAATGAATTCAAAAAATAAAGGCAAAGCATGTTGGAATCTTATTAAAAAAGAATATAAAAATCTATATAAAGATGACATTATTAAAGTAATAAATTATGAGGGCCGAAAAATTGTAGATAAACTGGAAATTGCTAATATATTTAATAAAATCCTAACAGATAAAACCATACAATCCAGACCAAATAACGCTACTTTAAATTCATGCTGTACCTCAAGCATGTTTTTAAGACCATGTAGTCAAGGTGAAATTAAAAAAGTGATTTTATCCTTAAACAACACAAAAGCTGAAGGATTCGATGGTATTGCTATAAAACCAATTAAGGCCTGTGCTGATAAACTTTCCTCTATCCTACAATATTTAATAAATATGTCATTTAATGATGGATGCTTTCCTAATCTTTTAAAAAAAATTATAATAAAACCTATACATAAGAAAGGTTGTAAGGAATCCATAGATAATTATCGTCCTATTGCTATAACATCAGTGATATCTAAAGTCTTTGAAACTGTTATGTGTGACAGACTTAAGGGATTTATTAATAAATTTAATATCTTAAAATCAGAACAATACGGTTTTCAACAAGGAAAGTCAACATCGATGGCATGCTTTGACCTTGTTACACGACTGTTAAGATTTGTCGACACTAAAAACGTCACAGCATGTCTATTCTTTGACATGACTAAAGCGTTCGACTTGGTATCGCATGATATACTTTTAGACAAATTGGATAAATATGGAATCCGTGGCCAAGCCCTTCAATGGCTACGTACATATCTCTGCAATAGAGAACAATGCGTACAAATAGCTTGTATTAATTTTAAACATGAAAAAACATATACCAGATCTGAATATTATTTAAATAAACTCGGAGTGCCCCAAGGAAGTATTCTTGGCCCGTTACTCTTCCTAATTTATATTAACGATCTTCCTGATGTGACATTGAATCCTTGTACTTTATTTGCTGACGATTTCTCCGTTTCAATGACATGCAGAAAGAATATTGGTATTGATAAATTTATAATTGACATAAATAAAACAATTGACATAGTAATAGAATGGCTTAACAATAATAATTTGCAAATAAATATAAATAAAACTAAAATTATGCAATTTTCAACATTAGGATCTTCCCGTATTGAACTAAACATTCAACGCGATGGTCAGCGGGTCGAACAGGTTGAGAATACAATCTTCCTGGGTATTGCTATTGACCAACATTTCACTTGGGAAACGCATATAAATAAAGTCTGTGACAAGATAAATAAAGCGGTTTATCTGTTTCATAGGCTACGCAAAACTTCTTCAATGAGTACCTTACTTACTGCTTACCACGGTTACGTAGCATCTATATTAAGTTATGGTATATTTATATGGGGTAATTCGAGCCATGTTAACAAAGCATTTATTGCACAAAAGAAATGCATTAGAGCTATGTGCGGTAAACCACCGTGGGAGCCTTGCAAACCGCTCTTCCAATATCTTAAATTAATTACTCTACCCAGTCTGTATGTTCTTGAAGCAGCGTACTTCGTAAAGACAAATCCGAATTTATTTGTAAAAGCCTCTGAAATTTTTCCTAGGGGAACGAGAAATAAAAATAGAATTGTGTTGCCATATATTCCTCGAACAAAGTTGTATCTTAAAAATTGCTATGCAATGTGTTGTAAAATATATAATAAGGTACCTTTGGGCATAATAAATTTACCGAACAAATTATTTAAGCAAAAACTTAAAATGTGGCTAATAGATAAGTGCTTCTACAGTGTTAAAGAATTCCTAGAGTTATAAAATTTGTGTGTTTAATTCTAATAATGTAATTTAATTTAAATAATATAATTTAATGATATCTGACATAGTTAATATTTTTTATTATATAGTGCATGGTATTTGACAATTTTAATAATGTAATACAAGTACATATATTATAATGTTTGAATGTAATTGTATTGTGACATAATTTAATGACTAGACATTTGTACGCCATTACTGGCAAAGCATATTGGATATACGTATAAAAAACTGTAATATTTCACCTTCATATGTACCTATGCTTATACAAATAAATATTTGATTTGATTTGATTTGATTTGATAATTAAGTATTCAATTCGCACTTGGCCAGCGCGGTGGACTTTGGCCTAAATTCTCTCATTCTGAGAGAAGACCCGTGCCCAGCAGTGGGACAATAATGGGTCGACGAGAGAAGGATTCAATTATCTAAAATAATATTAATTTCAATTACTCTATCTACTCGTATGAAGCAATTAATTAATCGATTATCAAACTCAACATTATGCGTTCGTGTGTTTATATGTAAGAAAAAAGCTTTTCTATTTAATGGAAATGAGAATCTAATAAAACTGTTAGTTTATTTGACCGTATTCAGAAAACAAGGAGAATATTAATGTTATTGGTACATTTGCATTTTCCCGTAGTAATGCAGAAACGATAATGAAGTGGACAATTTCAATTGGAAAACTAATTCCTAAGTTAAAATCTAATATGGAATTTAATTCAAAAAGTTTATATTTCGGTTAATATTAAAAACAGAGAATGTTTTAGACAATTGCATGTTCTGGAAATTCTATGGAAATGGAAATATGAAAACTATCTTAGGTAGACGAGCTATACCGTATTAAAGTTTAGGTTTTGAATTATGTTTCGTGAATTGCCGGCTGCTGGGAAACCTGCATATTACGACTGAATATTTCTAAAATATATTGGATTCGGGTTTTTTTATCTGACTGAAGTAGCAAACGATCACACAGTCCACCTGATGGTAAATGGCCACTGCAGCTCATGGACATCTGTAATCAAGTTAATACAGAACGTGGGTTCCATCTGAAGTCAATCACAGATCTGTTGCTACTCTACTATGATGGTCACCTCATGTGTGTGTGTGTGATTCATAAAGAAATAGACAAATAGGTAAAACTATATAGTTACTAGAATAAAACCAAAAATATTAAATCACTAAAAAGGACGTTTCATCAGTCAAAAAATAAAATTTTAAATTAGATCGCATATTTTAAAGTCTATATATAGATATTTAAAAAGTTTCACTATAGTAGGCTGAATAATAAGTTATTCTCCAGGCGATACTAACATAAATTCATTCCACTATCAATCTTTAGGGGTAGTACACACATCCATCAATATTTTTATTTGACGTTGATGACAGATACAGATGTGTGGGAGTGATGTCCTGTCATCAGGTAGAGTGTATCACTTATCATCAGGTAGAGTGTGCCTGCTTCTTCAATTTGATAATAGCTTTTGACCCGAATGCGTCAGAAGGAAAGTAATGTTTTTCCAGCGTACGTATGTATGCAGCAACGCATCTGTGATTGACTTTAGATAGAACCTATGTTCTATATGAGTCGTTTACATATGTACATGGGCGGCACCACTTATCATCTGGTGCATCACTGTATGCTCGTTTGTTTCTTCAATCAGATGAAAAAATATATGCCCATTTATTTGCCACGTGCTACAGCCCCAACAGCTAGACAGATTGTAACAAGACAAATAATTAAATGAAAAAAAAAATGTCTTATTCATATTTTTCATTCATATTTACAATTCGCAAGAGCCCTGTGCTAAGGTGGTAGTGTAAGAAAAAAAAAATGTAACTGACAATTTGTAAGTGCCCCGTTGGCCTATACAAAAAAATAAAGACATTTCATTTCATTTCAGACCATTTCGATAAATATGTATGTTTATAATACTTTTTTATTACTGTTTAAGTGCGTTGTAATAAATAAATTATTACATAAACCAAAGAAGCGATTGAACCGTTTTTAAGCAGTCAATATTTCTTATTTTTTTATCTGACTGAAGTAGCAAACGTGCGTGCAGTCCACCTGATAGTAAGTGGCGACTGCCACCCATGGATATCTGTAATCAACTTCATACAGAACATGGGTTCCATCTGAAGTCATCACAGATGTGTGTCACTCATGTGAAAGTGTGCCGGCAACCACACCCTTCTATCGAAACGTAAGAAATGCTTCACGCCAAAAATAGATACGGCGGTGGTACTTACCCGGTTGAACTACATTGGTTCTACCATCTTTTTAATAATTTAACAATGTTACTAGTTGATAAAAAGTATAATATTTATGTATAAACAAAGAGATGTTAAATATAACCGCATCTGCAAACCATTCCGAAGTCACAACGGCATTGCCACTAATAAAATGGCAGTAAAAGTTTTGTTTCTCTTATTTCATACATTTCATTTCTATTCTCTTTTCGTTTACGACCACCTGTCTAATAAATAAAATTAAGTTTTTATGTCTTATGTTTGTGCAAAACACAGATGAGAGATATTGAGTTATGATGAACTATCGTGCAAGGCTTGTCCCGCGCGATTATTTGAAATTAGTTTAAATTTTCAACCGAGATATTTAAGGAATAAGAAGTGTGTATATAACTTTCTTAGCGGATCATCCATCCATCCATCAGCCCTTCAAAGTTCACTGCTGGACATAGGCCTCCCCTAATCTGCGCCACGTCGACCGGTCCTGAGCCATCTGAATCCAGCGATTACGAAAGTTACCGACATAGCCCTCAGAATTAATAAGCTGAAGTGGCAATGGGCAGGCCACATCGTTCGTAGGACAGATAACCGATGGAATAGAAGAGTCCTCGAATGGTGACCACGTCTGGCAAAAGGAGTACGGGCCGCCCCCGACCAGGTGGACTGATGACCTGAAGAAGACGGCGGGTAATCGCTGGATTCTTAGCGGATACTTACTTAAATCGTATCTTTAGTTTGCGAGTCAAGCATTAATATACATAATATAGGCGGACGAATGTAAAAAAATAATGTGTCCTTTTGTAACATGTGCAATATAAAAATATAGGTATTTAGTAGATTAGGCGTTAAGAGCAATTAGAGTAATTATAGAAACTCTGCCTCTTAATTGAGGGTCCAGGGATCAAATCCCAGGCACGATTTATTTACGCTGAAGGAAAACCTCGTAAGGATATCTACTCACCTGAGAGTACTTAAAAAAGTTTTCAGAGACGTGTTGTGTTAACTTGTAAGAGGCTTGCCTACGAGGTATACAAATAATAAAAATCCTACTTAAATACCGCTACTTTAATCTGTTTTGTGTGTTATTCAGAATGTAACACGAGGCTTTCCCCCTTAATCTTCAGGAGACAAAGTATCTGTGGTTGACTTCATTTAAGACTCTAATTTTATTTGGGTTGTTCATAAACCTCTGTGGGCAGCATTGACCATTACCCATCAAGTGCTCACATGCTCGTTTATTTGGATAATTAAAACAAGAATTTTGTATTAATTTGTATTAATCTGTAGTTTACACATTAGAAGGTTAATGTAAACCTAATAATTATGAATGTTTTACTGGATTGCCGACTCATACACGAGTACAAAGTGTTTTTTCGATGTAGTTCATTTGTACATGCAAATTTAGTACCGATTTAGATTCGGACTTTCCCGCAGAAACAAAAGGCCGGACCATAAAGTGACAAAGTTTATTTTAAATCCTCCACATTAAATACGTAGGTTCCTGTGTAAAAATTTAAAACCACTTAGTTAAAATGGAATTGGACAGCTCGTATATTATAAAGTTATTCAGTCGTAGGATTTTATTTTTGTCATGAACAGAAAATTTTGTCCGAAATCTCTTTTATTAATTCATTTTAAATTCATGCAACGATGACAATACAACACGTGCGCAGATAAGCAGAGGTAATTGTACTGATTTAAATCAGATTACAGCGCTTCTGAAAGCCCAGGCTTGTGATGTAGTAAAAATGACATTAACTCGCTCTCGGCTGGGGAGGTAAGTTTTTAATGGAACGCTACATTTTAATTGTTTTGCAGGAAATGTTTTGTCGGTACCAATTAGCTTTATAATCTGGGACTCATTGTAGGGACATGTGATATTATAATGTTCGTCAGCATATTAAATGTGATCGTGTGAGTATTGCATTATTATGAAGAACATATGTATGTGTGTAGAGACGTCTGCGTCCGTCGTTTATGTTCTACAGTTTCTAATATATTAGGTTTACGGTAACACGTATTTTATTTCCATAGTCCCAGATCCGTACGGGTAACCCTTTACATCACCTAAACTCATTATGGCAGACGGTGGACATCTAAAAATTAGTGGAAACATTGAGTTCATGGGCTTTAGCGACCATTTACCGTAGCATTTCAGTAACGCTCGTCAAGCCATTATTGTCCCAATGCTGGACACGTGTTTTCTCTCAGTATGAGAGAGCTTTAGGCCATAGTCCACAACGAATTGGTAGGCTTCACATACCTCCTCCGGTATCCCCTGCCTGTAATAAGAGGCAACAAAAAGAGGCTTCCGGAGTTGTGGGCGGTGGAGCTTGAACCGTCCAGCCAGGCGATCCCGGGAAGGACGGTATGTGTGGTCGCATATCGTCGTAAAGACTAGACGGAGCGGTGGGCCCAGCCACCTATCTGGGAGGAGCCTAATGGAGCAACGCGAGCTCAGAGGATTCCGGTTGTGTTCCTCTGGAGAACCCGGAGTCTTCCTTATAGCGTCGAGGACGGCACGGAGGTTTCAGTGCGGTAAATCTCACATGACCCTGCGTCGCTCCCACGGCGTCGAAGGTTTTCCCTTCGAGAGCAAAAAAAAAAGGCTTCACACACCTCTGAGAACCAATTATTTTTAAAGAACTCCCGAGTGTTACGATGTTTTCACCGTAAAACAGCGATAAATTAATTTATTACAAAAATCTGTGGTGTCACTGGGATTCGAACCGCAGACCAGGGGGAAGGTTTCAATCATTACTCTACTATGACTCCCATTTTTAAGTTACAATAAAAGCTTTTTATTCGCTGTTGTTATGTTCCGCCCACATGTCGCGTATACAGAAACCGTGAAGGAGGAAATGTTTGCAAAAGCCGCTTTGCATATCCCAGCAGTAGGTACTCAAAGAAAGCTGGCGCGCAAACAAAACGCGCCAAATGCTGTTTAACCGAATACATAATTTGTTTGAACACAAGAGAATGGTCAAATTTTGGAAACTCGCGAATACTGAAAACGCTAATGCGGGAATCGTGAATTATCTTTGAGTCACTTTATTTCATTGTCATTAAGTATAGACGCGTTACTTGGCGTTTCAGCCATTCCAGCCTACCACATCATTTATGTAACAATCACCCTTATCAGAAGCTGGGATAAATTGATTTAGCATAAATCAAGCTGAGTAACGCCCCTGGTCATTGGCACAATGAATCAAATATGATTAATATTCAAATTTGGTTTAATATCAGCGTTGAGTCCATATATTGTCATCACGTAGAAATGTACCGTGTCAGACATTCCATTTATTTATGAATTTGCATAACATATTCAGTAATAAAATTAGTAAATTAAGAACTCGATAAAATATTTATTACAGGATTAATTGCATTCGATTAATAACAATTTTTTTTTCGTCACATTTTTTTTCACTATACATATATACATACATACTAGATTTACATATATACTATCCACATCAACCCATTATTGGCCCACTGCTGGGCACGGGTCTTCTCCTAGAATGAGAGAGTTTAGGCCATAGTCCACCGCGCTGGCCAAGTGCGAATTGGTGGACTGTATATATATATACTATACTAAATTATTATTACTTGTACATACAATTAAGTGTTATAATATAATCTTATGCATCTAAACTCGACCACGATGCATGCCGCAGTGGC
The DNA here is from genome assembly GCA_949699795.1 of Spicauda simplicius. Taxonomy (NCBI): domain Eukaryota; kingdom Metazoa; phylum Arthropoda; class Insecta; order Lepidoptera; family Hesperiidae; genus Spicauda; species Spicauda simplicius. The sequence continues at coordinate 22,017,781 of OX453063.1, forward strand.
CTGTTATTAAGACAGCATTTAATTTAAGCCTAATCTAGTTTTTAGTTGTAAGTGTAATATATTGTCTTGATGACTGCCCTTTTAAAAAATAAATAAATAATAATAAATAAATAAATAACAATACAAGTTTCCATCCTTTAAACTCTAAACTCTTTTAGAAAAAGAATACTTATTTTAAAATCCTTGTTAGTCTCGTCTTTTGTAAAGTGTTTCATGATTTTAAACCCACCGGTTTAAGATGTCCGTTCCTTCATTTTTTCTAATCTATTTTACTTCTTACTTATTTCACACTTTGTGCTTTATCATTGTGATTGTGAGCGCAACAGAATTTATTGTGTTGTAAGCGCCATGGACAATAAGGTAGTTAAAAAGTAACCTACAAGGGTCTTGTAGGTTACTTTTTAACGACGATTAAAAAAGAAAGCGACTGTGGACAACATGAAATAATCCATACTATACTAATATTATAAATGTGAAAGTGTGTTTGTTTGTTCCTCTTTCACGTCACCACATAGCTATTATATGATGATATGGTTTATATACTGAGAGATAGAGGGCGGAGAGTGACTTAGGCTACTTTTTATCGCGCTTTCTCATTCCCATGAAAATATCAATGTCTTATTAGTTGATACATAATTAGCAGTTTCAGGCGTTGTTAATAGATGGCATTAGTAAAGTTTATTTGCAAGTTCTGAATCACGCTATCTAATGCTAATATTCATTCCCTTTGACCGTGCGGGCGAAGCCGCTGGTAAGAGCTAGTTAAGTATAAGAATTTGAACGTAAGCCTAACTTGGCTGCCGTTTTAATTATAAGTTTAGTGTATAAAATGTAAATCCGTTTTTGGCTGCGAGACTTGAAACGTATGACTTGTAACCTATTAAACTAAGAGCTGTGGATTTTGTGACTGAAATAAAATAAAATATTAGACATCAGATAGGAGTCGCTCTGCTACATATTATATTATTTCACACGATAAAATATTGGGAAATATTTACCTAAAACACCTCTATCCATTCTCAGTCCTATGGTTAATATGATAATGTATTCGCAGGCATATTGAACAATACAAGAGGCATGTATACATTATGTACACCACAACCGACCGCGCCTGATGAATTATTTCTGGGTTGATCATATACGTTTCCCGTTATAATTTATTCTAGACATTTATGATGTACCTATTTCTGAACAAACTTTAATATCCATGATGGTTTCGGAACTGTTATTTATTTTCTTTTATTTTAAAATATAAGGTAAATATGTGACTACTTCAAAATGTTTCTAATCTTCACCAAAATACATTATAAGTGCGCTATTTAAGCCAATTTCAGGTTTTTGAATTATATGAAAACTTACCAATTCAACATCAAGTTAATTAATTTCTCAAAGAGACGGTTATATAGATTCCCTAAATAGCTGCCTTTTCAGTAAGTTATTAATAAAGTACTGATCTGTTATTACGAGCAAACTGAAAGAACCTCAATACTCCAATTTAGGAAGGGAAATTATGTGATTATCAATAATTTAGCAGATAATTGACTACTATAAGATACTAAGATATTTTATTTAAAAATTATAAAATTCCAACAGCTTTTTCCAGGTGGTGGACCTCTGTAGTTCGACCAGGGAGGTACCATCGCCACACCTATTTCTAGGGAAAAGCAGTTCTTGCATTTCGGGGGAAAGGTGTGGCTGCCGAAACACTTTTATATTAGATGACCATCTTAGTCCTCGGGAGTAGCAATGCATCTGTGATTGAATTTAGATTGAACCCAAGTTCTATATGAAGTTCTCACTTACTATCAGGTGGACTACTAGCTCGTTTGCTATTTCAACAGGATAAAAAAGAGAGTGTTACTACGTAATGTTAGGTGCTCCTGCCACCTATCATCAATTCGAGTATTTGTCTTTATTTTTGAGATAGAGAGTCTTTGTCTGAAGGAGGCCACAGATGCGTTGATACCTTAAATAATTTTAATGCCTTCTTTACCACACTTTTCAAACACAGCTGGGCTTGCCACTGCTTTGTTAAGTTAACCAATTTCATAATAATAGGTATAAACGAATTTATTTACTAAAGAAGGAATAGTACAATTCGCACTTAAATGTATTAACCGTTGAAATGACTTTATAATGTGTATGAAAGTGATATTGTTCCACCTGGTTTGCTTTTAAGTAAAAGCAAGCAAAACAGTCAACAGTGCAACAGTCGTAAATGTTTTTGTAAAAGTATCTGGGCGTTCCTTATGTGACTAAAACAAAAAAATATTCAAAATATAGAATAAGTAAACAAGTAAATATTAAGCAACGCCAGGAAGTATGTTTGCATATATGGATTTATAGTAAAAAAAATATTCAAAAATATACAGTAAATAAAGTAAATTTTAAGCAACGCTAAAGTATGTTTGCATATAAATGGACTTATAGCAGCGTTTCCCATTTGCCGGGTTGCGACCTGGTACCGGGTCGTCAAAATAAAATACCGGATCGCCACATTCCCATCTTCTTTTCATAATATTACTAATTATCCAACGAGGCGTATTAAACATTCGCATTTTACATAACCAGCTTGGGTTTATAAGTATTAGGGTCACGAAGGGGCAGTGTGAAAATTACCGGGCCATGGCAGATCAATGTTTGGGAAACATTGACCTACAGGAAGAATATACCCAAAGGTTGCAGAACCGCAACCCAATTCTCTATTACAGGACATAAATGTCGACTCAACATAAGCCTTCCAATTAATGGGGTGTTAGTTCCTGCGGGCATTATCATCGTATCGTTACACCGAAAGCTCCAACAAAAGCTTATGTTTAGGTATTTCCTGCAGCTTGCAACTCGCAGGCCGTAAATGTTAAACAATGTGAAGATAACTGTTATAAACGATATTATCTGCTACGGCTATTGTTATTTCTTCTCGCAAAATTTCGAGCCATTTAGCAAAGTTTCTAAATATACGCTATACGCAGTGTTAAATGAACTTCTGCACTTAGTTTCTCTTTGTTTATTTTTTTTAATGTAGAGAATTAGTATATTTCGTTTTTAATTCATAATCAACTTTTTAAAATACTAATTATTTAAATTAACAAAATATAAAAAGAAAACTATTTACAAAATGTACATACATACAAAAAAGAAAAACAAAAACACTACCATAAAAATTATCACCATTGCAGTCTCTGGGCAAGGTTTCCAAGATGCTGGATAGAGAATTTGTATTAAAATTTGGTCAGTATGTTATTGAAGTTAAGTATATTTTCATAAAGTAATAGTTGTCATTGTCAATACATTCAAGTACATTAGATAGGCATGGATTCGGGAAGAAAAGGATTTTAGGTCATTGTGTATCACGCTGGCCAAGACTAGATTAATCATATCGATCGATTTGTTCAAAATAGGTATATATATGGAGTATCTGCTTCGTATAGAACGTAGTAGCTACAAGCTGATAAAATTATTTAAGTGGGCGCTTGGCACGCCACATCATCTTTACGTAGCATTTTTATTCTGCTAAGAACATTAGCACGAATTCTCAAGATTTTGGAAGTAACAATTGAGCTTATTGTTTAATAGACATTTCATTTAAAGTAGAGTTCTACTTGTATCGATCAGTTGTACTGCTATTTCTGAGGATCGCCTGAATAAGTGAATCTATTTTCTAGGTACTTTATGCTTTAAACCAACATGTATTTAAATTATTTTTTACTTTTTTGAGGCATGGAAGTCGGTAGAGTTTTGTGTTTAAATTTTTTTGATAGGATCCTTTCGTATGAGACTGCTTACAGATGCCCATGGACGCAAGTGAATATTTACCGTCAGGCGAAGTGTAAATTACGTTGCTATGTTAAACTTTTTAAAAACATATGTTTTGTCTATTTTTCTTAATTTATTAAGTCTGTGAGTTGTCTGTGTATATACTGAGTGCTAAGACTGCTAAGCAATGCAAATGATTCGTTGCATGTGGCGCTACTCTCGGATTCCGTAGCGCCTATGTAAATGAACCACTATACCATTAAGTACATACATATGTTTGTTTCCTACAATCTTAGAGAATTATTCAAGAATTTCTGTTGAGCCGTATAATGAAAGGTTGAGTGAAAAGTGCCGTCTCATTAAGACAGTTTTGATGTATTTATTTGCATTTCTTATATTGCAGTATATGTGAATTTAATAAAGAAAAGCGAGATTTATCTGCGTCGAAAAAGAGATATACCTATGTTTATCGATACAGATACAATATACAGGAGTTATATGCCTTCAACTTTTTAAAAAAATATTGTTAAACAAGTTACTTCTACTTATTTTATGAATTTTTATGGATTAGATGGATTTTAATGAAATTCTGAGCAAATATTACGTCATGATACACTTCAGTTTTAATTTGACACGATTTCAAACCAACAAACAAAGAGTATAACAACTGAAGGCGATTACCGATGCGTTTCTAATTTCGAAGACCAAAATCACGTTGCTTGAAAGTGAGCCGACAACCCATCCTTTTAATCGCAGCGCAAGGATAGCTTCATGTTAGAAGTAGGTGTGGCATCGATATCTCCTCGGCCGAACCAAACTCGTTCTACCTTGCATTTACCTTGCATTCAAGGTAAATTTCAAGATGATAGAACCAGTGTAGTTCGACCGGGGAAGTATCACCGCCACACCTATTTCTAGTGTGAAGCATTTCTTGCGTTTCGATAGAAGGTGGTTGCCGGCACACTTTCACATGAGGTGACCATCATAGTCCTCGAGAGTAGCAACGCATCTGTAATTGACTTCAGATGGAACCCATGTTCTGTATGTAGTTGATTACAGATGTCCATGGGCGGCAGTGACCACTTACCATCAGGTGGACTGCATGCTCGTTTGCTACTTCAGTCAGATAAAAAAAAGCTATATTGCTATATTAAGTAGAAATATATAATAATATAAAATCTTGGCAAGTATAACACGATATGTTGGATACAAGATCTGTCTCAAGCAAAATCTAAATAGTTCAGCGGTAATGGAGTATTCTCGTGGCTGCCCGCACGAGAGGCCGCTTAATGCACTTCTTAGATTAGGTGAGATGTGCTCTTATTAGCATGCCCATTTTGTAACCCATTTTGCTATTTGGTAACCTACAAGCGCTGGTAGTTCTAAAAAAAAAAAAAAAAAGGGAACCTGAGAACTAAGAACTTATTGTAAATTCTACGGATCGCTTCTAAATCTATTACAGTTTTATTTTTTTTATCTGATTGAAGAAGCAAACGAGCATGCATTCCACCTGATGATAAGTGGTCACTGCTGCCCAAATGTCCATCTGTAAGCAACTTCAAACAGAACATAGGTTCTATTTGAAGTAAATCGCAGATGCGTCGCTATTACAATATATATTACAGTTTTTTTTGAATAACCTGCATGTCAAATTTTCTAAATACGTATTTTCGAAGTCGCTGCATTGCGTTATCTGTCAATATAGCAAATATATAAATCACTGTCATACTTTTTGTGTTATTATGTTTCGTTCCATGTTGTCTCAAATTTAATTTTTAGTACATTGTGGTAAGTAGGTATGTAATTATAATTTAATATGGACTGCATACTTACACAAATACTTAAATATATCGTATCTTATTTAATGCTTTTACTTTAACGTAGCTTCTGTATATAACAACTTGAATGGCTATCAATTTGAAGACTGATGTCCAGACAAAGGCAAACCAATCATTCGAAGACAATATAAAGCATTTTAAATCAACTCACAAACAAGAACACCAATTCTTACTGTTACGGACGACGGCGTCAATACATAAAATAAGTTAGAATAAGTTAGAATAAGATAGGCATGTATTGTTATCCCACTCTAAATATACGCAATGTCAATAGATGTAAGAAAGAGACAGCGCTATAGGAAAGAAAGAGATGCAGAGTGGTGCCGTGTGCAAAAGTGGCTCGCACGTGATTGGTGGAGAGGCCGGTACCGCTGACTACCATACCCTGCTAATGTAAGAATCTTAATAGTACTTAAGCACGCCTAATGCATTGTTGATCATGTTGGGTACTTGGCATACATCAATAAATAAGATTGAAGAGCGAAATACGAAGTTTTTATTGAGACGCTACAATCTACACTCTACAATTTGGTCCTTCGAACGTCGGATTCTGAAGATTTGGCACTCTACGACGGATTCAGAAGCGAATCTGTACTGCGGGCGATTCAGAAGCGAATCTACTCTACGGCAGATTCAGAGGCGAATCTGCGCTACTCGAGTAAGGACTGCAGCGCGTCGGATTGGATACGCCGGTCGCTATGAACACGAGAAGCCGTGTTCGCTCCGAATCTGGATACAGCGAGCCGGAGTTACCAGTAGGCACTAAGAGTGTGCTTGCACCGTCACTGCACCGCATTTATGAAGACTCGCCGCAATCGCCGTCAACTGTAGCAGGAAGTATTCCCCAAGGGAGAAGATTGGAGTACTCTCCGCCACGAGCAGCGAGAGAGACCGCGCCAGAGGCGTCAATAGGGACGTCCATTATAGGGCCGCCTGCACAACCAGTTAGCACTCCAATGAGACGTGAAGCCGCATCACCAATACGAAGACCTACGTCACCGGCGTTGAGCATTCACACTAACACGTCGAGAAAAAGCGCTGATGCAAGAATGAAGATGGCGCAATACGAGGCAGAAAAGGAACTCGCGGAGCTAGAAGAAAAGCGACTGCGCATCAGAGAGAAACTCATCAAGGCACGACTAGCCGCCGAAGTGACAGCGATAGAAGCCGAATCAGAGTACAAATCCAGCATATGCAATGAAAGAGTACGGGACTGGGTCGATAGAAGCATAGAAGAACAACGACCATCAGCACCGAAATTCAGGGAAGAGCCACAAGAGGCTCACCCCCCCGTTAAAGAGCAACGGGGGGAGAACGCCAAGTACCAGGGCATTCAACGACTAGCCGACGCATTGGAAAAAATGATTACGTCTAGGCCGCTGCCGCGTCAGACAGCAGAACTACCCATCTTTACGGGAGCCGTCGCAGAGTGGCTACCATATAAAGCCGCTATGGAAGATTCTACGAGACTCTTCAAATTCTCTCCGACGGAAAATCTTCTGCGTCTACGAAACAGCCTACGAGGGGAAGCACGAGAAACTGTACTTTCGCAGTTATTCACCGCCTCCAGTCCAGAAGTAATTATGCGAACGCTAGAAATGAAGTATGGAAGGCCAGAATTTATAATTGATCGAGCAATGGAAGAACTCAAGAAGCTCCCTAAGCTAGGAAGTGCGAGTACTGATCTATACGAGTTCGCAGTCAAGATTCAGAACATAGTCTACACAATCAAGAGTATAGACAGAAGAGGCTACCTACAGAGTCCGCTTCTTGTTCGGGACGTCATGGACAAATTGAGTCCGCATCTCGTCAGCAAATGGGCGGAGTACGCAGCCAATAATGAAGCTCGTATTATAGAAGAAAACGAAATGATCGTCCTCTCAGAGTTCTTGATGGCCGAAGCGGATCTGATGATCAGATATACCCACACAACCAGACGAGGTGTTCCAGTACCAGTAAAAAAAGAAGTGGCTCCAAAACGGGCAGCTACTAGAGGCGTATACACTGCAGAAGGCATCACATATGAAGATGAAAGAAGATGCTTTATGTGCCAGTCCGAGGGACATTACACTCCCGATTGCGCCAAACTCAAGGCACTCGACACCAACGATCGCTGGAAATGGGCCAAGGATAACAGAATGTGTTTCAAATGTATGAAACGGAAGCACAACCGATTCTCCTGCAAAGCTAAAGCCTGCGGAGTTCACGGATGTACCTACCGACATCATGCGCTTCTACACAAGGAAAAGGCAACGGAATCGGCTCCTACGGTCAGCACTCTGAACGAATGCAAAACAGCCGACTCAACCGCACTAGTAATGAGCGTTACAGCAAAGAAGACATCTGCGGTATTGCTCAAGACCTGCAAGGTGAAGCTCAGCGGTCCACGGGGGGAGATAATTACGCACGCCCTCTTGGACGAAGGGTCCACGGTGACACTAATAGATGAAGTATTAGCTAACCAACTCACCGATGGCGGATCGAAGCAGCCTTTGAACATTAGAGGTATCAACGAGCAAAAAAGAATAGAGAGCAAGGCGATCGAGATCCGAGTGAGAGGTCTAAGAGAACAAGAAACATACACCGTCAAAGCCCGCACCGTACGAGGGCTACAGTTACATCAACAACGTATACCGCATAATTTAGAGCGGTATCCGTACCTGCGCAGTATACGAGAGAAGATCTGCACAGGAGAAGCCAAGCCTCGCATACTAATAGGGGCTGACAACTGGCACTTAATAGTATCGCGACAGCTACGCGCTGGCAAGAAAACAGAACCTGCCGCATCTTGGACAAAGCTGGGTTGGGTGTTGCATGGATCGGCACCAGGAAGAGCGATTTATCAAGACCAAGCAGCCGTACTTCACATCTCCACAAGTGACACACAATTACAAAAGCTCGTCGAATATTATTTCGACGTAGATTCCCTTGGTGTGTCGACCAAAGAGAGGGTTAACAAGTACGAGAAGAGGGCCAACGATATTTTCGAAGCAACTGCCAAAAGGAAGGAGGGTTATTTCGAAGTAGGCCTTCCTTGGAAGACCGACAACACCACACTCCCCGATAGCTACGAGTCAGCTTTAAGAAGACTACACACGTTAGAGAAGAGGATGACTAAGGAGCCCGCCTTTAAGGAAGTATATACGGCTCAAGTCACGAACCTTGTACAGAAGGGCTACGCGACCGAGTGCGATGGCAGCGATATGAATAGCAATCGCAAATGGTTCTTACCTCACTTCGCCGTCACGAACCACAACAAGCCAGGGAAAGTGAGAATGGTCTTTGACGCAGCGGCCAAGGTGAAAGGAGTCTGCCTTAACGACTTCCTGCTAGAAGGGCCAGACTTATTGACTTCACTCACAAGAATACTGTTCAGGTTCAGAGAAAAAAGAATTGCCGTAACCGCAGACATCGAAGAAATGTTTCTCAGGATTAAAATAAGACCTGAGGACCAGCCAGCACAAATGTTTTTATGGCGGGACAAGCCCACCGATCCCCCAAGAAAAATGAAGATGGTATCAATGATATTCGGAGCAAGCAGCTCACCGTACCTCGCTCATAGCGTGAGGAATCGTAACGCCACAGACTTTGAGCAAGAATTCCCAGAGGCAGCTTTAGCAATTAAGGAGCGTCACTATATGGATGATTACTTAGACAGCTTCCAATCAGAAGACGAAGCTATTAAGATGGTCAAAGAAGTAATGTACATCCATCAGCGGGCCGACTTCAACTTGAGGGGGTGGAACTCAAACAATAAGAAGGTTCTTGCTAGCATTCCAGAAGAAAAGAGATCCCAGAACGTCGACGTACAGCTAGTGGCACATCACAAGGAGAAAACGTTAGGACTTCGATGGGACCCAGACTCCGACACTCTTACATTCAACACGGATATTAAGAGAGTTCCCGATGAAGTCAGGCTGCGACTAAGAGCTCCTACTAAGCGCGAAACCTTAAGCGCAGTTATGTCAGTGTACGATCCGCTGGGGCTCATCAGTCAGTACACCATCGTCGGCAAGATAATATTGCAACAATTATGGCTTAAGAAGGTGGACTGGGACCAAGAACTACCGCAAGAGGAAGCCTATCTTTTCGACGAATGGATAAAACGACTCCCAGATGTCTCAGCGCTAGCTATACCAAGGTGCTACAGTATGAAGTTAACGCCGCAAGCCCGTATAGAGCTTCATATTTTCGTCGACGCGAGCGAACAGGCGTATGCAACGGTGGCCTATTGGAGGATCGTATACAAAGACTTAACAGAAACCATCCAAGTAATGGCCAAGGCAAAGGTAGCTCCGCTAAAGATGCTCACCATTCCAAGACTGGAGCTTCAAGCGGCGTTGATTGGGGCGCGACTCGGTAACACGATAATAAAGGAACATACCTGGAAGCCCAGACGAGTCACCTATTGGAGTGATTCTAGAACAGTTCTGTGTTGGATAAGAAACGAGAAAAAGAAATACACTCCATTTGTCGCACACCGCCTAGCAGAGATCGCCGAACTCACACAAGCGGCTGACTGGCGGTGGGTGCCTACCACGCTCAACGTGGCAGACGACGCCACCAGATTTCAGAGCAATAAGATCGACAGTCACGATAGGTGGTTCACGGGGCCCCCATTCCTTAGGGCACCGGCAAACCAGTGGCCACAGGAGAGCGAGGATAACGAGACCGAGGAAGTGGCATGCTACGCCTATTCAGAAGATGACACTTACCCAGAGGACTCACTGCCCGATATCCGAAGGTTCTCCAGTTACTTAAAATTAATAAGAACTACTGCGCTAACACAACTCTTCATTGAGAAGCTGAAAGCCAAAAGGAAAAATAATATACATCTAGAAGTCGCACACCTGAGAGCGGCTGAACGACGTTGGCTTCAGAGAGCGCAGAGAGACTCCTTTAAAGAAGAGTTAATAAGGCTAAAACAGAATCAGCCGCTACCACGACGTAGTAGATTAAAGAAGTTGGACGCCGTATTAGACGACAACATAATAAAGGCAAGAGGCAGAATAGGTGCTCTAAATAGTACAATGCACTCGAACCAGCCAGCGATACTCGACGGACGGCACCCGTTCACTCGTCTGCTCATCGAGAATTATCATCGCCGGGCGGGTCACGCGAATAACGAACGAGTCGTCAATGAACTCCGACAGCAATACATGATTCTACATCTGAGGCCTACAGTCAAGAAGATAGCTAGAGAATGTCAGTATTGCCGCGTATACAAGGCGGCTCCAAAAACGCCACCGAAGGGAGACCTGCCTAAAGTGAGGCTGGAACCGGGTCACCGCGCCTTCACCTACTGTGGTGTCGATTACTTTGGACCTATGATGGTGACCATCGGACGAAGACATGAAAAAAGGTGGTGTGCATTATTCACTTGCCTTACAACGAGGGCAATTCACTTAGAAATCGTCCAATCACTCTCCACGGACTCTGCTATTATGGCGCTAAGAAGGATGGCCGCCAGGAGAGGCTGGCCACTCGTCATATACTCTGACAACGCCACCAACTTCAGGGGAGCAGACGTTGAATTAAGAAATGTTTACGAGTCCTGGATTACGGTGCTACGAGATTTCAGTCTGCAATATAACACCGACTGGCGTTTTATACCACCGGGCGCGCCGCACATGGGGGGAGCTTGGGAGCGCTTAGTGCGTTCAGTAAAAGTAGCACTTAGCACTACGCTTAAAGAAAAGGCGCCCAAAGAAGAGGTACTGCAGACATTAATCACTGAGGCAGAATACAGCGTGAATGCACGACCACTCACGCACGTCTCCGTAGAACCCGACGATGAAGAAGCCCTGACGCCAAATCACTTCCTTATCGGCTCATCTACAGGACTACCACGGACGGGGCCTTGCACCGAGGCGGACCGCAGCACCTGGCGAAGAGCGCAAGCGCTAGCGGACCAGTTCTGGCAGCGATGGCTTCGAGAGTACTTGCCAACACTCATCCCGCGGGGGCAAGCGAGCACTGTAGTTCCGCAACTTCGAGAAGGCGATCTCGTCATGGTGGTCGACAGCACGCTGCCCCGCAACACTTGGCCAAGAGGAGTCATCGAGCGAGTGCACCCGGGATCAGACGGCATCATCCGGTCTGCAGATGTCCGCACTCAAGGAGGCGTATTTAAGAGACCTGCGACTAAGCTCGTCGTCCTACGGATGAAAGAGGCTACGACGTGTCTGCGCCGGGGGGAGAATGTTACGGACGACGGCGTCAATACATAAAATAAGTTAGAATAAGTTAGAATAAGATAGGCATGTATTGTTATCCCACTCTAAATATACGCAATGTCAATAGATGTAAGAAAGAGACAGCGCTATAGGAAAGAAAGAGATGCAGAGTGGTGCCGTGTGCAAAAGTGGCTCGCACGTGATTGGTGGAGAGGCCGGTACCGCTGACTACCATACCCTGCTAATGTAAGAATCTTAATAGTACTTAAGCACGCCTAATGCATTGTTGATCATGTTGGGTACTTGGCATACATCAATAAATAAGATTGAAGAGCGAAATACGAAGTTTTTATTGAGACGCTACAATCTACACTCTACACTTACGTTGTCGAAACTGGTACTGGAGCATAAAGGGAAGTACGCCACAAGAATTAGTCTTTGAAAAGGTTCAAAGAACTTAAGCGTTCTGTACTAAGTAATGAGTACATCGGAACACAAAGCGGGCTGGAAAGCAGCCAAACTCAAGCAGATGTTTCTAGAGAATGGCCGCCATTGTTACCGCCTAATCTAGCATTAATTCTTTAAATATCCTGTTTATTGAGGCTGCAGTCTTTAGCTTTCTCTCATGAAAGCGTCGTAAATGGGTCGAATATATTTTTATGAACATTTTAAAAAGAAGCATGCAGATCATTTGATGGTGAATGTTTCTCAGATTAGATCTCTATATGATAACTGTGATAGTTGTATGGCTTATGAGTTGTGATGTGCCGGTTCAAAATTAAATTGTAGATCCGCGAATACGAATATCGATAATCTGTCGATACTAGAGATTTGCCGAATAGTGGTTTCACCGAGTAACCGAATACCGAATACTATTCGGTTTAACTTTTACCGAACCGGATATTCGGCCGAATTATTCGGCTTACCATCATTAGAAACAACTGAGAAAGTGTATTCATTAAAAATACTAAATGTTAATTTGAGGTTTAAAAATAAATGTTAACATATGTTTTTAGAAAAAATGCAAATTTGATAGACGTTTCACAAATGTTGATTTGAAGTTTAATTGCTATAAAATATTGGCTTTATTCAACACACTCTTCATAAGATTTCCTTGACTTATAACATACATCTTACAAAAAAGTTTTGTCTTTTTGTTCTATACCGTGACGTGCAGCCAAGAAAATGGAAATACTCGGCACCAAAACCGAACAATTCGGCCGAATACAAATTGTGAAAAAGATGCCGAAAACACCGAATACCGAATAACAACCGCATATTCGGCGCATCTCTAGTCGATATAGACTATAAAGGACATTTGATTATTTGTAAGTTTTAGTAATAAATTTCTTTAGTATTACAGGTGGTAGAACCAGTGTAGTTCGACCGGGGAGGTACCACCGCCACACCTATTTCTAACGTGAAGCATTTTTTGCGTTTCGATGGAAGGGTGTGGTTGCCGGTACACTTTTATATGAGGCGACCATCTTAGTCCTCGGGAGTAGCAACACATCTGTGATTGACTTCAGATAGAACGCATGTTCTGTATGAAGTTGATTACAGATGTCCATGGGCGGCAGTGACCACTTACCATCAGGTGGACTGCATGCTCGTTTGCTACTTAGGTGAAATAAAAAAAAAAATGTAGCGGATACGAATATAGATAACTAGCATCTAGATCAATGGATACTGATTAGGGTATTGATCTAACCTTTTTAATCCGTCGATATTGACTATGAGAAGACATTTGATAACTTATTTGTTTTAGTAATAGATTTATTTAGTATTTTTTTGAACGGATACGGATGCACATTCTTTTCTCTTGGATAAGCGCGAATACTACCTAATAAAAGAGTAGTAAGTATCAACGTCTTTATAACTCCTTTCAAATAATTTCTATCAGTGAACTGTTTCGTATGGTTTTAAAGTCTGGCCACAAAGCTTACGCTTTTTTATTAATTATACATAGAATTAAAATTCACGTATCGGAAGTTAAGAAACCAAGTTGGATACTACACGGAACACAGACATGGTAACTTGTAGTATTCAGTATTCAATTATGTATACAGGAACTCACGAAAGCTCAAAGTAAAGTTTGGTAGACCGTGTGTATTAACTTAAAAGTTCATAGCTCTGTTACAGTCGCGAAGAACTGCAAAGAACTTCCAGACTTAGAAAATAGCATTACAATCATCATAATAAATAAATAAAACTTTATATTTTTCAAAGGAGCTTTGAAATAAAAGCTTTGCTTTAGAGTTGTCTCGACATCCTCTCGCGTGAAATGTCATAAATAAATCTGCCCTCACTTTGGTGATATAATCCATACACATATCAGACTAATATTATAAAGGCGGAAGCTTGTGAATGTGTATGTTTGTTACTTCTTCACGTCTGAACGGCTGAAGCGATTTTTATAAAATAAGGTAGGGAGTTGGCTGATACCCTTTTTTTTTTATTTTTTATTTTTTTCGTGGGGAAACCCATCATGGGTTCCTCTCTGCGCGGGGGCAGCTGAGAGGATATGCCGGACTCCTACCGGCTAAAACCCCACGGTGTTCCTCTGTACTCCCTTTGCCGGGACAGCGGGTAAGCTAATAGCAGTCGTCCGCGGTCCCAACGGCGTCTGCCCTCAGGAGGGCCCGTCTCTTGTAGCGATGGAGCTGGTGTTTCTCCATCCCTCCGTCTTGAGGTGCGCGCGAGAACACCTTATAAAATACCCTGGATTAACATATATGCTACTTTTTACTGTGGGAAAATATCTTATTTCCACGTGACAATCGATTTTCGTTAACGCGGGCGCAGCTGCGGAATTTAACTAGTATATGATAAAGATGTTCTTGTATTTTTAAATCGCATCTATTTATAAAAGGATTTTTTGGGGCACTGAAAATAAGTGATAATTCCTAAATACTTAAAATACACTTACAAAAGTTCTTTGATAAGTTCGCCGTCCTTATTAACTATATTATTGTAAACCTTGACATATTATTTGTGTCACAATGACAACCATTTTCAACCCTTAAATTGAACCGAAACTTTTTTATGCTTACAGGCACAATTGCCATAGGATGTTTCCGCAAATTTAGTACCCACAAAAATAAGACCCAGAACAAAAATCTATATTTTTAACTCCAATGTACACCTATTCGGGAATCAAACCCAAATTCTTTGGGTAAAGAGGACTTTTGCTGACCACGGTTAACCCATCGTCAAGATGTTCATCTGATCGCATCCCATCATCTAAATGTTTAAAGTGTAAAATCCCTCCTATTATATTATTGGGCGATGTGTGAAACAGTCATAACCATAAACTCCCATTTTACGTATATCCGGGACGGCGGCGGGTGACCCCTATTACACCACTAAATTAGATCAGTGACGGATATGGTCGCTGGTAAATTACTATTAGGGAACATGTACGTCGTCAACCCATTACTTTCCCACTGCTGGGCACGGGTCTTCTCTCGGAATGAGAGAGTTTAGGCCATAGTCCACCGCGCTGGCCAAGTGCGAATTGGTAGACTTCACACACCTCCGAGAACTGTTTTTATTTTTTTTAAAGAACTCTCGGGTGTGTAGGTTTCCTCACTATGTTTTCCTTCACCGAAAAGCAGTGATAATTAATGTATAATACGCACATAAATCAGTGGTGCGTGCCTGGGTTTGAATCTCGGACCTCCCGATCGAGAGGGCAAGTTTTAACCATTAGGCTATCACTGCTCATATGAGGGAACATACTGATCATTATTAACAAACGAAACTTATTGTAATTATAAAACTCTTATCACTTATCACTTCACCATTAACTTACATCACCTGTTTAATCTTGTTGAGGGTAGATCATTTAGTTTCTTATCATCTAGTCATCTCACCCGCGTGGCGGAGCGGTTAACATACTGGTCTGATGCGCAATGGGTTCCGGGTTCGATTCCCGGCCAGACAGGCATATGAATAATGAGTTTGGATTCCTGTTCTGGGTGTGGGTATTTGTGTATTCGTCTTGTGTGTGTCCATGATACCCACGACACAGGAGAAAATCCTGCTGTGGGGCTATGATTGTAGAAAGCGTGTAGAAAGCGTATTTCTGGACTCGCGAGTTTTTGCGTTTTATAAAGAGTATTGTTGAATTATTTCAAGTAGAAATAAGTGCATTTTTAATCATAAAAGCCTTGTACTGACAAAGTGCAGAGATAACGACTGTAATACAATATATCGACTACTTAATTGCACTGTTAAACCATAATTTTAAAAGCTTTTAATAATTCAAGTAATAAATAAAATTCAAGCCTCTCAGATTTCAAAATAACCCGAATAACTTCGCTTACAATGTAATAAATATCTTTATTTATTTTTAAAGTCAAAAGATAAACATCGGGATTTAATGGGATAGGTTTTGAATATAAACAATATCCGAAGCGAAGAGAAAGGTTTTCTTGAAAACATGTTGGATGTTGGTTACAAATTCTTTCTCGCCTTTTTGACCAGTTTTAAATATCTACAATATTTTAAATTATGTTCTTATATTTTTCTCAATGCAGATGTTTTAATAAAGTTTTTTTCTTAAAAGTTTTCTTAATCGGTGTTTTAATTGGGGTTACAGCGGTGCAGGGAATTTACGAACATCGTTAAGATTTTCTTCTTAAAAAGTTTCACGTGGAGCTTAAGTAAAACATTCATATGCAAGTAGCCGAGGGTGTGAAAGCTTGGGGTTTTCACCCCATCAGTATTCATAATTACCGTAGCGTCTTTTACATGCAAAAATCTTTTACAGTTCACTTCGTCCGTTTGCCGCTAGTGTACGTGCGAAATTGTTTCATTAGCGCCATTTTCACAGGTATTGCAGATCCCATAAGCGTCGGAGTTCGTAATTGAACTTCAATATTGCAGCTACAGCATTATTTGCTAAAAGTGAATATTTTATGAAGTGAATATTTTTAATCGTTGGTTTTTTACACTACTTTATCGCCGTTTGTAGTTGTTGCGAAATAAACAAAATAAATGACTTTATATGGGTAGCACGACTTGTGATAAGTGACTATAGGCCTGAAAATAATTTATTTATTTATTTTAGTCAGTTAGAACGGAATGATCCCATTACACTAATGACAAAAGATAATTGTTACAGAAGTAGAATTGGATGGCCAAAGTAAACGACACGTTATGTACAACATTGTTATATTCTCACGATTTTACACGTATACAATTTCAGAATACATTCGGACAGAGTAACGTCTTACACTTGACCATAGACTAGAATGATCCATATTACGATAATACCCTCCCTTTTATACTAAAAATGGCAGGCGTTAAGGAAACCGTCACAGAGACAAAAACATTACTATTAATCTATTACATTATATAAAATTAAATATATGTATTTATAATATTTATTTATATAACCATTTATTTATGATGCGACTTCTATTGATTTATGATATTTATAATAACATAGCACGATCAATTAAAATACAATCATTATATAGATTCTTATTGATGTTTATAACTAATGTAGTCACGAGTTTAACAGTAGTGTCCCCAGGCAAGCTACTTGTTGGTTTGTAACATAATATAACAATGGAGATTATGGGCATAATTAAAATTGAAATACAATTAAAATTATAGAAACAAAGATATTGACTAATGACTGACCGCATCCAGAATACATTTTTACCTGGGATCGATCGAATCGCATCTAAGTTGGATGATTCTACTGAATGATTCATTATGAAGTGCAAAACAAGATTTATTCCTGACTAGATGAGTTCCGAGGTTCCATCTGCGTTTTGAAAAAGATACTGTTAGAAGATTTAAAGATATGGATTTTGTTAAAATACTAAAGACGAAATATTATCTCAATGTATGTGTATACCTAAATATATTTTTATCTA
The DNA here is from genome assembly GCA_949699795.1 of Spicauda simplicius. NCBI lineage: Eukaryota > Metazoa > Arthropoda > Insecta > Lepidoptera > Hesperiidae > Spicauda > Spicauda simplicius. The sequence goes on from OX453063.1 coordinate 22,035,442, forward strand.
ATGTTACAAACCAACAAGTAGCTTGCCTGGGGACACTATTGTTAAACTCATGACTACATTAGTTATAAACATCCATAAGAATCTATATAATGATTGTATTTAAATTGATCGTGCCATGTTATTATAAATATCATAAATCAATAGAAGTCGCAGTATAAATAAATATAAACGGTTATATAAATAAATATTATTGTAATGTAATAGATTAATAGTAATGTTTTTGTGTCTGTGACGGTTTCCTTAACGCCTGCCATATTTAGTATAAAAGGGAGGGTATTATCGTAATATGGATCATTCTAAACATTTTACAAGTGTAAGACGTTACTCTGCCCGAATGTATTCTGAAACTGTATAAAGTGTGAAATCGTGAGAATATAACAATGTTGTACATAATGTGTCGTTTACTTTGGCCATCCAATTCTACTTCTGGAACACTAAACTTAATTAAGATTGGCTTGATTTTAAACAGAGAGGCAAAACTTGTTAAGCATATTTGCAAATATTTGCCACGGACATACACTTGATATTTTTTTTATATGCATGGGTAACATTTCTATTACTTTTTATCGCATAAAGAATGGGAGACACATATTCCTGTAATAACTAGATAAATTATGTGATAAACTACTTACCTAATGACACTACTGATATCGTGTTAAAATCAGATAAGTATCAGTAATGTTCAGCTTGCTGCATTTTTCTTCGAATTTAATGCAAATGGTATCATGTCAGTTGCAAAAACTTGTAAAAGAATTAGGTTATGGCTATTTATTGAATGTAAAATTAAAGAGTACAGGGTCAAAAAATGACGCCACACCATTTTTAAACGACTTCTCTAAAAGCTTGTATTTCAAAAGGTTTTACTATGTATTAATATTTCTTTTCGATAATATAATTAAATACTCTACGTCACAAATTTTACATTGCATGTAAGAAGACAATATAAATTTTACGAATTGTAAATTGTAAATATGATTTTAATTTATATAAATACAGAGTTTTGATAACGGAATATTGATGATAAAACAACCTTATAACCTCACAATACATTTGTGGATCTAAAGGGTGTAGTGAGGTTTAATTGTTTACTTCTTGAAAAGATGTAGTCAGATGTTCGCTACTTGGAGAGATTTAGTTTAATAATTTCCATGTGTTCAATAGGGTAGTTTGTAATCAATACTTAATTTTTCAAAGGTTTGTATAGTTTAAATATTATAGAAGAGAGTTTCCTTCTGAAGTTCGTTATATCTATTTGCCTAACCCCTTATTTCCTAATATAAACACAAATATCAGTTACTATCCAAAAAGTTAAGATGACTCTTGAGTGGGCTTTTAACATAATATATAAGAACCAATGCAAAGTTGATATATGGATGTATCTCCGGCGTATCACACACTCACATAAATGGAGAATTTAACTTTATATTTTGGGTCTGCTCGTTTGTTTACTAATCTTTATCTGTTCGTAACATTCTAGGCTAATGCGAGGCTTTGAATGTATAAGGGGTACATAATAAACATTAAACATGTCGCTTATTTCTACTGATTTAGCCGGTATCTATAGTATAAGCCGTAATAGCGTAATGGTTGAAACTCGGCCTCTCAATCGCGGTCTGAGGTTCGAATCCCAGGCATGCATCGCTGGCTTTTTTTAATTTATCCGCGTGTCAGAAATTAATTACCATAATTAATTTACCATAGTTTTAGCCTAAGTTTTGCTTGTAAGAGCAAATAAATTATTTATTTATTATTATTATAATTATTTGCTTTGCGGTGAACGTAAATGTCGCAAGGAAACATACAAACGTTAGTGTTCCCTAAAAAAGTTTCGAATTCAAATTCCAACTTTTTATTGCTCATGCTTATTTTCTAAGTTAGGTCTTATAAATCAAAATTAGTACCAGCGTGCACCCTGTTAGGGTATTGCAGTATAATATCTACATAAGTTTTGAGACGGAAATATTAATGTCATTATTATACAATCATTTCAAAATAATTGTAACATAGTCTTGATAGTTTTCAATGGTTTGTGGTATTCAGCAATTTCTAAAATTTCGAAATTTCTTTGATTCTGAGAGAGAACGCGAGCCCAGCAGTGAGACAGTAATGCGTTAACGATGAAATCGGGATCTCAGCTCGGCAAAGCGATGAATTATTCCCGGCAGCTCTGTTTATACGACAGTAACGTGACAAGCCCCGGGTGTATTGCACGCTCGTATAGTTACTGTAACACGTCCGATGCGGTTATGATTTTCGAGAAATAGCCGCGGCTGCACTTGTAAATCTTATGTCTTCTTTAAAAATATCTTTACCTTTTATTTCGCAGATGTTCTTACCACATCTATTTCTAGCGTGAAGCAGTTCTTATGAGGCGGAACATTTTCTTATGAGGCGACCATCTGAGTCAATCTGTGATCAACTACGGAGTGCTATTTGAAGTTGCTAACAAAAGTCCATGGGCGGCAAGTGACTACTTAATATAAGCGGACTATACGCTAGTATATAAAAAGAAAAAGAGGTAGACCACAACGAAGGTGGGACGGCGACATCAGACAAGTCGCGGGAATGACATGGGGTAGAGTTGCCATAGATAGGCCAGAATGGAGAAGGTTAGAGAAGGCCTTTGCCACCTGGCAAAGTGGAGTATAAGGATGTTATACGAGACACGCAGAAGTGGAGTAAAAGGCTGTTATTTATACGAGTAACAACAATACATTAATGTATTGGCTTATAATATATACGCTAGTATGCTACTTCAATGAGAGAAAATTCGTAAATAAAACAAAGTGTCATGATGAAGTTGTGTTTAAAGATCTTTACCTACTATGCGCCTTATACTATGACTGTAGTAACCGAGATTAATGAAGTACTTATCTAATTAAATAAAAGATATAATTACGTGAATACTTATTTAGAATGTATTATTTAGTCTTTTTTTTATCTGACTGAAATAGCAAACGAGCATGCAATCCACCTGATAGTAAGCGGTCACCGCCGCCCATGGACATCTGTAATCAACTTCATACAGAACATGGGTTCCATCTGAAGTCAATCACAGATGCGTTGCTACTCCCGAGGACTATGATGGTCGTCTCATATAAAAGTGTGCCGGTAACCACACCCTTCCATCGAAACGCAAGGAATGCTTCACGTTAGAAATAGGTGTGGCGATGGTACTTTCCCGGTCGAACTACACTGGTTCTACTACCTCCAAACCATCACCTGCCCCTTCGTTTCTCCTAAAGCCTCAATAAGTACGTGGAATACGATGATATCAGAAAGTTCCTTAGTGCATATAGGTAGTTTGAGGAATGAACTCTTTCTACATTCATAGTTCGAATATCGGATAGGATTTCAGTTACGAAATATCCTTATGATTTTCAGGTTGAAACAGTTATAAAAGGCACCTAATAGATCCAACAGAAAATAGGTTAACACCCAAATATAAACAGTAAATCAAAAACACTTTGTAATTGAAAACTAATTGCTTTCCGAGAATATTCAATCAAGAGAGGACGCTACAAGACGCAGCTAATTGCTGTTTTTGCGTGATTAATTGCCGGCGACCCGGAGATCTCGATTGTCTTCGTTTCTTCCTGAAATATACTATTTTCATTTCATTTCATTCACTTGAAATTGTTTAGTGACGTTTTTTGATGCTTGTAATACAAATAAAAGTGCACTTTTTCTGTGTCGTTGTTTGCTATACGTAGCGGTTTAATTATTATTTCATTTCAGATGCTACCAAGGTATATTCGTAAGTTAGGAGTATGCCACTGCCGTCCATGCGTATATTGATGTCGATGGATAAGCTGATAGGCTGGATAAGAAATATTAAATTAATGTTTCTATGGGTGCGTAAATAACCCATATGTACCTTAATATCAATCCTTATCAAAATTAAGAAACATTAAAAACAAAATTAAAAATTACGAGTAGAAAATGTTGTAAGCGTAGAAGGATGTTGTCGTGAAAAAATGGTTTTAAATTGGATTATTAGATACTACGCATAAGTGAAGGACGGTGGTTTGGTCGTCGCAAACCGCCGTAAAGACCAGACGGAGAGGTGGGCCCAGGCCCAAATTTTGAAATAGTAGGATCTTCCATGCAGTTTCATTCCATGTTGAGTTTCAACTTTTTCTATTTCTTATGTAAATTTATGCTTATGAGCATAAACTTAGAAGCCCTTTAACCGTTACGCATAACTCCATCTCCCTCATATAGAAACTCGCAACTCACTAGGTAATCTACGCATCAGGCAGCATTTTTTTAAGCGCGAGTGAAACCGCGGGAACGGCTAGTACAGTCATATAATCAATCAATTGCACTCGTATCGCGTATCGCGAGATTGAAATAGATGTATGATGGCAAATTGTCCATGTTTTCAAAAGTCTATCCTATTAGGTCTATCACTTTCACAAGAGGCGACCATCATAGTCCTCGGGAGTAGCAACGCATCTGTGTTTGAGTTCAGATGGAACCGATGTTCTGTATGAAGTTGTTTACAGATGTCCATGGCCGGCAGTGACCACTTACCAGATGGACTGCATGCTCGTTTGCTACTTTAGTCAGATAAATTAGGCCTGTGTCAAGAAAAGTCACCTTATCTCTAGGATTCATACATCACTGCGGTGTAAGTGATAGTAAAGCAGATAGGCAGTAAAATATTTTTATCTGAACGCATATGGATTCCGGAAAGCCGTATAAAGTGCTATCGTAAGCAAATTTCGTGTTTCGAAGTTTCATTTTGGTACAGTTATAAACATTTTACAGCCGGAGATATTTTCACGCTTAGAATATGTGCTTTTAAAAGATACTAAAGGTTGAAGTTGTAACGATATAAATCAGTAAACGAGTCTTTTACACCTTCCCAGTTTGAATTATCTTTTCCGAAATCCATGTTTTTCAAAATAATAAGAAGAAATGTCTCGAAAGGCAAAAACTAAATTAAATAATATTTTTTCTGGTATGAGGAGACATATTCTAATTACAAGCCTGAATGTAAGTAATTTATACCTTGTTAAATACTTCTACGATTTTTGCGTAATGGATACCCTTACTAAACAGTCATTTTTCTTAGTCCAACCAAAAAGATATATTTCTACGAAGTAGACGGGTCCTACGAATCCTTATTTTCAAAATATGTTGTAGATAAATAACATTACTCGTATACAGGCTGTTATCGGTTTACGATGCCGTGAAGAAGGCTGCATTGGAACGTCTCACAATGGAGAGCCATCATGCAGAAATACGACGGCAGTTATTGCGACAAATATTTTAACGGCCTCTGCTTTTCACCTCCCACTCTGTGTCGGCGAACGAAAATAAAACCGGTTAAGAGCGAGTAGGATTCACGGACTAAGGGTTCCGTACCATTATCTGTAAAATACGGTAAAACAGGTTTCTTGTATTTGATCCCCCCTTAAATATTTATTTTATTCTGTTACTAGTCCCGCCTGTATGTAAAGAATCTGAAATTGTCAGTGTTCCTTCAGTATATTATCCATGTATAATAATAAAAACCTGCCTCTTGAATCATTAATAAATCATTGATAAAAAACATGTAGCAACATTCGTAGTGTAGTTTTAAAGATCTAAGTACATATCGTAGTTTTAAAGACATAAATAAGTATCGTACATAGGGACAGACAGCGGAAAGCGATTTTGTTTTATTCTATGTAGTGATGTGGTGATAACTATTTGGAGTTATAGCGGCAACAGAAAAACAATATTAGGAAAAAAAACAAGTGTTTACCTATCACGGTTCAAGAGATACAGCCTGATAATAGACAAACAGACGGACAGCGCAGTCCCTATTACTATTATTATTATATACGGTTCCAGGTTTTACTCTTTGGGTGCGGAACCCTAAAATGTTTTTTATTTAAATTTGTACACAAATATAGGCATCCGTTTTAGATCACTGAACATAGTTTCTAAAAAAAGATTTGTTGATATTCTCAGAGTTTATATTCACATGTTAATTTTTAGATTGTGATTCCATTTTTTCTATTTTTATGTCTATCTGCTGTCAATTTTGCTGCTGCTTAAATATAGGTAATTTTATAAATTATTTATGGGATCTAAATTGTACCAAGTTACTTTTTTTTCGATAACACTAAGATGTCAAACTTAGAAAATATACATTTATAAATAAAAGTTGATGCCACACGTATCCCCGTGTATAACCTTATGTATTGTACAAGTAGATAACAGCGGCCATATTTCCAGAGCCAGCTCGTAAAACCCATAAAGCTTGCGTGATCGGATTGCCAACGGAGCTTCCGACTCTACATCTGTTGATGGGCTTTAAGCTCTTATCGTTTTATGATGTTATTATTTTCTATTTGCGCCTATTGTAGAGCTCCATAAATCATGGATTCCACTGAAAATAGATAAAAACACGTTTTATTATATCTTTCAGCTTTTCTTATCGAAGTGTGGCAGTGACTATATAAGACGTGTCGGTTTTTATAAATGTTGTAAAAAATGCGCCGCTGCTGATAAAATGCTGAAATTCACCACTCAATGTTTTTATAGTATTACGCTACACCTGTTTCCAGAATGCGGTGTGACACTATAACTGATCTTCCTACTTAATAGTTAATGACAGTAGAGTTGGTATTTCAACAAACAGTATCTATACTGGAAATTTTCGGAGGTGGTAAAACCAGTGTAGTTCGACCGGGGAAGTACCACCGCCACACCTATTTCTAGCGTGAAGCATTTCTTGCGTTTCGATGGAAGGGTGTGGATGCCGGCACACTTTCACGGCGGTGACATGGTGGTAGCGGTGACTACTTATCATTAGGTGAATAAGTTCAATCTCATCAAAAAATCGTTCCGCGTGGCATGTAGTGCCACGGTGAAGTGGTACTTTCCCAGTCAAACGTTTCTTGTACCACCTAGAATTGTATGGTTATATGTGTATCGCCCCTTACAGTGATCTCGTTATCAATTGGAAACTTCGTAGATCGGTTTCAAGGCGACATGCAGAAACATGCATTCCTGATCCTTTCATCCGTTGCGAATCCGTTCCGTTTCATATTCCATTTCGAATCCAATATTCCCAGTATTCCAGATATAACAAATCGGTCTTCCGAGTCGCGATGCCAATCCCAATAATTCGAATATTACAATGTCTTTGATAATATCATAGCGTAGAACTGGATTTGTTGCGAATATTTGTATAGAATTGGGTTTTGCTTGCAATTTTGTTGTTTCATGGTCTTGTATTTTTATTAAAGAAGGTACCCTCTGCCTGTCAGGGTTGCAGGTAACAATAGAGGAAACTGAAATGTCATGCGATCCTAGGAAGGAATATGGTATGTGTGGCCACATTCCATCGTAAGCACGCGACGGTCTGAAAGAGTTTTGAAGGTTTCCCCCAAGAAAACAAAAAAAATATATATAAAGGTGTGGCTGGATATGAATCAAACCTGGACCTCTTGTCACAACTGGTACGGTAACCGATACGCTCCACGTGTTTTTTAAAATCAAATTGCATTGTCCTCGCAGATGTGACATGGTTTAGATGTACAGTATCTATACTGAGAATTGCAATCTCGTTCACCAAACTGAACAATGTGGATATATCGGAAATTACGGAATGGAACGCTCCTAGATGGCTTCAGTCACAGAAATAGATCCACCCACCTTCGTCGCAACCCACCCAACGATTGGTAATCGATATCAGTAAGCATTAAGTGGTATATCTGTTATTGTGATATAGCTTAGTACCTGCATTGTAAATGTCGCATTTGCCACAGGATTTCGGGAATAATTTCGCTATCTATGACACATAAAATAATTAGTAAAACTATAAAAAATAAATTGAAAATTATAACCACGGTAATTGTTTGTTTTTCTTGTCAATCAGTTGTGAGTTCTTCCAGAAAAAGTTGTTCCATTTCTGATTGGATTGCTCTTCCTAGAAGTGCAATTACAGTTTCAACCTACCATTAAATGTAAATGTCTACAAACGTTTGTATGTTAAGCTTGTTTTTATACGCGGAAACGGGGCGGAACGTAGCGGCCGTGGAGGCCTGCCAACAGCAGCCATCGGCTCGACTGTTGCTGGATAATGTAATTACTGCTGTTCGCAGACGGAAATGGGTGTAGTTACGTCGCAGCCACTGCCGGTATTTGGCCAGTGGTATTGTTGTTTATGTTTAATGCACTTTTTTGATAAAGCAACTAACTGACGTGCAGTTGACTTGGCGTCCCTTATTCGTTATAATCGATCCATGCTCAATTACAGGTACCTTTTCTGTTCATTTATGTCACAAGAAAGATTGAGATTGATACCGTTCAAATGCGGAATAGTAGCTTCATACATTTTTGAAAACTTTATGGGAAACTTCCGAATACGATGTGTTTGTACATTATTTAATATTTATTTGGTGGTGATCACTTGATTAGTAATAGCGCTTTTGGAATACTACCAAATGTTGTCTATATGTTTCATCGCCGATCGGTTCCTTGGCCAGGACAAAATTTTAATATTTTTTTCAGCTTTTAATACAGAAAACCTTCTGGCGTTCCAGTAATAGCTATCGTTGATCTGGCTTCATAATCCCTTTTAAAATGTTTAGGACCTGCATACCCTTTCCAAAGATCAAATATGATAGTGAAACCCTAACAGAGTGTTACCCTAACTCTTTCAAAAAGGCAGTTTAGGTAGAATTTCTGCCCAGGGCGTCGTGAAATGAACTTTTCTTAACCAAAATCAGTAACACTGAAACGTCGGAGAAGCAAGTGTCTGCAATGTATTACAATCACAATAAAAATGTTATTGACATAGAGCTCTGATTAAAATATTGTATTTAATTGACTCCAGTCAATGCCAGTCATATTTCTGTGTTGCCTAGCCCATTGCAATCTCCTCTTCCTGATGGCTTTGGTAAGACGTGCCTTTCGGCCGATTTTCATTGTGAGCGGTCGACCGATTAAGTTTTCCTGGACTAGTTTTCTCGCGACTACTCTTTCAAACCAATAAGTCTTACATGTTAATCACTGTATTCAGATGTACAACAATATTTGAGGAAGATATATCTTATTTACAATCGGTACGAAGAGTAGAAATATTTTTTCTGCCACATTTTTCTCAAAAAATGGTTGTCTTGGAATTGTTTCTTGGAATTGTTTTCGTCAATTTTATTTTTTTATCGATAATGATTAACTTTAAATTATTGGAAATAGTTGCATATATCTCTGGTAATATGTGGGGTAGCGTATATTTTTTAAAATTTTCTCTACATTTTTTGGAGATGAGTCTTGGAACCTTACCCATCTTGTAAGAAAAATTATCATGAATATCAAGTCATATTAAAAAAAGGTGAAATCCAGATGTAAAGCATATGAAATATAATGTGGAAAGAATTAATATTTACCTTTTAGTTATAAAAATACGAATAAAAAATAAGAAAATAATAACAAAATATTTTAAAGCACTTTTCTTACACAAATAATTTTATCTCTAAGTCAACAACTTTAAAAGAAAGCTTCTATTTAAACTTGAAACAGTTTCCAATGCCTTCACTCTTAAAAAACAATTATTAGTATATCATTTTAATACTAAAATATATCGTATCTTATTTAAATGCTTTTTTTAATGTAGCATTAGTACATAACAACTTGAATGGCTATTATTTGGTGACTCATGTCCAGATAAAGGTAAAACTCATTCAAAGACAACATAAAACGTTTTAAATCAATTCACAAACAAGAACACCAATACTTACGTCGAAACCGGTAATGGAGCATAAAAGGAAGTATGCTACAAGAATTGGTCTTTGAAAAGGTTCAAAGAACTTAAGCGTTTCTGTACTAAGTAATGAGTACATCGGAACACAAAGCGGGCTGGAAAGCAGCCAAACTCAAGCAGATGTTTCTAGAGAATGGCCGCCATTGTTACCACCTAATCTAGCATTAATTCTTTAAACATCCTGTTTATTTAGGCTGCAGCCTTGAGCTTTATTTCATGAAAGCGTACGACGCTTTGGGTCACATGCATGTATCACATGGATGGGTGACATGCAGACCATTTGATGGTGAATGTTTCTCAGATAGGATTTGAGCTCTGCGTGATAACTGTGGCGGTTGTACGGCTTATGAGTTGTGATGTGCCGGTTTAAAAATAAATTGTATATCCGCGGAAACGAATATAAATAACTAGCGTCTAGAGCAATGGATACTAATAAGGGTATGGATCTAACCTTTTGAATCAGTCGATATCGACTATGTGACGACATTTGATATATTTTTTTAGTAATAAATTTATTTAGATTTTTTTTTAAACCAATACTCATGCATGTCCTTTTCTCTTGGATAACCGTGAATACTGCGCGATATTTTGCACATCACTACATAAGAGTATTAAATTTACAACGCTATTACAACTCCTTTTAAATCATGTGTCTATCATTCAAAGAAGTTTTCAAGTCAACCCACAATGTTTTCCTATTTATTATATATACTCGTTAAATCAAATTTCACGTGTCGGAAGTTATGAAATCAAGTTTGATAATACACGAAACACAGACATGGCAACTTGTTATATTCAGTATTCAATTATGTATACAGGAACTCACGAAAGCTCAAAGAAAAGCTTGGTAGACCGTGTGTATTAACTTAAAAGTTCATAGCTCTGTTACAGTCGTGTAGGAAAGAACTGAAAAGAGCTTTCAGACTTAGACAATAACATTACAATTATCATAATATACAAATAAAACTTTATCTTTTTCAAAGGAGCTTTGAAATAAAAGCTTTGCTTTAGAGTTGTCTCAACATCCTCTCGTGTGAAATGTCATAAATAATTCTATTCTCATTTTGATAAAGTAATCCATAGTTTTAGTGTGTTTTTAAATCGCATCTACTTGCTAAATAGATTGTTTGCAGTAGTGATTAAAGATAATATTAAAATTTCTGTTAATTTGTCTCTATTAAAATAGCATGAAAGCAAAACTATGGAATTTTGTAAGGAAAAAGCCATGACACGTTACGATTCAAAATTATCCGGACTGTTAAGTCTGGCGTAACGTGGAATTATGTAAAATACCTATTTTTAGTATGGCGCTACATCCTGATTACAGAATAGCTTTAACTGAGTTTTCGATAACTGAAGTATTTAGTTGCTAAGGACAGTATTTAAACTTTTGTGATTTGGGTGTAGACGGCAGTGACCAATGACAGGGATTTAACTTTGAGGGCTAAATTGAAACTCCTCGTATTCAGGCCAGGCAAGGCTTGCAGGCTTGCAGGCAGGCAAATGCTTTTTTTACTGCACTATTCTAACCAGAAAACGATTGCGCTCAAAACTGCCGGAAGGTAGTGTGAGTGGAGGTATCACTGTCACTCCTATTTCTAGCATGAAAGAGTTTTGGTGCATTTTGACGGGAAGGTGTGGTTGCTGGCCCATTTTTACATGAGGCGATCATCTTAGTAACAATTCAAGTAGGGCTAACTTCAGATATAATCTCTGTTCTATATAAAGTTTTTTAAAGATATTTATGGGCAGCAGTGAACCCAATATTTGATAGATTGCGTACTTGTATGCAACTTTTATCTTCTTGTAAATAAAACATCGATTGACCGGCGAAAATATAGCCACTATAATGAGCCACTATTATAAAGTACGGATACTAATATTTAGTAACACATGCACTTTTAGCGCGGAAATAAATTCCACATAACCCGGTGACAGCCTCACGGCGTATTGTACGTTTCCCTCAAAATAACAAATTATGAAAAAGTCTGGCTCGACATGAATCAAACCTGGACCTCTCTGCACAACTGGTATGGGAACTGCTACACTCCAAGAGTCTTCTAAAATTAATAGCTGCATATTTCACTATAATGAAATTGCATTGTCCTCGCAGATATTATATAGTTTAGATGTACTTACAGTATACTAAGAATTGCAATCTCGTTCATGAAATTGAACAATGTGGATATATCGGAAATTACGGAATGGAACGCTCCTAGATGGCTTCAGTCACAGAAATAGATCCACCCACCTTCGTCGCAACCCACCCAACGATTGGTAATCGATATCAGTAAGCATTAAGTGGTATATCTGTTATAGTGATATAAATACCTGCATTGTAATTCTCTCATTTGCCAAAGGATTCCCGGTTTGATTCCTATCTTGGCAATTTATCTTAAAATTTAATTAAACACTAGCAAAGTTTTTTTAGTCTTTCTGTCACTCCGGGCTGAAGAAAATGTAGTTCTAGTTTTGATTTTATTTTACAGCAGAGTATGGAAAGATTTACTCGATCTACCGTACCCAAAATACCATTATTTCTACTGAATACAAGTGCACTTTGTACGACTATATTTAATCTGGTTACTGAAATGGGTCTTCCTACAAGTGCAATTACAGTTTCAAAATACCATTAAATGTAAATGTCTACAAACGTTTGTATGTTAAGCTTGTTTTTATACGCGGAAACGGCGCGGAACGTAGCGGCTGTGGAGGCCTGCCAACAGCAGCCATCGGCTCGACTGTTGCAGGATAATGTAATTACTGCTGTTCGCAGACGGAAATGGGTGTCGTTACGTTGCAGTCACTGCCGGTATTTGGCAAGTGGTGCTGTTGTATAAGCTTAGTGCTGTTGGCTATAGAGAGTAACTGGCGTGCTATTGATTTGACAAGTGAACGCTCTAGACGTCCGTTATTCGTTGTAATCAATCCATTAATTGTCAACTACAGGTATATTTTCTGTTTACTTACGTGATTTAATGAGGAATGAGAAAGGCTGAGATTAACACCAACTAAGTGTGGATTAGTAAACTTTATGCATTTTTAAAAAGGGATTTTTTTTCAAATAATGCCAATTAACATACATAAAATCAATTAAAACACATTAAACACACTACCGTACGATAAATAATAAACGAAACACAAATAATAAACGAAATAGAACATTCAATGTCTTAGAGAACATATAACGTCAAAAATGTCTGAGGTTTTTGTCAAAATTTGATTAAAATTGACTATTGATTTTAAATGCGGCTTAGCTAATTAAACCTCTTTTTATACTTAACGGGTGCGTACAAAATTACTTGAAAATTATTATATTTTATTTGAATTTGAGAAATATTCGTACTACTTTGGACAATATGAAGTTTAGTTTTTTATTTTCATTACAGTCGAATTTCGACCGATGCTATTGACTAGTAATTATAAGATCCTAAAAATATATGTCCACCAATGCGCACTTGGCCAGCGCGGTGGACTATGGCCTAAACTCTCTCATTCTGAAAGAAGACCCGTGCCCAGCAGTGGGTCAATAATGGGTTTATGATGAGAAATATATGTATTTATATATATACATATATATTCAAATGTATTTGTTTCGAATACGCAATTCAGTCCATAGTAGGTACAAGTAAGCATAAGCGAGGTGGTTGTACATTTACGGTTGAACTGAATCCTCAAACCATTAATTGAAATCAATAGCCTTTACTCTGCGGTTCACGTGTTGCTGAGCCCATTACCGAGTAATTAAGAGGGCAGCTCATCAAAGGCGGCTAATAGCGTTAAATGCGACCCAATTCGCCGGTCTCTGGGGAATGTAATTGCATTGAACTTGCATCCGTCCGCACTACACCCAAATACAGCGGGTGTGACAACGTATCGTATCCTTTTTGTTATCATTTTAAAGTATTATTTTTTTATACATAACAGGTGGACCATCATCCGAGGTCATTATCACTACATATTATAAAACAAAGTCGCTTCACGCTGTCCCTGTGTATGCTTAGATCTTTAAAACTACGCTATGGATTTTAATGTTTTTTTAAATAGATAGAGTGAGTCAACAGGAATTTTTTTATGTAAAATACGTAAATAATATAGTCGAGGAACAATGATAATTTTAGATTTTTGACTTTTAGGCGGAACGAAGTTCACCCTGGCAGGTAGTAAATTATAAGAGTGCTTTGATGATGAATTGTATATTCTTTGATTATAAATCATTTGATATTATTTAAATATGTTTTGATGCACAGCGATTCGTTGCTGAGGTGATGCACGGATGCCGTCCCGAATCTAAAAGCGACTCTGTCACTATTTAAGATGTCCACCGCACTTTCAACGATACGATACTCCACATGAGTGACTTCGAGTTGTCTTTGAATACAATATTTTGAATAATAATGTAACGAAATGGAAGAAACAAATAGATGCGTGGTTATTCGGATGCCAAGCTGACATTGGCAAGCATAGACATTTGTATTCAAGGTCAAAAGGGGGGCATTAGGTTATCCTAAGGATGGTCACCAATGATCTTATAATTGAAATAAATACGTATATTTACTAACAAACAAGTACGCAGCACCCCTGCTAGTGATTGGCCACTGCAACTACCAGGGCCTGATTAACCCTTAGGCTAACTAGGGGGCCCGCTGATATCGTGTTTCTTGGAATGGCATTGGTTGTAGATTTGGCAATTTTTTTTTTGGTCGTCAAACTTCTATACGAATAAATGCACAATTCTTGCGAATGCGAGTGTCTAAACACATGCGATTTTATATTATATTCGAATAATCGTCACATCACTAATCGGTAGTGTGAACCATGTTAAAATTTTCAAAATAGTAAACAAAGTCACAACTACTATACTACTTTTAGGCTGACCGTAACTGAAGTGGTGGGGCGCGTTTAAATTAGCCTAATTAATTAGCCTAGGTCGGTCAGGACTCTTGATTAGCGGCTGTCCACTACTGTCGCTACTCAGTCACGTGTTCGCGTCGCTATCCTGAAGATTAAGTTGAAGGGCTCAGTGTGATATTTATGATAAAGGGAAGTAAATAAAGCTTACATTACATTACTTGATTGTAATTATATAAAAAAAAAATTAAAAAAATGGATATAAATAAGAAAAACGACAAACCCGTTGAGTTTCTTGCCGGACCTTCTCAGTTGAGGTCGTATTCCGATCCGGTGGTAGTGTAAGAAAAAAAATGTAACTGACAATTTGTAAGTGCCCCCGTAGGCCTATACAAAATAAAGACATTTCATTTCATTACATTTACATTTCCGTAGGAACTTCGGGACACAAAATATACAACACATTTTTATATGGAAAGGCACCGTGTAGTTTAAATCCGACTATCGGTTATTTTTTGAATTTTGCGAACACAAATACCAGAAGGCAGAACGATTATAAATAGTATTAAAAAACGTAGCAAAGAAATGCTTAGCAAGTACCATCACTAAGGTATCAAATGTATGTAAGAATGTTGAAATATGAATACATTTTCTTAAAAGCTTCCCCTCCAAGTTTGTACAGGCATTAATTTTGTTTGACATACTTTGTGAGAAAATTCTCCCGGTATTCACAGTGTTTGTATTTCATAAAATATTACCCGGTTTCGTAGGACATTATTTGCATTCACTGACTTATGGAAAGTTGTAATAAAAGTGGATATGTCGCGACTTTGTTTGAATTACCGCACAATTTAATATTCAAAAATTTTAAGTTAAGGCTATATTTTTGTCTTTGCTATCTTACTTAAGGATTAAAAATTTTATGGCTTGACTCCACTGTCCTTTTATTTATTATAATTTTCGCTTCATTCATTAAAAAGATAGAAACAAAAAGCATCGTTTAAAATTTACCTGACTCTCCAGTAAAGTTAGTGTTATGTTATTATTATATTACTAGCTGAAACCCGCAGCTTCGCCCGCGCTTAAAAAATACATGACATATACATAGTCATTCAAGAGGAATATTTCTTTCATACATATATTTTTGGTATCTTCAACCGTTTTCGCAGCGCACGCAACGAAAGCCCTCAAGGATGAATAATTTTCCTTGTTTATTTCACATTTTCCATGATTTCTTCGCTCCTAATAGTTGCAGCGTGATGTTATATAGCCTAAAGCCTTCCTCGATAAATGGTCTATTCAACATAAAAATAATTTTCCAATTCCAACCAGTAGGTCCTGAGATTAGCGCGTTCAAACAAACAAACAAACTCTTCAGCTTTATAATATTAGTATAGATTATTCACGCTGAATAGCAACATAATAGAACATGTCAAAAATAAAATAGTAGTAATAATAATATACAAGCAAATTAATTCATAACAAAGTAGATTTTTTTTTTATTTGCGGTGTAACAATCATGCAGTCTACTGATCTACTTCGTTTGAAGTTAAGATAATTATGAAGTTTCCGGTGATACCTCATTTTGTTAAATTCTGATAAATCATTAAGAACGCATGGGAGATGTGATTTTAGATTATTACCAACGTAGAATTGATACATTTAATATGTAACAGGAACTCAGGTAATGATGTATTTGACTTTTATTTGCCGAAATTTCGACCCAGTTACTGAACTGCTATGGAGGAAAGGAACTTTTGACCAATTTATTTTGTTACCCGGATAGTTGGTTTCGTTATCACGACACGCAACACTAATTGTAACCGTAAGGATCAAATGCAGCAATAGGTACTTGTAATGTTAAAAAAATCTTAAACCGCATATCGTCAGTAGGTACTCATTAGACATAAAAAATTATGAGGAAATTGATCCATCCATCCATCCATCCATCAGCCTTTTGATGTCCACTGCTGAACATAGGCCTCCCCTAAATGGCGCCTCTCCAACCGGTCCTGTGCCCTCTGAATCCAACGGTTTCCCGCTGTCTTCTTCAGGTCATCGGTCCATCTGGAAGGGGGGGCGACCTGTACTCCTTTTGCCTAAACGTGGTCGCCACTCGAGGACCTTTCTTCCCCATCGGTTATCGGTCCTACGAGCGATGTGGCCGGCCCACTGCCACTTCAGCCTGCTAATTTTGAGAGCTATGTCTGTAAGCTTTGTTCGTCTACGGATTTCATCGTTGCGAATCATGTCTCGTAGCGAAATTCCGAGCATAACCCTCTCCATAGCACGCTGAGCGACCCTGAGCCTCCGAATGAGGCCTACCGTGAAGGACCACGTTTCGGCGCCGTAGGTCATCACTGGCAACACACATTGCTCGAATAATTTCGACTTCAGGCACTGAGGAATTTTGGACGAGAAGATACTACGTAATTTCCCGAACGCAGCCCAGCCGAGTTGGATTCTACGAGTGACCTCCCTCTCAAAGTTGGACTTACCCATCCGGATCGTTTGTCCCAGGTAAATGTACTCGTCTACAACTTCGAGAGGAGTGCCGTCAACAACTACCGGTACGGGTGTGACATGGACATTAGACATGATTTTCGTCTTGTCCATGTTTATCTTAAGACCCACCCGTTGTGAGGCACTGTTGAGGTCGCCTAGCATTGTGCTGAGGTCCGTCAGCGAATCTGCCAAGATGACTATATCATCGGCAAATCGAAGGTGCGTGATGTGTTCGCCATTGATGTTAATGCCAGGACCTTTCCACTCCATCAGCTTGAACAAATCTTCCAACGCAGCGGTGAACAGTTTCGGCGATATAACATCGCCTTGTCTGACTCCCCGCTGCAGTTGGATTGGATTTGTGCTTCTGTCGTGTACTCGGACTGACATGGTGGCGGCAGTGTATACACACTTCAGCACCTCGATGTACCTATAGTCGATCTGGCATCGCTGAAGGGACTCCAGCACCGCCCAGTGCTCGATAGAATCGAAGGCTTTCTCATAGTCCACATAAGCAACACATAACGGCAGATTATACTCCTCGGTCTTCTGTATAATCTGCCGCAGCGTGTGAATGTGGTCCATGGTGCTGTAGCCTTTCCGGAAACCGGCTTGTTCGGGAGGCTGGAAGTCGTCTAGCCTGCGCGCAATGCGGTTAGTAAGGACTCTCGAAAACAGCTTATACACGTGGCTCAGAAGCGCAATGGGCCTGTAGTTCTTCAAAAGAGTTTTGTCGCCCTTTTTGAAGAACAGCACCACTACGCTTCTGCTCCACGCTTCCGGGGTTGTCCCGCTAGTAATGACAGAATCGAACAACTTTTGCAGCGCCACTAGTACGGGTTTACCGCCAGCTTTTAGCAGCTCTGTTGTGATTCCGTCATCGCCCGGTGCCTTGTTATTTTTCAGCTGTTTGAGAGCCTCTCTAATCTCGTACAGGTTGACGTCCGTACAATTAATTACAAATGAATTACAAACGTACTGGACAAAATAGCCCTCCTTTTTATTTTCTTTAAAACGTTAATTTTGTCTAATTAGCCTGAAGTTGCTACTGCATGGAGCGACGTCATTGACCCTAATGTCTGAAGTCGGCAACTTGGACCTCGTAACTTGGACCTCCTCTCCAGAGTGCTGTAATATCACAAGGACGCTACCAACAGTGCAGTGCATATTAAAACTGCTAAAATATAATTTTAATTTTGTTTTTATTATCATTACTTACTATGATTAAGATTAAAAGTTATCATTTAGTAAAATGCAAATAAGAAGTGTTAAATTAAAAGTTTGATTCTTTACGTTAACTTAATTTTCTGATATATCCTGAAATAATAGTACAACCTTGAAGTCAGACCACTTGATATAAATAATAATAATATTTGGGGAAATCATTTGATAGAAGTTACCGCTTTACTTATAGATGTCATCGGTATCACAATTATACGACACGAAGATAGTCCTGTAATTTTTTTAAATTAAGATTTAATTATTGCGTTATTTGAAGCAAAGTAAAGATACACCATTAGAAAATCGGTCGAAGATCTGCTAACATGGTACAAAAAACAAATATACTCGTAGAATCCTTAGAAGTGGGTTAAATATAGACTGTAATTAAGTGTTTCGTGTCAGGCGGGGTCGATGGGAGTGAAAACATTAGGAATGTAACGCTCTTATAGTGTTTCTATAGCCCCGATCTATTTCACCCCGGGGCTGGATCATATTTTATAGGCAGCTCCGACATTTTATTATCGCCATTAAACTCGGATTTCTAAGCCACTGTACTCGTAAATAAAAAGCTGCAATCAAATAACCGCGGATGAAATAATAAGCGTTGGTAATAACTAGTCACCCGTCGCAACGGTCGAAATTCGACCGTAATTTAAATTAAATAACTAAACTTCATATTGTCCAAAGTAGCACTAATATTTCTCTAATTTAAATAAATTGTAATAATTTTCAAGTTATTTTGAACGCATCCGTTAATGGTAATAATAATTTTATTTATTAAGCTGCATTTAAAGCAAAAACGGGTATTGTGACAAAGACATCTGACATTTTTGACGGTATGTGTATACATATCATGACATTGAATATTCTATTTCTTTTATTATGTATGTGTTTGTGTCATATGCAATGTAGTGAGTGTAATGTGTTTTTAGTTGATTTTATGCAAATTTTCTACATTATTTTATACACAATTTAAAAAAAATATATTAGCATTGCGTAATCCTTCTCTACTTCAACTATAACCGAAAGTAATTTCATAATCCTCCGTCTGCGGCAAGTATCTTAAAAACGAATTACAAATTTTTGCTTCACGTATAATATATAGATACTGTAATTTTGATGGTGAGAAAATCAGTAATGGTTCGATTCAAGAAACAAAACTGCAGCCTACGTCTGCCTAATAACAGAAATATTGGTCTGAAGAGTGTGGTAAAGGATACCCTCGCCTTAAATATCTTATCCGAGGCGTTCCAACTTATTCCCCAGAAGTGACAACGTATCTGGGGCCAAACTCTGGTGTTATCTAGGATTGTTTAGACATGGGCAGCAGAGGCCACTTACCATCATGTGGCCACTTACCTACATGCATTATGCAATATGATCGTAATTCTGATTACTTTACATGTACCATGGACTTCAGATTGAACCCAAATGAAGTTGATTACAGATGTCCATGTGCGGCAGTGATCACTATCATGTGGACTGCATGCTCGTTTGCTACTTCAGTCAGTTAAAAAAATCTAATAATAATTAAAGTATCGCGTGTCTGTACACTTCATGTGGGTTTGCAAAAAAAATCGTATGAATTGCTAGAAATATAAATAAATAATAAAAGTTCTTAATTATCTTTTTGGAATAATGTACTTGTGTTTGAAATCACATAACTATTATTAACAATTAAGTAATTAAAGTTACAGTTTTTTTAAAGCAAGTAAACCCATTAGGCACCGTTTCTACGCTTGCCTAGACTGAGAAGTGTGGCAAACAAAAATATTTAATTGATCGGCTTCGCCCACGTGCAAATCAATGTATCGCAAAGGTGTTCCCGTGCAAATCTCTACACAGTAGGAATTCTACAATAAAAGTATTCTATACGTTGCTCCATAACATTTTCTATAGTAAAAGTCTCATGAAAATCGTTTTAGCCGGTCAAGGATTCCCCAGACAAACACAGAGTGAGAAAACTAATTTTAAGTGTGTATTTGTGGGAAGGTACATATTGTTATGAAAAAATGTTTTGAAAATAAGACGAATTAGAATATCGTAAAGCCCTTTTTTGAACTAATTTACAACCTTAGTGGTCACATTAACAATATCGGGATACATCTTTTCAAACGCCTCCGCATTTAAATCAAACCGCATCAATCATTATGATTGATTTTAACTTTTTAATTGAAAAATACTATTTTAAGTAATTTTGGTCGACTTAAATTTCTGAGTAAGATAATAAATGTGAAAGGAGGGACCGGAGTGACCGGAGAGACCGGAGTGGCCGGAGGGACCGGAGTGACCGGAGGGACCGGAGTCACCGGAGGGACCGGAGTGGCCGGAGGGATCGGAGTGACCGGAGGGACCGAAGTCACCGGAGGGACCAGAGTGGCCGGAGGGACCGGAGTGACCGGAGGGACCGGAGTCACCGGAGGGACCGGAGTGGCCGGAGGGACCGGAGTGACCGGAGGGACCGGAGTGGCCGGAGGGACCGGAGTGGCCGGACGGACCGGAGTTACCGGAGGGACTGGAGTGACCGGAGGGATCGGTGTGACCGGAGGGACTGGAGTGACCGGAGAGACCGGAGTGACCGGAGTGACCGGAAGGGTCGGAGTGACCGGAGGGACCGGAGTGACCGGAGGCGTCGGCGTGACCGGAGGGACCGGAGTGACCGGAGGGATCGGAGGGAACGGAGGTGCCAGAAGGACCGGAGTGACCGGAGAGGTAAAATGGGTTTGATGATAAGACAAACATAATGGACGAGACATTCGATGTGAATTAAAAATATATTTGTAGTCGAAACCGTCAATGCCTTGACGAGCGATACATAATGAAAGTAAGTCCTAAGATGTCCCAAAGTGTCCCAAACCTGAACATATCATGTACTCGAACGATAGCAATACTTAGTTACTCTAATGATAAAAGAAACAACTGTTGGGAAAAAAAAGAATAATAATATTATTAAAAGAAACAAAAAGAAATAATATATAAAAAAAAAGAAAAAAAAAGGTCCTACATAGTAAGCTTAGTTAAGGTTTTCTGTAAACCCGCCGCTGCTGCCACCGCACACAACTGGGGCCCAGTTTACACTGTTACCTAGTTGAGGGCGATGTCGACGGCGAAGGCTCATAGTGGAGCTGTGAGAATCAGATAAAGACAGAAATAAACATAAATGAAAAAAGGCACGGACGATCAGTCTGTGGAGTCAAAGTTGTTAATAAAAAAAAACATAATGGGTACTTACATCAGTAGAGTCCTCTTCAACAAGGTCATCGTTGGAGCCAGAACCCAATGCTTCGAAGAATGCAGCGAGGTCATCGTCAGACGAAAACTCATCTGAAACCATTAATAAATGGAGACATAATTATGTAGACTTACCGCTATTCGACAAAAGATGATGGTATACATCATATTATTAATATTATAAAGGCGAAAGTTTGGGAGTGTGTATGTTTGTTACTTATTCACGTGTAAATGGCTGGAGCGATGTTTATAAAATTTGATAGGGATAGCTGATACTCTGGACTAACATATAGGACTAACTGGACTAACATATACATATATATATATATATATATATATATATATATATATATATATATATATATATATATATATATATATATATATATATATATATATATATATATATATACTTTTTACTGAGGGAAAATATCTTATTCCTACGGAAAAAATGATTTTTGTTAACGCGGGCGAAACTGCGGGATACAACTAGTCTTCTATATTATATGAATGGATGGATTTACATGATAATTTTACTAAATCACTCTTTGTTTGGTTTTAATTTAAGACATCGGGGTGATTATATCCGTAGATTCAATTGTAGTCGGCTTCATTTAAACCCGTTACTTTGAACATTTCCTTTGCCACTGTACAGCAAATAGCTACATAATTAAAATCGTGCGGCGAGTTCAACCCGCGTAGCTATCTTCTGGAAGTGTGGGCTCCAGACTATTTGTGTTTTGTAAGGCCTGTGTGAAGAACTTAAGTTTAAGCTATGAATGATGCTGATTTATTTCTTAAGGCATGTAAACTGTGACTGTTTTAAGTGCCCAAACAAAGCTTTTTAATGCACAATTAAAAATATCATTTAAAGTAAATAATATGGTTATAATAGCTAAAATTGCAAATGCTGAAAATAAAATTTATTTAATTAAATCGTGCGTAAGGACCGACTTTTTTTGCTGGTCTCTTTCTATTTATAGCACTCAGTGACTTGGTGTATTCCTCCTGCTCTTTCTAGCTGGTATCTCTTGATTTTATGAAATTTTGTTCAATCATCTATATGAACTTTCTTTTCTACGCCCTCGAAATTTCTATCCTGTACCAGTTTTTCTTAGTTGGTATTGTTAATTTTAGGCTATATGATCGAAGTATGTACGCGGTGCTGGCAAATACCTGAATAGTCATTGACAATATTTGAGATGCACTTCTTTTAAAATGGATACATTGACATGTAACTATCCAAGGTATTTTAGCATGTGCCAATACTACGTCACAAATAAACTTCCTCCTCCTTGCGTCGATTTCCTCAATGCTGAGGGTCGTGACCCCCTCCACAGATCACCTTGTTCCGGACTGTATTACGCCAACGGTGCCGGTTCTCCGCAACGTGAATGGCATCATGAATCTTACTGTCGAGAGTGGTGCGGATTTGGTCCGATCAGCGCATCGGACTTCGTCCTCTTGGTCTCTTCCCCTGGACTTTGCCGGTGATTACTATCTTTTCGAGATTGTCACTACTCCTCCGGGCGATGTGGCCAAAATACCCAAGTATTCGCTGAAGGCAGGTGGACGAAAGCCTTGTTGTTACTTTGAGTTCCTTGAGTATCGACACATTAGTTCTCATAGCTGTCCAGGGGATGCGTAACATTCTTCTCCAGCACCACATCTCGAAAGCATCAACTCGTTTGCGGTCGTTTGCTCTTAGAAATATGGAGAATATTAAGGTTCTGACAAGCTTCTGCTTGG
Source organism: Spicauda simplicius (assembly GCA_949699795.1). NCBI lineage: Eukaryota > Metazoa > Arthropoda > Insecta > Lepidoptera > Hesperiidae > Spicauda > Spicauda simplicius. The sequence goes on from OX453063.1 coordinate 22,058,765, forward strand.
TGTTATTGCGAATATTTCTATCTTTCCATATTCCCTTCAGTTGGCCCATGGTGCCTTGATTAACTTAAACGCAAATAAACTTAACTGTCCTGAATCCGTCATCCTAAAAGTAAGTAACGACGGAATTGTTCATGCAAAAATCGTTAATGTCCTTATTATGCGGCGTGGTCTTTGCGAGGACTCCATCAATCATCTCCCAAAGGCTCGAGAGGCGGTTATCGGTGGGTTCCTCGCGACCGCGCTCACTGAGATATACGTAAATGATTGATTCCGATTAGGGTTCTCACAGAATATATGTAATAAAAGATTCTGTTAGAACCCAAGATAGAATACAAGATCGAAGTAGCATATGAGTATGTACACTATCTAACAGTAAGGTGTCACTGCAGGCCATAGACTTAAAGCAACTTCATGCAGAACAAGAGTACCATTCGAACTTCCACTTAAATCACTAAAGCACAACCCATTATTGTCCTACTGCTGGGCACGGGTCTTCTCTCAGAATGAGAGAGTCTTAGGCCATAGTCCACCGCGCTGGCCAAGTGCGAATTGGTGGACTTCACACACCTCCGAGAAATTTTTTTTTAGAACTCTCGGGTGTGTAGGTTTCCTCACGGTATTTGCCTTCACCAAAAAGCAGTGATCATTAATTTTAATACGCACATAAATCATTGGTGCGTGCCTGGATTTGAACCTCGGACATCCCGATTGAGAGGGTAAGTTTCAACTATTGGCTATCACTGCTCTCCTACTATATATCTGAATATGTTTTTTTTATCTATATTATAAATCAATTTTGTTTACTTGTATAATAATTTGAATGTACATTCGTATGAACAGGCAACCCTAGCGTGCTCGTTACAAGACTATCTTAAAACATGCTCTCCACAGATTTCTGTACCCTGTCAGATATTTTCCCTTAACATTATTATGAAAGGGTAAGTAATGTAAGCACGTACTTCACAAATCCGCCCTGAACGAGATGGAGGAGCTGCCCTCTCATGTTGCGAGGATAGACCTTTACCTGTCTTATTAAAATCAAATGCTACTATATGAGAAAATAATACCTTCAATCTTGCCGACTTTTTATTGAAGAATGTAAAGATTATAGAAAATTGATGTAAGGCGCAAAGTCATTTTAGGATTCTGTTACAATGAATATTTTACCTTTACTATGAACCGTGGGTTAAAGATAATTTACTAGTTCTATGGATATGAAAGATAATAACTTACATGTAAAAATGGATTTTTTTTAAATTATTAATAAAAAGTGCAACCAAATTACTGTCTACAGGAAGAATTCCCAGAACTCTAGCAACATTACCTCTAATTTTGAGTAGTTAAGTTAATTCATTGGCCGAGGCTTCCAGCTCTCAGGTCATTCGGTGACACTATCATGGATTGAATCTAGATATCTGTCTAAATAAAATGTCAATGTTACACTATTATTACCATTTTTTATTTATTTTAAGTTACTATTTATTTTTGTAGGAATAGTAAGAGATGTAGATGCGCTTTCAACATCGAAAGTAACTTTGTTTTTAAAACAAAACTATTAATAGTTAATTCACAGGAATTTTCTAAACTTTGAAATATTAATTTATTTCGTTAGGGCTGGAAACAAGAATTAATTTTGATTAGCCACTAAATAACCACTAACTCAGTGTTACAGTAAAACTTAAGTATTGATCATATTCCATTTCATTCAGCAACGACTAAACATAGGTGTCATGTAATTTGCTGAGCCATTGGGTCAATAAACCAAGAATTTCGATTCCAGAATCGAGGAAAACTGACTCCATTTACCCGACACCCGACCACAAAAATCGGCACTGAATCGTAAATTTGTGTTCGAAGCAGTGTGAAATTTATTCGTAAGGGTCAATACATACAACGCGTACAAATAAGTTAATAAGTATAGGTTTACGATATCCAACGGTTTCTTATGTCATGAGGCAATAAAGCTAATCAAAATGTTAGAGTTCTAATATGCTTAATATATTCTAAAATATCTTCAACTACTTCAATTGTCGTCAACAGTTTGATCGATCGATTCTAAAAATAATTATAATAAACTAGATCTTACCCGCGGCTTCGCCCGCACGGTCAAAGGGAATTAACATTAGCATTTGATAGCGTGATTCAGAACTTGCAAATAAATTTTACTAATGCCATCTATTAACACGTCTGGAACGACTAAATATGTAATAACGATTTTTTTTTATTGAAGATTATAAGATTGAAGTAGTAAACGAGCATGCAGTCCACCTGATGGTAAGTGGTCACTGCCGCCCATGGACATCGGTAAGCAACTTCATACAGAACATGGGGTTCTATCTGAAGTCAATCACAGATGCGTTGCTACTCTCGAGGACTATGATGGTCGCCTCAAGTGAAAGTGTGCCGGCAACCCACCCTTCCATCGAAACGCTAAAACTGCTTCACGCTAGAAATAGGTGTGGCGGTGGTACTTCCCCGGGTGAACTACACTGGTTCTACTACCAACAAAACATCGATACAAAAGTTTTTAAAAGTAGACTACGTCACTCTCCGCCCTCCTAACTATCTCCCAGCATATAAACCAATTCATATAATAGTTATATGGCGTCGTGAATTAGGAACAAACAAACACACTTTCCCATTTATAATATTAGTATCGATTCTTATTTCATAGAAAATACTTTATGTTAATGTTATGTGTTACAATACAAGTTTACATTTACTGATTTACGTTATAATGCGTTTAGTTCGACATTCTTACGTACAAACAGAAATGTAAGTATTATTATCGTTTTATTTCCACGGCATGCCCCCGCTTCATGCGTTAAGCCTTTATTTCTGGCCATAAACCTTCGTATTCACGAGGTAGAATAGCGCCATAATAGATATCCATTTGACGGTGGAATTTCTTAGGGTTGGTATTAAAACGTGGTCAAGCTTCCGTCGAGCCTTAATCGAATCACTCATGAATGCGTTCCATCTGTATTATTTTAAGTTTTGAGTTTTTTTTTATCTGACTGAAGTAGCAAACGATGCAGTCCACCTTATGGTAAGTGGTCACCGCCGCCCATGGATATCTGTAATCAGCTACATACAGAAAATGGGTTCTACCTGAAGTCAATCACAGATGCGTTGCTACTCCCGAGGACTATGATGTTCGCCTCATATAAAAAAGTGTGCCGACAACCACACCCTTCCATCGAAACACAAGAACTGCTTCACGCTAGAAATAGGTGTGGCGGTGGTACTTCCCCGGTCGAACTACACTGGTTCCACCACCTTCAAATTCCTATTCCTGAGCTACTCCTGAGGTATTATACACCTCACTCGTAGCACTACCAGCGTACACATGTGATCATCTTAGTCATAAGAAGCAGTATAATAAAAATAAATTATCGCTCTTAAAGACTAAGGTACATTAGTCGGAGCTTTAAGGTCATAAATTGAACTATGTTACTCGTTAAATTAATATTAAGACTAAGGCTAAAGGTTAAGACTCCAGGTAGAACCCCTATTCTGTTGACTATTGATATGGTCTACTTACCACTACGCACCCAAGTCCACCAATTCGCACTTGGCCAGCGCGGTGGACTATGGCCTAAACTCTCTCATTCTGAGAGAAGACCCGTGCCCAGCAGTGAGACAATATTGGGTTGACGACGACTTACCACTAAGTGAACCTTGTTTGACACTTCAATGTTACAAAAACCCAATATAAAATATATACATAGAAATGCGAACACTGCAACTATGTTTAATGAAATATATAGCTATCGGGCTGTCAAGGCAGATTAAAAGAAACCCAGAATTTTCTACTATCTTTTTGTAACGTCAACGACATGTTGGAGAATAAATTAAGAAGGGAGCCAGTAGCGTCTTCCTGAATAGGCATCACTTTATTGTGGTGGTGGTATTTATTGTTTAACGCACTATAGTATTGGTTTAACCACCGCCATTCAGTAGTTTTAGTCAGTAATTGGTTAAAGCCATGTGTTCGAAATCATTTCCACATCTCTACAAAGCAATCTGTACACCACAAAGAGAGGTTAGAAACAGTTTCCTTTGATACAGAATGTCTGCCAAGGAGCATATCGCATTTCATGTCTGTTCTGTGATTAACCTCGACATGTTTAACTGTCGTGACGTCACTTGGCGGAACTGTGGAAGCGTTCATTACACGGTACTATTTCAAAGGAAACATAGTTATATTTTCAAAGGCGTCTACGCATATTAATTTATGCTTTTCTTCATGTGTGTGACGTGTCAAATATGCGCGTCAATAAATCGTTAATTATTTCAAACGTTGGGTATAAATAGAACAGTTGTGCAAAATAAAGATGGTTGGCTACTTTCATACAAAACTACTACTAAATTCTTAGTTTTTTATGTGTATACATTTTTTTAGTTGAAGTAGCGAATAAAAAAAACACACGCTTTCTACACTCATAGTCCCATACTAGGATTTTCTCCTGTGTCGTGGGTACCATGGACACAACAAGACGAATACACAAAAACCCAGGCCCAGACTATGAATCTAAACTCATCGTTCAGATATCTGTCTGGCCGGGAATCGAACCCGGGACCCATTGCGCGTCAGACCGGTATGGTAACCGCTCCGCCACGCGGGTCGTCAAATTAATATGTACATAGGTATTTTTATTGTCAGTAGGTACTGCTGCTCTGGTATCTTTATATCTACGCAATTTAAAATAGGTTAGGATAGGGGTTCTACGTAGAAAAGTAAATACGCACCTTTATTTATAAAAAGAAATAACTCAAAATTGACGTATTGCGAGGTTATACCATAAAGCGAACGAACTAGGTTTAAAAAAAATATTTTTCATAAAGACTTACAGTCACTTGTATGAGAACAATCATTAAATTAATACGTGAAGCAAAAATTTGTGACGGATTTTTAAGTAATATGCCGCGGACGGATTAGTATGAAATTTTGCACGGTTATAGTGGACGTAGAGAAGGAGTGCAGAATCTTAATATTTTTTTCAAATAATGCATTTTTCATACATAAAATCAACTAAAAACACATTACACACACTGCCTTGCATTTGTCACAAACACATATGTACTTAGTAAATGAAATAGAACATTCAATGTCTTACAGTGAAAAGACACAACGTCAAGAATGTCAGATGACATTTGATTTTTAATTTAAATTACGGTCGAATTTCGGCCGATGCTACGGGTGACTAATATTTACTTAATAGCTAATTCTATTCGTCGTTCGTATAATGCCTAGGCAAAAGCTACCCTCATTTAATGCATTTAATCACTTGTTATGCTTAGTAATTATTAGTAATAAATTCCTTTAACTTTATTTTGAATGCATTAAAAGAGTCAGCTTCCTTAATTGAAATTGGAAGTTAATTGTATAACTGTGCTCCTTCAAAAGTGATATTTCTTTTACCATAGTTTATCTACGTAAGAACTCGTAGATAAACTCGCAAAACTTTATTTTTGAGTTATTTCTTTTTATGAATAAAGATGCGAATGCATTACTTTCACGGAGGATTAAATTTATACGCTTTCGTTCTTATTACGCCTTACAATCACAACAATTTGATATTCTACTTATGGTTACTCGTTACCTTTACACCAGATAAATCAAGTTAGCACTTTACACCAGATTCTTGAAACTAGATTAAAGCAATTTCGAAACCGCATTAACAAGATATGTGAGAAGGTTAACATATGGGTTAAATATAAACCTACAATTTACTTATAATACTTAACATATAGTAAAGGCCTTTTCATAATTTATCAAAGGGTAAATAAAAAGGTCTGTAATCTCGCGGTTTAGCTTACACAATGCCGCACTGTAAAACATCTCACAATTAATTCGTGAAGCATAACACAACAACATTTTACAAACACGTGTACTAATTATGTTCACCGATTATTATATTAATCACGCTTTGAATTAATTAAAGCGCGATTAATATAATAATGTAATAATAATTGGCAAGTATATAAAAAAATTGGTAATGGCGCTCAGTATATTCGTATCCCAACACTAGGATTTTCTTCTGTATCGTGGGTGCCATGAACACACACAGAGAAATACACAATTCTTCATTTAGATAACTGTCTTGCCGAGGTTCGAACCTGGAACCTACTGCCAGATAAGGAGACCGCGCCGAAGCGGGTCGTCAATGTACAATGTTTTTAAAACAGTGATTAACTATAATAAAAGTTGTGCAAGACTTTGATATCAGACAGGCTGACAAATTACTCCTTTTTCGTGTTTTGGAAGTAAATTATTCGTGTCTTGTGAAATAAATAACTATTTCCACGTAACTCGTCCATCTGTACATAACCTTTGTAGGTCTATTTCTGGTAGACTTCTCTAATTGGCACACTTCCAATCATTAACCGTTAAATCCATTAACTTAATTAAAGGGTAAAACAGGTTCTTATTACTGAGCCTCCGCTGTCTGTCCGTCTGTCATAGGATACTATCTCTTGACCTTATTACAGAATTGAGATACACTTAAAATGTACTACTAAAGGTGTTACAACAGCAAAAACTGAAAAAAATAAAGGAAAGGAGATCACCATAAAATGTTATTTTTAGTGGCTACTTTATAACAGGTAGGTCGCGTGCGCGTGGTAATTTCATTAAAAGAATGAAATAATATGTGAACTAAATATAACATTAAATATTATCAAATTTTGGGACAGGTGAGTCTTCCAGTCTAAAATAACGCTTTAATAGTACTGAAGAAATAATCTTCTTTGCAAATTAGGAGACTGCCTAGAGGTGTGAACAAAGGAGATAAATAACCTATTTGACGATCCGCGTGGCGAAGCGGTTACTATACCAGTCTGACGCGCAATGGGTCCCGGGTTCGATTCCCGGCCAGACAGGTATCTGAATAATGTTTTTAGATTCATGGGTCTGGGCGTTTGTGTATTCGTCTTGTGCGTCTTGTCTATAGTACCCAGGAAGAAATCCTAGTGTGGGGCTATGAGTGTGGAAAGTGTTTTTTTTATTTTTTATTTAAGGATTTTGTTTTATGTTTTTGAAGTTAATCACATATACTATTCGCTGCTCCGGAAAACTAGGATGATCGCCACCTATGTGAGCTGACAACCACGCCTTCAGCGACTCGCAAGAACTCCTTTACACTAGAAATAGATGTGGTGATGTGAAGGTGGTAGAACTCATGCGACTCTGTAGGCACCACCGCCAAATTTATTTCTGCGCACAATACGCTGTCCACCAATTCGCACTTGGCCAGCGCGATGGGTTATGGCCTAAAAATCTCTTATTCTGACAGAAGACCTGTAACCAGCGGTGGGACAACAATGGGTTGAGACGAATAGCAGTATGAAGCGCTGCTGTGTTTTGGCTTGAAATGTGTAGTAGAAAGACATACTTATCGGCGGTATTCCAACTTGCACCTTAGGAATGGTAATGCATCTGTAATTAATCTCAATTATAACTGATCTTTTGTCTCAGTGGCAGTAGTAGTGTAGTAGTATTACCAGTGGCGGCGTAAGGCGTAGGCGGTGTGGCCTCCGCCTCCGGCCTCGCGGTGCAAATGACTTTGCGCCTCACAGACACAGGGCCTCCCAAAGCTTGGTCTTGAAGGCCGGAGGATGGCGTTTATTGGCCGTCAAATTGTAGATCGACTAAATCTATATATATTTGGCGACCTTTCTTTCGTCGTCAAATTTCAGATCGACTTCAATGTGTATACATTTGTGCGACCTTTTTTTCGACTTCAAACTGCAGATCGACATCAATTTATATACATTGGCGACCTTTTTTCTGGTCGACAAACTGCAATTTGTGAAGCCCACATTAAGTTAAAGTCTTACGCCGCCTCTGCCACTTACTGTCAGATGGACTGATCGCTTGCTACCTTATTTATAAAAAATATGGCGAAATTACTTCTCAATCGAACCATTTTCGTTCTACAACTTTAAATTCGCCGTGATCACGCCATGTAACTGGGTCGAAATGTAGCAAAATGAATTTCAAAACGACATTTAGTGAGAAACCGTTACATACTTATATTAAAAGGAACGTTTTATGCAATATCTTTACACGCTGATTTTTTTACTTATCATAAGCTATAAATAAAACTTTATTGACCGACTTACGCAAAAAGGAGGAGGTTCTTAATTCGACTATATTTTTTTAACCTATTGAGGTTAAAGTAAACTGTTTTGTTTGTGAATGATACGTCTGTAAATGGACGTGTAATAAACATGTAACGTGACGGAGGCGTGAGGCGGAAATGCTTTCTGTTTATCTCTTTGATCTTTTTCTCGTTAAATTAACATTTCACCTTAAATTTACGTACAGCAATTATGTTTGAATGAAGAGATAACACCGAATAGGTTATTTAAATATGAAAAAAACAGTAATTTCTGTATAGTATAAAACAAAGTCGCTTCCTGCTGTCTGTCCCTATGTATGCTTAGATCTTTAAAACTATACTACGGATTTTAATTTGGTTTCTTCAATAGATAAAGTGAATCAAGAGAAAGGTTTCTATGTATAATACACGTTGACTTTTAGGCGGAACGAAGTTCGCCGGGTCAACTAGTAAGTATAAAATAAAACATGAATTGATTTGGAATACAATGTTCTGTATGGGAGTAAGACTACCTTTTTAGAGGTACATAGTAACGCATCTGTGACTAACCTTAGATAACATACTAGTACTATCTGAGGTTGATGACAAGTCCGCGAGTAGCAGTGACCACTTACTATCAGATGGACTGCATACTCGTTTGCTACTTCCACATAATTCTAATAAACGATGTTATATTATTTTAGGTTTGGTCAAATATCACTAACGTAATGTTTAGAAAGTTATTCAGATTATACACACTTTGACTGAAGTAAATAAATGTACAAACAGTTCGTGATAGGCTGACGGATCCTTTATGTTCAAAGTTATATTTACTTACCTAATATTCAAGGTTTCTGATTTAAAATGAGTTGTGTTTACCTGACGACATTGTGTACTGGCAACACACATCTGAATGCTCATTATATCTACAAACGTGTAACTATGCAAATGCGAATTATTTTTAGTACCTACATATTAAATAGGAATTGAATTGAGGATTTGATTTTATTGGGATATTATCTTATGATCACGGCCGTGTTATGCCAAATTATGGCAAGTGATTTTCATCATTTGCAAGCTATATATAAATGTGAAATACGATGCGAAACCGATTTTCAATATGTATAAAGTTGATGGAATCATAGAAACACAGGATAATATACTAGCGAATGATGTAAGTCCCTTAAAACTTGAAATTACATTAAGATAGCTAGCGTCTTCCGCATTCCACAACACATCGTCTTACGGGTGAATTAGGCAAGTACTTACCGCCAAATCGCACGTCACGTAATGTCACATAACATTGCTTCAACGTTTTAGCATCACGGAAACTCCGCGGTGCATGCGCCTTACCCTTTGTTAGTCTGTATTTTTTTATCTGACTGAACTAGCAAACGAGCATGCAGTCCACTTAATGGTAAGTGGTCACTGTCGCCCATATCTTTAAAATATACTGCTTATGTCTAATCAACGATATTTCACTGGTCATTACACATTCAGTTTCTTTTTATTCACCTGATGGTACGTGATCTTTGTTGCACATTTACGTCTGAAAGCAATTTCATATAAAACATGGGCCAATCTGAAGTCAATCACAGATGCATTACTACTCCCGTGGACTAAGATGGTCGCCTCATGTGAATTGTGCCGGCAACTACACCCAATTTTTGTGGTTTTGAAATTGTCACAATTTCATGAGTCTGTTTGGTCATAATGTCATATCAATTTGTACATATGGAATTTGGCAACTAAGTATTTATGACTAGTCAACCCCTTACTCTTTTTCCTCTAATTTGCTTCCACGATATACTCTTAACATGCAGATACTGTTTACAAACTGTTTACCTAGGACGGAATTGCGAGTGCAGAGAGTGCATGGGTGACCGGTTCTTCTCGACACACGTCAGACGCTACGTAATACCGAAATGTAGAAATTAGGCGAAGCGTGTATTCTCTTTACTTCGCATTTGCACTTCGATCTCGCACTTGTGCCTTACTTGTGCATACATATGTATATCTGTAAGTTTTATATACGATGCTGAAATACAAAATATGTTTTTACTTGATTTCATGCATTATTTGAAAAAAATATTAGTATTGCGCAATCCTTCTCTACATCAACTATAACCGTGCGTGATTTCATACTTAATAAATAAAGAAATATCTAAAAACGAATCACATTTTTTTGCTTCACGTAGATAAAGCCCAAAAAAGGTATAAACATGCAAATGTAATTATAATCTTAACACACATAATACGTAAATTCCTTGGTTATATGGTAACAAAAGTATGTAATAATGAAAGGAATATGGTCTAATTTTGAAACTCAATGCTTTAGGAGGCTAACATTTTTGTATAAGAATTGTGTTTTGATAGGTTATAAATAAAGCTGCCTATATTAGTTTAATTAATTGTTACAAATTTTAGACATAATTATTTGTTCTGGAGGTAAACAACTTTATGTAAATTTTAATCTAGTCTATAAATCAATTCCTAACTGTACAAGTTTCAGAAGTTTAGTATATAAATAAAAAGGGGTAAAATACGTTAGTAAAGTTTTTAATTAGTTTGTATAAGGTGGATTGTGCTCAATTTTATTGGATTTAAATAATTGTTCGTTTGCGATTGGCTCGGAGGCAGTAAGCAGGACAGAATCACTAAAAATCGCTTTTTATGACGCCTTAACTCTGTCGTAAAACAGAAGGGGCTTTGGTTGTTAAAGCAAAGTTCACAGAAGTTAATGTACATACAAACATTTGAAAGTACTGAATACATGTTGAAAGACTTTGCCAGATGGTAGAACCAGTGTAGTTCGTCCGGGGAAGTTAGCAATTTTTGCATTTCGATGGAAGGGTGTGGTAAGCCAGCAAAACATTATGTGAGGCGATAATCTTAGTCCTCGAGAGTAGCATATGTAATTGACTTCAGATTAGCCCATGTTTTATATGAAGTTGCTTACAGACGTAAATGTGCAACAAAGACCACTTACCATCAGGTGAATAAAAAGAAACTGAAGGTGTAATGACCAGAGAAATATCGTTGATTAGACATAAGCAGTATATTTTAAAGATATTACGCTAAAAAATTGTATCCTAATATATAGAATTTCCGAACCATTGAACAAAAATTGATTATTACCAAAATTTACCACATGATATTTATACCTATGCCTGTAGCGCATATAATATCATATTTAAAAAAAAAGTGTTTATTTCTTAATGTAAAAAGTGATGAAAATAAGAAGCTTTTCGAAAACTAGTCGCACTTAAAGACTTATAAATAATGATACTGCTACATATTTATTCCATTGATCATTGTCTGGCGATATTCCAAAAGAAATAAGGTATTGCTTTGTAAGCAATGGAAGCACTGCAAAGTTCTTCTGTGGCATTATTTAGTATGCGCCGTGCGGAAAATCGCATTAGGGCGGGCGTAAACTCAGGCAGTAATGTCAGGGAAATTTTCTGGCTTTGACAGCACTCTCTACTGGTTTCCGTATCAACATTTTTTTGTGAGTTCATTGATATTTATAACGTTTGCTACCACTCTGCCTATCATAACTGTCCATCTTTACAGTCTTAGCACTACATAGTATAAGACAAAATCGCATCTCGCTGTCTGTCCCTATATATGCTTAGATTTTTTAGATGCAGTTTGTTTTAATAGATAGAGTAATTCAAGAGAAAGGTTTTTACGTATAATATAACAGAGAAACACGAATAATTGTAGATTTTTTACTTTTAGGCGGAACAAAGTTCGCCGGGTCAACTAGTAATAATGTATAATATTAAGCTAATATTTGTAAGGATGTATCTGTGTTTGTACTGTTTCACGCAAAAAGTACCGGTCGGATTTGGCTGAAATTTGGCACACGCAAAGTTTATGACTTAGATTAACAGATATGACTCATTATCGTGGCAGATGTAAACACATTACCAATTTAGGCAAGATATCTTAATATCTTGCCTAAATTGGTAATGTGTTTATACATATATTTTTTATGATCGTAGGTTATTTTTATAAAACACTTGCATGCAAACTACATGCAAACTAGAATAAAATCAAAAAAATACAAAACTTTAACAATGAAAAGAAAAAAATGGTTATTACAATATTTAATTATTTTACAGCGGAGATTATAGTATATTATAATTTATATTTTATCCGATATAGTATCCAACATTGAGTAACTGCAAAAAAGGTAAAATCCATTAAAATTATACAGTTTTTGAACTTGGAGATAATAGATAATTTAGAGATATTGTAAAAAACGTTAAGCTTTTTTGGGGTGTTATAACTTCGCCTATAAATTAAAAGAGGATCAGATAAAAAATATTTTGGTTAAAGTAAAGGTGCAATTTTTTGGGCTATACTTTAATAGGCTGTTCACCGGTCTGGCTGTAGATTTAGGGGTCGCAATATATCTTTGCCAATTTTACGCAGTCGTGTTATAGGCTAAGCCATATTGTCTGCGGAGAGACAGTGAGGTAGAGATATTACCATTAGATAGAATTTCTTACCATTCGTTGAAAGGGTGTGGATTACTTACATATAACGGACTGACTTACATATAAGGTGACCATTTTAGTTCTCAGAAGTGGCAATGCATCTGTAAGGTTTCAGGTAGAAAACTTGTTCTATAGGGAGTCTGTTACAGATACTCATGAGTGGTAGTGACCACTATAATATTGGCTTTTCTTTTGCCATCTTATGAAAAATATATATTGTATTCTTCGTTCTATTTCAAAGTATTGTCAATGTAGCTATTATATTGGTACTCTTACCTTAAATAAATACCTCTATTTAGTTAAATAATAACATAGATATATGCTTATCGAGGTATATCTCAATTCAATAAGTACGTTGATCTCATAATTTATTTCTTTTGTATTTTCAAAAGCTTATACAAATAGGAGCGATGCAGACGGTAGGAAAACAAGTGATATTTTGTTAAGGACAGGTGCAAGGTTCGATCCCTTCATTCAAACGTATGCATTTCAATCAATGAAATAGCTTTTATATGTTACGATCACGATACGTTCTTATTTTTATAACAAATACATTGTAATGATTAAAAAAACCGATTTTAGTTTAGAACCTTATACATATTTACGAGAACTTCTGTATCTGGTTTTTTCTTGCAAAAAATAATTATGGTTATAAACTATTTAGAAATCTGTCCTGCTGTCTTTACGAGTTTCAAGCATACATTCATCCTCGCAAACATTTGAGTTTAAAATATTATTATGTAAGATAATTTATTATATGGTAAAATGAAATTTTGGGACTACTAATGAAGCAGAAGAAACAATAAGGTAGACTGCATGCTCGTTTACTACTTTAATCAGATAAAAAAGACATCGAAAATTCCGTTGTAATGCTTCAAAGAAGTAAGGATACATACATATATCGACGCGGAAAAGCGAAACAATGTAAGAAAAGATACCAATGTAAGTTATATACTTAATTCAATTACACTAATGTTAGAATTTTTTTTTTTAAAAGAAATTATAGTTTAAAGTTAAGTATAAAATTCAATATTTAAATAAGATCCTAATAAACTATCTAATTTAAAGTTTATATATTTTTCTAATAATATTTTTCAAATACAACGAGATTGATTTCCAGTGTCGAAATCAAATAATATTCTAAGCAACACGTTGACGCGGACTGCGTGACAAGATTTCGTGACGATTTCTGTGACAAGACTATTTATACGACAAGTAAAGGAGATTGCCCACGGATAGTATCGCAAAATCTAAGTTGTGTCTCTATTTTATGAAATCAGTAATTCCTATTATTAATTAAAATAATATTTATAAATATTACGAAATAACAAATTCTCCGCATAAAAACTGACCAAAATAAAAGTCGTTGTCTTGACCATTTATATTGTCGCCATCTTTGCCAATTCCCTTTACTAAAATACGATTAGATCAAATAATCGAGAAACTACCCGCGTGACTAATAATAATTTTTGTGTGGAGTTTCCGACTGTTTGTTTTGAACTCATGGTAATATTTAGTAACTACATATTATTAAAATACTTGACGGGTAGTCACGACATGCGGTTTTTGAATTCTTATAGAATTCTTTTTGCCGATATTTCGACCGAGTTGCATGGATCGTGGTCACGGCCAAACTGCGGTAGCGGTGAGATACCGTTGACATGCAATTCTATAAGAATTCAAAAACCGCATATCGTGAGTACCCGTTAAGTATTATAATGTATCAATTCCGCGATAATACTAGTCTAAAATCATAAACAACATATTATTAACCATAGATCGCGAGTTAAAAGACTCCATTTTAAGTAACAGTGTTCATTTCGAATAAAAAGTTTTGCTTCTTGGATTTCAGGTACACCGGTAAGTACTAATGACACTGTTTATAAATTGTTTAAATATGCCATATTGCTGCTGAATGCCGAGGATTATTAATATTTTTATATAAGCTCAAATACATTACGGCGCAATAGATTTTATAGCAATACTGAGTTCCATAGTCACTTGGGCAATCTCTTTGGATCTATATAATAAAAATACTCTGCCTTTAGTGTAATATTGTCACGATATTTTCGTGATAAAATATTAAAAGTCGTGTCGTAGCATTTAAAGGTAAATAGAGCAATGTAAACATGACCAATCAACCAAACCCGCACCGTATAGATTCGTAACAAAAACAGTTTTTCAGCCACTCGGCGAATCACAATGGCACGTTTCAAGTTTGCTTTCATACGTAAATATTGGATAAAACGTGTAACAGGATTTTTTACGAAAAGATAAGGAATAACATAGGTTACTGTTTATTCAAAAGTATTGATAGATCTTTCTTTAAATTGAATCTAGCTTAATAATCTAACTTCCGTTGACAGAACAATGGATATCTTTAGCATAGAACTATCTTTGTTTTGTCCTGCCTGGGACATCTGTAATCAATTCCTTATAAGCTCAGTCTTGTTTGAGCTTAGTCATATTATCATATTATTATATTTATCAATATCAATAAAGCTGCAGATGCATTGCTGCCATCGAGGACTAAGGTAGAATGCCTCAGATTAGTAAATCTCCAGACCAGAACTCAGCGGCGCATAACACTGATGTTATTAGACAAATATAGGTGTGGCGGTGATGCTTCGGGACGTAAATTACAAAGAATTCTACCAACTCAACTTTATCGTGATTACAGCTATAAATCACTTTAAAGATACAGTTTTTCTGATATCATAATTTTTCTCTTGTCGTGTGTTCGTGATCGATTTTTATTACAAATTATCTAAAATTCGTTTATTGTTGCCAATGTCCTTTTGTGCGAAATTTTCAGATAGTCACAAATTGACTGATGTGTCTACCAACGCAGATACACATTGTGCTACCAACATCCGTCAATTAGTTTTTGACTTGACATTGAGTCATCGATCTGTGGCAGTGGATACGGAAAGTCGTTTGTTTATCGAAAAGTGCACTAGAAAAAGGTCTACCGATGAGTAACGTCGTAATATCCACCATATTAGGACCTTGTGGACATCGACAAGCATCGCAGCTATTAGCACAACTGTATTACAAATTACCTATGCCCAGTAGTGGACAATAAGGGGCTGAAGGATGCATGGATTTAGAAAAAGTTTCCGATGTCAGAAAAATAATATGTCGTTGTGGTGGTGCGTGCATAGGTTTATGTATGTACATTGTGCAAATAGTTGTCAGATACTTCGTTCTACACGCCTACAATGATGCACAGGAAGTTTTGGAAAATAAATCTCATAATTGTGGATTGATTATTACATTTTTTTTTATCTGACGAAAGTAGCAAACGAGCATGCAGTCCACCTGATGGTAAGAGTAACTACATATAAAATAGGTGTGGCGGTAGTACTTCCCTGGTTGAACTACACTGGATCTACCACCTTGAGACATATTATTTTACATATTTGTAATTATGCGTTATTTTGAACAATATAATCACATCATATATCAAAAATGTCGTAATTGGTAGGTTTACTACAGTGTGAGTATAAAAACAATACCTAACCTTATTATTGACCAAAAAAATAGATTAAGGATAAATCGAAAAATAAAGTTATCATATTAATATTACCAGCCCTAGTAGCAACCGAGGAGGCCAATCGGAAGGACGGGATGTTGGATGGATTCGCAATTAATTATAAATTGTTGACTGAAGTGGGAGCGCCGCGATATCCCGGAGTAGGCCTGCTATCGACAAAAACATTAATTCCAAAGACGTGAATTTTCAACTCTCAAAACTTGGAACAGTTTGTTAAAATCAACACAGATTTTTTTGACTAATTAATTATTTTTAATACATTTTACGGGCAAACGGCTATGCTATTTCACTTTCATTAAGAGCGACCATCTGACTCCTCGGGAGTAGCAATACATCTATCATAGACTTCAGACAGAACCTATGTTCTATATGTAGTTGATTTCTGAATATCCATGGGCTTCAGTAAGCACTTACGATAGGTTGGACTGAATACTACATATTATTTCAATTTTATAAAAAAAATAAGTTGAAGTAGTCACTGCTAATTGCAGACGTTTGTAATCAAACTATTTAGTCACACCTAACATCGCCCATAGAGTTGCGATCCTGAAGAAATAAGTAGTAATGCCTTATTTGTCTAAGTCACCACATTATTCTTGTCTTTTTTATCCACAAGCGATATTTGTTACATTTTGTCTAGAAATTCAACTGGTTATTTCGGTTCAAAGGAACAATCAGTACAGGATAGACAGCCGGAAGAACAAGCGGCAGGCTTAGACTTAGCGATAGACTTCTAACCCTAAATCAATCCTAAGATTCCACAGTTTTATTCCTAAGAGAAAAAAATTGTCGTATCTATGTTTTTTTTTTTATAATTGAGAAGTAATAATCGAGCATGCTTAATACCTAGTTGACCCGGCGAACTTCGTTACATTAAAAACTCAAAAATCTAAAATTATCTGTGTTTCTCCACTATATTAACATGTATTATACATAACAACCTTCCTCTTGAATCACCATATCTATTAAAAAAACTCATTCATATCCATAGCGTAGTTTTAAATATCCAAGCATACATAGGGACAGACAACGAGAAGCGACTTTGTTTTATACTATGTAGTGATGGTAAATGGTCTCGACTGCACAATATTTTTGATTTTCATAAATATCAAATGAACGCTAGTAAGTAGAACATTGCAAATATATATGTTAATGCTTTTATGTTAGTAAATTTATTATACTAAAAAATGATTGAGTAGTTTTTGTTTTTTAACCGACTTCCCAAAGGAAAGAGGTTATCTATTCGTCACGTATATATATATATATTTTTATGTATGTTCGGGCGAAATGGCCAGAAATCGTCGACCTACCGACACGATTCATACGACATTGTATGCGGCTAGTTTCACAGGCAGTCCCATATTGAGAAAAATGAAAACCTTCCGGCGGTTTTTCCGGAAAATTAGAAAATATCGGTTTCTTAAAATCTTGAATAACTTGAGTGTTTCTAAAGCGATTTCCATTTTCTTTCTTTCATTTGATAGGAAATTTTGTCACGCAACTTTTTCTCTTGGACATGGGTATGCTGTGATGCTTAACTCTTTGAGTTATGGGGTGGAAACCACCACCACTCCTCAAGTTTTTTAGATAATTTGAGATAATTAATAATTTAAAAATTTAATTGTTTTGTTTCTGTTCTAATGACGTCACACAGTTTCGTAACGAAAAGTATTGTTCTATACTTCCCTGGTTTTCTTTAAACTCTGTCGAGGTTATGTTCCTCGGGCTGCGGAACAGCGGGATCCGATCCAGATCGGAGATTAATGAATGAAATTAATGGTGCGTCGTTCAGAGCGGAACGAACGAATGAGGGAACAATAGTTAATTGCTGAAGTTCAGTTGCGGAGGAAACTTTTTCTATAATATTGCCTCGGTCGTTTCAGGTTGATGTTTTGTCGTATAGTAATACTAGCTGTTCCCGTAGCTTTGCCTGCTTTGTTCACATCTACCACGGTAACAAGTATCTGATGTATTAATGTAGGTCATAAACTAACAATAACAAACAAACCAAAAAACTTAATTTCTAATGCAACACATACAACAAAAATAACATATAGTGAAAGTAAAAAAATAGACACAAATAATACCGTACAAATAAAAAATTGAAATTAATAAAAAGAAACGGGACATAGGTACTATTATTGTACAGAATAACTATATAATATCTGTGCTGCAACAAGCGCGAAAAGGGTCAAGGTCAAGGTCAGGTAGCTGCGTCATGACGCTGGTTTTCAGTTTGCCCGTGACTCGAGGCAGTTCGGACGTATACACATACATCAAAACAAAGCATCCATCACAAACTTTTGCATTTATTAAATAAAATAATGGGACAAGATAAAGCTTTGGTCAAAGTCTTGTATGTCCCGTGACATTGCAACTGACATTACATTACCTAAACAACATAAATTTTAGACCCTATGATGGATCAACCTAATGTAAAGAATGATTTTTTTAACGCAAAAATATATTTGAAGGTGGTAGAACCAGTGTAGTTCGACCAAGGAAGTACCACCGCCACACCTATTTCTAGCGTGAAGCATTTCTTGCGTTTCGATAGAAGGGTGTGGTTGCCGGCACACTTTTACATGAGGCGACCATCATAGTCCTCGGGAGTAGCAACGCATCTGTGTTTGACTTCAGATAGAACCCATGTTCTGTATGAAGTTGATTACAGACGTCCATGAGCGGCAGTGACCACTTACCATCAAGTGGGCTGCATGCTCGTTTGCTACTTCAGTCAAATAAAAAAAATATATATTATTTTAAATAAAGTATACCACGTGTATCAATTTATTATGAAAAATATAGTTGTCCTTTTAAGGAAACCTAAAACAACTTGCAGATGGATGAAAAAATGAAATCCATCACTATCACAATATATTCACTTATAAAACTTTGAAACAAAATAAAGAACTACTTTAACTTTAACGTATAATAAATATCTCTCGTTTTACCTCTAAACTACAAACTGAAAGCTACATTGATGGATGTCTTCCATGAAGATGTCAACCAACCAACTTCGCTCAAGATAAATTTGAAAGATTAATATTTTATATTTTATAGACTGTTCTATAAATTATTTTAAAAGAATAAAAGTAAGCCTTTTTTCGTTGAAAGAACACAAACTGTTACACCTGCTGCTTTGTGACCAGCTATGGATATGTGTAACCCATTGTAAATAAAACAGGAATCCTATTTGAGGATGATCAATACATTGGTACCCTTGAAACTATCTTCTCTTAGAGTCTCCTTCATCAAAATACATCAGCTTACATCACTATTATGGTATACTAGCTCTTATCCGCTTATCGATATTCTCATGGGAATGAGAGAGCGCAATAAAAAGTAGCCTACGTCACTCTCCGCCCTCCTATCTCCCAATATATAAACCATATCATATAATAGTTATGTGGCGACGTGAGAGAGGAACAAACAAACACACTTTCACATTTATAATATTAGTATGGATAGTATATGTGTGGTAAATGACGATGTTACGTAAAATAAATTGAATTCAACGAAGAAAGCAAGCAATATAATTTTCCTTGATCAGTTAACTCAAAGTTGAAATTAATTCCGAAACGATGTTCGAGAATAATTTCTAGTGCACTAGATAAATTCTTTACTCTAAAACACATGTCAAGAACACGCTGTGATGCGCATCCCATTATCGTGTGTCATCTTCCATGTCCTCGCCTGTAGAGAATATAACATATTAAGTTTTTATCTAGGAGAAGCAGGAAATGAAAAAAGAATTGGTCCTCGCACCGATTTTTATAATTAAGACTGGTGCATAATTACACTTACTAATAACATCAGTGTTATACCTGTGGAAATATAATCGAATTCTAATCTTCAAACCATTATTGTCCCAATATTGGGCACGGGTCTTCTCTCGGAATGAGTTGAGAATGTTTTAGGCCATAGCCCACCGCGCTGGCCAAGTGCGGATTCGTGGACTTCACAAACCTCCGAGAACTTTTTTAAAGAAATCTCGAGGCGATATTACTTGGCTTCTATATAAAATCTCAGTAAAAATTCTTACGTTTCAAAATTTTTAATTTTCTGGACCGTGGTAATTGGAGCGCTATTTTTCTTGTTATTTAAGAAAATACAAAGTATTTTCACATTGCTTACCTCCCCATATCCTTGTGACCGCTACTAACGAGGGTCTCATTGTGTTACCTCCAAACACCCACCCTGTACCGTCATATATAGTTCAACGTCTCTCGTAACTGTTATACCATGTCCATTGCTTTTTAATAGACGAATGTAATATTTTTCAACGATACGTATGTATCGATGAATGATTAACAAAGCATTGAGTTTTATTTGTTGATTTACAATAACGTAGGCAATGTAACGGTCAGTTAAGTCGGCGTAACCACCTATTTCTCTCTGTAATGAGACGGGCTAATACTAATATAATTTTGAAAAATGTTTCTAATGTTGCTACAGTTAATTTTAATTTTTGATACTTTGCGACGGAATTATTACGAAATGGCAACGGCTGGAACTACTCTTATGTGCATAGTTAAAAGTCGTCAAAGTTAACCTTCATCGACAGAGCTCATAAGGAATCAATAAATGACATCTGGAAAATTTCCGTATTATTAGAGTTTTATACAGACTTTCATTGGCGGCAGTGACTATTTATCATTAAAAGTAGACTGCATGCTCGTTGATATTTCAATTTTATAGGAAACTAGCTAATCCGGCGAACTTCGTTCCGTATAAAAGTAAAAAATCTAAAATTATTAGTGTTCTTCCGCCACATTATGCATGTATTACACACAAAAACCTTCCTCTTGAATCACTCTATGTGTTTTAGTATCCGTAGCGTAGTTTTAAATATCTACGCATAGGGACAGACAGTGGGAAGCGACTTTGTTTTATACTAATACAGCTACGAATACTCTTAACCTAAGTGGTCCCTTCTTACCCTCTTCACGTCGTTTTTAATATATTCTAATTCTATTGATGTTTTTTCTTTCTTATTCTATAGTGTTTCTATGAAAAATATGTATAATATAACTCAAATATTAAGAACACGACAGAGAAGTCATGGAGCGGTGCGCGCGTGCTAATGGACAAACTAACTCGCAGTGCAAAACCAAGTACAGGGTTGTCAGTGAATATTACTACTGAGTATATTTTACAAAAATCCGTGCCATGCCGTGCGACATCTGTGTTTAGTATAGTACTTACCACTTTCCTCTTGCGAATTTCGTAGGAGACGGTTTACAGAAATCTTAATTACACTAACTGTGGCGTCTAACACGAAAACCATACATACAGAAAACCCCATAAAGAGAGAAGGAGAGACGGGAAATAGATAACAAAAGTTAATAAAGCGTTCGTAAACTTTATTTATTGTTTCTATTTCAGAACATAAAAATAAGATAAATTGTAAATAATATTGATTGCGTCTTTGTAAGGATATTTCTAGCGTAATACGCTGACCAAAAGTGGACTTCATAAATGCTTATTAAATTGAATTATATTAGTTTCCTCGCGATGTTTTCCCGCAAAGTAATCCTAGACAACTTAACGGCTGTAGCCTGGTCTAACGTTATTTAATTTCGAGGCCTACTTAAAACTCCGCCATATAAAACATCTGGGGGTCACACGATTAGAATCGAAAGGAAACTTTAATTTCAGTCAAAAACATTCATAGTTGATTTAAGAGAAAAGTTTATTCATTTTTGTTAGATTCTACTTTTTATTGGATCGACAGCAAGAAGTGAAAAAGAAAGAAAGAAAGAAATAAAAACATATTTATTTCGTCAGTTTTCACTACAACAGGTCTGTTTATAAGGTACAAAATTTTATTTATACAAGAAATATGTTCCGTTCAATCTTACTTTCTGGTAAACACATAACTTTGATATCAAGGTACGAGAAGTTTGATTGGTATTGCAAATTGGCATGTTGGATAGAAAAAAATATTTTTATTTTTTGCTGCTCTGAAGTTTTCAATAGTTTTTGGCAATCATCATGTGATATCAACTTATCGACGCAAGAAAGCAAATTTGTTTTATCTCGGAATATAAACTTAAAATCAATTACACTAACAATACCCAATGGAAGAATGGTTTAATAGTTAAGATGTAAGTTGTTTATTTAAACTCTCTCATTTTGAGAGAAGACCTTTGCCCAGCGGTGGGACAATAATGGGTTGACGAGAGAGTTGTTTATTTAAAACTCAATACTTAAAAAAATTCTACTTAGTAGATCATCTAATTTTAAAGTGAAATATTTTAATAGACTATTTGTCTCTGGTGTAACATTGTATTTTCGAAATACAAAAACTTAGCTTTCTAGTGTCTATATTTACAAATATTTTTTTTTATATATGAGTTTAAAAGATTTATATGGCTCTACCGTATAAAACCATTAAAATAAGGACTCAATAAATACAAATACTGCTGGCATAAACAAAAAGGTACTTTGGAATAATTAGCAACTTAATTCTATAAATTTTATAATATGGAAGTATGTAGTCCACCTGAAGGTAAGTAGCTACAGCTGCTTATGGACATCTTCAATCATCAAGCAGATCAGAGTTTTACCTGAGGTTAGCGACAAATGTGTTGCTACCCTCAAGGACTAAGTTGAAACTTCTCGTATTAGCATGCCTTCCTTATCACACTCTTCAGACTAGAACTTAGCAGCTCAGTGAGTATTACCGCACAAGAAATACCTACCTCCATTATTTGAAGTTTTGTGAAAAATCCAAACATACCTTAAAACACTTTCTCCTGTGTCGTGGGTGCCATGGACCCATATAAACACGAATACAAAAACACCCAGAACCAGAGCAAGCATCTAAACTCTTCATTCAGATAGTTGTCTGGCCGGGAATCGAACCCAGGACGTGTCAGACCGTCATGGTAACCGCTCCGCCACGCGGGTTGTGTATTAATAAATTAGTAGTTCGCACTAAACAAATGAATATAAAGTAGGCACGTATTAAATACTATAAACAAAAATAACCTAATTAAAATTTAAGCTAAAAGCTTCTTGTGCTCGGGAAGCACTAGTGTAAGAAAATATGCTTACGTTAATTAAGATGTAGAAATGTAGAGTCTACTCCCAGAAAATGTTTATTTTTGGGCTTTGCAATTCGTAGTCACAGACCGACGGAGTGCACTTACATTGTTTATTATAACTGAGTACAGTGATTCTGTTAAAGTGAATTCAGTCTACTTACTGTGGTATTGCGTTATACCTTTTTTTCTCAAGGGGGAAACATTCAAAAGGTACCCGACGCCGTGGGAGCGACGCAGGGTTATGTGGGATTTTTACCGTACTAAAACCCCCCAGTCCCCAGTGACCGTCCTCGGCCCTACAAAGAGGACTCCGGGATCTCTAAAGGAACGGAGTCGTCTGAGCGCATTGCCCCATCGGGCTCCCCACAGATGGGTGGCTGGGCCCACCGCTCCGTCTGGACTTTACGACGCCTGACCAAACAGTTCGAGCATCCCACTGTAGCCGCTTGCAACCCCAGAAGCCCCTTTTAGTCGCCTCTTACGACAGGCAGGGAATACCGTAGCCCTCTTCTGATCCCGGAACTACAGGTACATTGCATTACACCTACTGAATTAATGTATAATGAAATGTTTATTGGTCTACGGGCGCACTTATAAATTGTCCGTTACATTATTTTTTCCTACCACTACTATCGGATAGAAGCGCAATCTCAACTGAGAAGACCCGGCAAGAAACTCAGCGAGTTTGTCTTTTTTCTTTGTAATCATCTTTTTTTCCTTTTTATAACATTCGTTTTTGACAGGGAGGATAAAAGTTAGCTCCAGTAACTTGCCCTGCATTTGACTAAACAGGAAGTTTATTTGGCGAGTCTCGCAACACTTTGACAATTAATAAAGTATGTAAATATATAGTTGCTCAGTTGCAAGCTGTTGTATTTTTTAGAATTCAGAAATTTTATATTATTTTTATTTAAAAACATCACCCGCAAGGAAAAGCTAGCGTGTAACAGTTATTGCGTTTCGCTGGAAGGGTGTGGTTGCCGGCTAATTTTCATTTTTTCTAGGTGGTAGAACCAATGAAGTTCGACCGGGGAAGTACCACCGCCACACCTATTTCAAGCGTGAATCAGTTTTTTCGTTTCGATGGAAGGGTGTTACCGGCCCATTTTTATATTAGGCGACCGTTTTAGTCCTCGGGAGTAGTGACGCATCCTTGATTGACTTCAGATAGAACCCCATATTCTGTATGAGCAGTGATAGCCTAATGGTTGAAACTTGCCCTCTCGATCGGGAGGTCCGAGGTTCAAACCCAGGCACGCACCACTGATTCATGTGCGTATTAGAAATTAATTATCACTGCTTTTCGGTGAAGGAAAACATCGTGAGGAAACGTACACACCCGAGAGTTCTTTAAAAAAAAAAAAGTTCTTGGAGGTGTGTGAAGTCCACCAATTCGCACTTGGCCAGCGCGGTGGAATGTGGCCTAAACTCTCTCATTCTGAGAGAAGACCCGTGCCCAGCAGTGGGACAATAATGGGTTGACGAGATTCTGTATGAAGTTGCTTTCAAATGTCCATGGGCGGCAGTGACCACTTACCATCAGGTGAACTGCATGCCCGTTTGCTACTTCAATCTTATAAAAAAATTAGGCGAATACCTTAATCCTTGGAAGCAGTAGAGCATCTGTGTTTGACTTTTGATAGAACATTTGTTCCTTATAAAATTGATTACAGATGTACACAGGTGGTAGTAATAACTCACCATCCAAGGGACTGTATGCTCGTTTGCTCTTTAATCTAATAAACGTTATGTATCGGTGATTCTACCACGTGTAATCGTTTCTTAAGATATATAAACGACCCGCGTGGCGAAGCGGTTATCATACCGGTCTGGCGCGCAATGGGTTCCGGGTTTGATTCCCGGCCAGACAGGTATCCGAATGATGAGTTTAGATTCATGTGCTGGGTCTGGGTGTTTGTGTATTCGTCTTGTGTGTGTCCATGGTACCCACGGCACAGGAGAAAATCCTAGTGTGAGGCTATGAGTGTAGAAAGCGTTATTTTTTATAAACGAAATTATGAAAATTATTGAGATAGTTGCGTTTCAAATGTTTCTATTATGTTATGGTCGGCAACCCTGCTATGAAGCTGTCTGCTGTCCATTGTTGCAGTGCATTGCAACTGTTGCTACGACGCTCAACTTTGTAACAGCATTAGCAACTTTGAGCATCGACACGCGAGTTTGTTTATAGTTAAATCCTTGTTCGACCGCGGACGAGAAGCGATGGACAAAGATTAGCAAAAAATATACAAACATTTAATAATTTATAAACATACTAAAGACTATAATTTGTTTTAAAAAATAATATTATATTATACTATTTAGTTGTAGTATTTTATGAGCATGCAGTCCATCTGGTGGTAAGTGGTCACTGACGCCCAAGGACATCTGTAAGCCATTTGCTATAGAACAGTGATTCTATATGAAGTGCGAACATCACAGATACGTTGCTACTCCAGAGGACTAAGATGGTCGCCTCATATAAAAGTGAGCCGGCAACCATATTCTTCCACCGAAACGCAAGAACTGTTTTACAAATAAGTGTGGCGGAGGTATCTTCCCGTTCGAATTACAGTGGTTCTACCACCTGGCAAAATATATTAGTAAACGAGTAAACACGTATGCAGTTGTGGCCCTAAGACTAGTTATTGGGTACAACCCATTATTGTCCCACTGCTGGGCACGGGTCTTTTCTCAGAGTGAGAGAATTTTAGGCCATAGTTCACCGCGCTCGCCAAGTGCGTATTGATGGACTTCACACACCTCCGAGAACTTTTTTTTTAAAGAACTCTCGGGTGTGTTTCTTCACGATGTTTTCCTTCACCGAAAAGCAGTGATAATTCATTTGTAATATGCACATAAATCAGTGGTGCATGCCTGAGTTTGAACCTCATACCTTACAATTGAGAGGGCAAGTTTCAACCATTAGGCTAGCACTGCGCTAAGACTAGTCATTACTACAATGTAAATGGTCACGAATTGTTAATAAACCTAAAGCATTTCTAGTTGTCGAATTGTCGTAAAGTTGGTTGGATATTTTATGAATTGGCAAGCGATTGTAGAAGTTGGGAGCGATTAGCAACTCAGTGGCAATTTCTACATATTTCTTTATTTTTACTTTTTCTAGATTTTAATTTTGAAGACACATGTCGAGTGCACCCATGTCTAAATGTCAGTCTTTTAGTCATGGGTTTACTGTGTCTTGCTTACTTCGCGCATACAATCAGTAAAGCTATTTGACGAAGTATAGACGCTAGTCGGTTTTGTGAATAATTCCCATGGTTGACGATTTGAAAGTAACTAATTGCTTATAAAATAAATAGTCCAAATAGTCCAAATCACTGCCTCTTTGGAGACTCAAAAATAGAGTCTCAGGAAGTTTTCAAGCACACAGTAACACATTTGTTTAAATTAATAACATATGTATGAGTAGCTAAGAACAAAAAGTTAATATTGCATTTACCTTATATAAAACTTATTCGGATCTTACAGAAGAAATAATACATATAATTTTCAGAAATAATCTTAAAACGAATGTTTGGAAATAAACTCGTAATAAAATGTTAAATAATGTTCTCAGTTCTAATTAGGTTCTGTTATGAACTTAATAACTTAAAGTCAATTAAGGAATGTTATTCAAATCTCTTTTGGAATTAATAATTTTATATATATCTTTTAAATAAATACAAGCCTATAAGTTTATCCTAATTGAAATTAAACGACAATAATCCGCATAACGCTATGGTAACTTGATCTGTCTGCAACGTAGAAGGCTCAGGGTTTAAAATCCGGCAAGGTAGGCCTTTATGTGACTATTTTTTACGTGCAGTACCTATATTATAAAATATCTGCTGTTGATATTTTTATTGAAAAAGCAAACGAGCATGCAGTACACCTGATGGTAAGTGGTGACTGCCGCTCAAGGACATTTGTAAGCAACTTCATACATAACAGGGGTTCTATCTGAAGGTGGTAAAACCAGTGTAGTTCGACCGGGGAAGTACCACCGCCACACCTATCTCTAGCGTGAAGCATTTCTTGCGTTGCGATAGAAGGGTGTGGTTGCCGGCACACTTTCACATCACATCCACAAGTCCTCGGTTCTGTGATTGACTTCAGATGGAACCCATTTTCTGTATGATGTTGATTACAGATGTCCATGGGCGGCAGTGACCACTTACCATCAGGTGGACTACATGCTCGTTTGCTACTTCACTCAGATGAAAAAAAAAAGACAATAACATAAACTTGGCAAACACATCATTGAGGCGTATCATACCACCTGGTAAAATGATGATGTTGTTAACGTCATAAAGGTAGCCGTTGTCATTCATCTTCTGGATTTTTTTCCTTTAGTTACTTAATGATGTCCCCGTTTAGTACTGATATTAAATGCCATCACGCATTACATATTATTTATTTCATCATTAAAATCAGATACTTTCTCTATTAACATGTTTTTCACATCGTGCATATTAGATACAAAATTGAGGAAGTTTTTTCTGAGGACTTCAAGTCCTCAGAAAAAACAAATAGAAGGCTATAAAAACATATTAACTTTCCTTGCCTGCGTTTACTTTTAATTTTCCAGTTGGTAAGTTTGAAAATAATTGGCCGTAACGCTCGGTGGCAATTCGCGTGGTTTTTCTAGATAGACTAGCTCTTATATAGAAACCCATTTAATTGGATTTTAAAAAGAAAAACATTTCAAGTTAAGTATATTATAAAACGTCATTACTGTTGGTTCAAAAGATCTACTTTTCTTTCATCTATACTCTTAAATCTAAAACTTTCTACATTAAAATTTTGGTTTGTAAAGGTTTGTTTTGTTTAGTTATTACTAAGGATTAAGGATTTTTAGTTACAAATGATTTGCCTATTTGAAGGGTAATATTAATGTAAGGATCTTACGTAAAACTTAAAAGTTCTACTCTAGCAGAGTTTGTCATTTTATTTTGAACGTTATCTGTGGTCTATATCATTATCTCTCAATCTATTTGGTTTCCGTTTATAAATTCCTGAAGACTGCATTTCCACTTTATAATTGTTTATACTATTCATGATACGAAACAAAAATAAATAAAGGCAAAATAAAGTAATCCAATTTTTGATTTTTGACGACCCGCGTGGCCGAGCGGTTACCATGCCGGACTGTCGCGCAGTGGGTCCCGGGTTCGATTCCCGGCCAGACAGGTATGTGAATGATGAGGTATGTAAAAAGCGTTTTTTTTTAAAAAAAGAAAAAAAAAAGAAAAAAAAAGGAAAAGAATTTAATTTTAGGGGTGCCATGGACTCAGGCACAAGCACAGTTTTTGTTGAAACGTGAAACGGACTTTTACGTGAGTGTAAAGTTTCCAACTTTACCTTAAGATTAGAAGTTCCTAATCTCTTGTGTAGAACACATAAACATATAATAGATAAAGTTGTCTTTGGTAAGAGTTACCTTAGCTGTTTTAAGGTACAGTCTTTTTAAATAAATTTGTAGCTAATTTCATTAAAGATTAGCAGACGTTTGTTTAATAATTACAGTGATGTAATTGTTTCTTATTTTTGAACCTATTTTAAGCAAACAAAATCTTTTTGTCTTAATTACATGTTTATTTCAGAAAATAATGGTCTAATTTAACAGCTAGTCGATAAATACGCGCAAGATAATGTACTTTTAGAAAATGGAATAAAAAAATATTTTTTTGATAATTCTAACTAGACCTACCCCCTTAATGGATAGTTGTACTAACTGTATATATATTTTTTGTTTCTAAAACATATAATTTATTTTTATGTATTCTGTCAGTTTTTGTGCATATTTTAAGCATTTTTCCTGCATATTTGCATTCGTTTTTGAATGATTTCATGTCGCATATAATGCGGTCTCTACCTATAGCTCTACACTATTACCTCCAGTGACTTATATGCCACCGACACAAATACACCTAGATAAAGACTTTGTCAGCGTTCGGCAACTAAAATGGTGGTGACACAAAACTTTCATACAAAACTTTTCAATTTTATACGTACTGAATACATATAACTCCATATTTTATGGTCGTAAATTTTATGGCGGAATATAAGAAAGGTTCGAATTTAATATCCGAGATGTGCTGATTTTTCATGACCCCCTTTCAAGTTTAATAACACTTATTATGAACCGTTTAATGGCTAATCTTCTTCGGTTTTGTAAATATTTGCAGTTGTAGCCATATTCATTTCAAGCGAAAGTACGCCACAAACCGCGGTGCGTGGTTGTGGCTTTGTTTAAAATGTACATCGTTGTGGTTATAAGTACCCACTTTGAAATATCTTTTAGGAGCACTAGTATTTTGTGTTTTTAGTATTTAAAAAAAATATTTTTTTTAAATACTAAAAACTTCAGTACATATTAGCGACTATATCCCAAGAAAGACATAAAAAACGTTTGTTAATTTTTCAGTTAGCCTAAGCTTTGCACTCACGTGTTATTCTACTTTTCTTATAAGATTGAAGTAGAAAACGAGCATGCAGTCCACCTGATGGTATGTGGTCAATGCCGCCCATGGACTCTTGTAAACAACTTTGTATAGAACATGAAGTTCTATCTAAAGTCAATTACAGATGCGTTGCTACTCCCGAGAACTAAGATGATAGCCTTATATAAAAGTGTGCCGGCAACCACACCCATTCATCGTAACGCAAGAACTGCTTCACGCTAGAAATAGGTGTGGTGATGGTACTTCCAAAGGCGAACTACACTGGTTCTACCACCTACAGAAGTTACCCACCCATTCTGCTTTATGTTACCCACCTATTCTTTTGTCCTCAACTGCTGGACAAAGTACTCTCCTAATTGCGTGTTGGTGACCACAGAGAGTGTTGCTATTAGATGGGAAGACGTCGATGTATGTCTCCTACATTTTGAATCTTAGTTGCCACTTACGGCAGCCATGTGAAAATAAAAATTGGTGCTAGTTAACACTGATATCACACGATATATTCATTACAACTATATTACGCGAAAATCACTGTAAGATCTGTTGCTAAAAGTTTGCAATAATGCTGACACCGTTGACAACTACGAACGTAAAAGTACACGAACAATGGTTGCCAAAACCCCAGCGAAAAACTATTCCCATATTAAATATATTACTGCATTGTAAATAGTAGCTCCATCGGACAGCATGCAGTGTTAA
Organism: Spicauda simplicius; assembly: GCA_949699795.1. NCBI lineage: Eukaryota > Metazoa > Arthropoda > Insecta > Lepidoptera > Hesperiidae > Spicauda > Spicauda simplicius. The sequence goes on from OX453063.1 coordinate 22,089,152, forward strand.
AATATTATCCAATTTAATTCAGCACAATTTGTATAAAATCGCTTATCTCCGAATCGCCGACAATTTACGCGCCCCGCGGGCCGTTTGCGACAATCGCAATTTAATGCGCTAATAAATGTCACCAGTCGCAGTTATTTCCGATCTAGATAAAGTACTCGATTGTATGTGTTTTATGGCACTAACTTCCAAACTGCTGTTAGCCGAATGTAAATTAGGGGTTTAATTACTGCACTATTTTAATTATTATTATAAGCTCCCGTTGAATTTTGTACAGAATATAATTTTTGTTTTATTTTACATATGTACTAATCAGAGTAGTAAATGAGCAAACAGCCTACACACAAACGCTTATACATAGTTTACTTGACGGTAAGTAATAACTGCCACTCATAGATCTGTAATCAATTGCTACATAGATAAAACAAAGTCGCTTCTTGCTGTCTATCCCTATTTATGCTTAGATCTTCAAAACTAAGCTACGGATTTTAATGCATTTTTAATAGATAAAGTAATTCAAGAGGAAGATTTTATGTTTAATACATGTATAATATAGTGGAGAAAATGGATAATTTTAAATTTTTGACTTATAGGCGAAACGAAGTTCGCGTGTCAACAAGTCTCTGACGAAATTAGAATTTCAGTCAATATCAGTCATACATGCATTGTTACTCCTGAGGACTAATTTGAAAAGCTGATACAGGAAGTTAACATACTTCAAACAAACTTAATAAGTAGGAATTAGTGCGACTGTGGTGACTTCGGAACCGAACCACAGAAGGATTTACTACATACATACATTTTTATAATGGCATCATATTGAATCTGTAAAGGTAGACGTATGGATGCCTGGATCTATGGTGACTACTTCCCGCTACTTATCAAGAGGTGGCGCCACTAGTATTTCTGAATCACGCTATCAAAGTATTGTCAATTCCCTCCATATAAGTTCCGAACAATAACTCTCGGAGCACGGCCGCTACCCAGGCATGATCACCTAATCTGGCGGGAGATCTCCCGGTGCCAAAATGTAATTTTTGAAAACTAAATAGCTAAGTTATGTTAATTATATAATTATATTTTATTACTATCTTAATTTTTGTAAATTTAAAAAAACAATACTAACAAGAAATTATTATATTTAGGGCAGATAGAAGAAAACTATGTTAACTCTTTATGTTTACTTCTTCGTTGTTTCAGTCAGTTTACAATTTAGCTGCAATGTTTAGTTTCAAAATTATATTGGTAAAACAAGTAACTATGTTAAATTATTAAAACTAACGATCCGACTGTTTAAAAACGATTGAAAACTTTTAGTTTGAGTTAATTGTTTTTAAGCAGTCGAAGCTATTGTTTCTATAACAATTTATTAACGTAAAGTAACGTAAGTTTACCTTTTTTTATTTTGCGTTAAGTTGTTACTAGGTTTCTATTAATTATATATTAAATAGTGTAAATTAAACAAAAATCGTTTCTCTGGAAAATAGAGATATTATTTAGTTAACATCTAACTTATAC